>JASCZW010002182.1:0-579974 GCA_034211315.2 Aedes japonicus
GCTGACATTCAAACCTGGTTGGTAAATTTTTGAGATTCTCAGTATTTAATTATATCAAAATAAGCTCTTGATTCACTGCTCTTGGGTGATCCTGGATGTGAGATACCTATGATTGGCAGTTTCTTCTTCATTTTGAGCTGCTTGCTTCTCTGAGCAATGTACGAGTTGCTGGGTATCGATGAGCTGCCATGACTATCTTCGTTGAAAAATCCTGCTAATACTATCTCCAGTTCATCTTCGTTCATGTCGTTATTTGAATCATCGGTGGAATCTTCGACTTTTTCATTCGCAAAATCGTGAAGTTTGATGAGAAAATCCTCGAAAGTTATAGTACATCTCATGAATCTAAATGGTCTGTTCCAGTCACTAAAATCTGACAATCCTATACTATTCAATATGATGATACTATGAGTATACATTTAAAACTTATAACTGACCATCACTCTTTAGTCCATCAACATTTGTGCACAGACAAACACCCAAGAAACAAATACACTAATGCTGACTTTACCATTATCCTCAAACAATTTAATTGCATACTACGTCATACTTACTTGAATCTGGTCTTTATCGAGCAAAGAAATTCTTTTAGATGTCAGGAAGTTGAACCGAAGTAAGAACAAAAGGCGATTCGAATGCTTCGCAGAACTTTTCGATAAACTTCCAGTGCGAGGTGAATTCTGTAACATAAAGTAAAGCATAGATTGTGTATTTTAATTAGTTCTAAATAGTTATTTATAGAAGTACTACGAATTGTCTCTGTTTAATGATTTAAAACAAGTAGAAAAAGTACTTACCAATTTCTGGATATGGTTTCTTAATCATGTTGAAAAACGACTTCGGAGTTAATATGGACTTCAACATGACGAATGTGCTGTTCCATCGGGTTTTGTTGCTGATAGGTCTCGAGATAGGCATCGTGAAACTTCGCAAATTTATAGTATTCACGTTGCCACTTCTTCACAACGTGCTTTTGAATTTTTCCTGTGCGTTTGTCATAAGCAGTGCAACGCACGCTAACCAGGATATTCGCCATAGCCTTACCAAAAGCATTGCCTACCACCGAGGTTGCCTCAGAAATTGAATTTTCTCCATCTTTCCCATTCACAAAGTCGTCGTTCTCATCGTCGGAAATATAATCATCATCGTTGTTTTTTTGACAAGCTTCTTCCGCACATGCGTCATATGTCTTGGTGTGAGCTGACTCGATCATCTTTTTGATTTCACCGACTGAGGCAACCATTTCGGCCCCGTGACGGAGTAGACTTGTTTGAGTTCCACGTTAAAATCGCTAAGAACATCCCCAATCATTTTCTTGAGACGTTCTTTTGTCTGCCATTTTTGTGTCTCGTCAATCGCTGAAATCAATAGGAACAAAATAATTATTTCATGTAGTGTAAGATGATAGAAACATGATAAAAAATCAAGACTATTGCAGCCTTCCGAAGCATAAGAAGCGTAGGTTTTGTCATCTGCAATACAGATTGGTGAGCATCTGCATACAGAGCTTCCGGACACGGGCTTTGTTGTTGAGGCCTGAACACTACCAACAATTTATAGGTACAGTTCAAGCGAACGTGGAGGATAGGAAAGAGAAAGAGAAAAATTTCGCACTGTATCACATCGACTGATGACAGCAGAAATGTTTCGTCGCCAGAAGAAAACAGTACAAGAATGTCATGACATTTTCTCCCATAACGGTTCAGTTTTTGTTTGATATATAAAATGTTAAATGTTATGGAGATAATATCAAAATACAGTTCATTTACCACCACTGCTCCAGACCGTTTCAAAACAGGTCGACGTGACATCCCAAATCGACATGTTTGGACGGCGCTAAAAATGTGCTTCGACCTTGGCCATTTTCATCATCTTGGAATCAACCGGGCCGCTTCCATTCTTCAGTTACACAGTCAAACGCTCCTTAAAGGTACTTATCACACGGAGCACAGTGACATTAGCGATACCAAGCTTCTTGGCAATCTATGGGTGAGTTCGAATTGCCTTTCGATTCCTAAACCGTTGCATGGGTTTGGTGTTGAAAAACAATTCGAACCCTCTGAGGTTATATGAGTGAGAATGCCCTTTGGAAGTAGTGAATCATTCTCAATATGCAACTCCTGCTGCCTCATTTATAGGATCAATAATGGCACCGGCGCCAGTCTAACCCTGTTTGGTGATAGAAAGTGATTTTTGCGTCATCCTAGAGCTAACGTTTGCATTAAAAAATGACTTTTTCGGATGGTGATACAACGACGGTGATAAACGACGCAACTTCCGGCAAGCATTTCGTACTATAAATTTCCCCGTTCACGGCCAGTCCGGAACGAATGAAGAGCGGCTTTGACATCCCCTTCTCGCTGATTGTCAGCCACAGCAGCACTTTCTTGGTGAACTTGGTGTGAAATGAACTTCACTGGAGCCACTTCCGTTGTGGGGAAATGAGTGCCCATCTGATTCAGCGCTGCCGTCGCGATTGCCGGCAGTTCCGAAGCCGTGCGTCGCTTTCCGACCTGGCGCTGGATGGATGTTCGTCGGTACTTTTTCACTGTTTGACCGGTTGAACCGACCTCCCGGCCAAGCGTACGCAGTAATGTAGCCAATTTTTTCCTCGGTCTTCATCTTCAGCATCCTGTGGAGATTCTTGTCGCTCAATATCGTCTGCCGTCCGGAGCCGGGCTTTCTATCGATGCTCTGATTGTTATCTAATAGTGCCAAGATGTTGTAGATGCCGGAACGGGCGTATCCGGCGTCCACAAAGTGCCACACGATGTCCGTTTTCGGCGCGGCGGAGTACCGTTTGAACGCGCACACTTCTGAACGGAGTTGCTTCACTGTTTTTGCCATCACGGTTGACTTAATTTCTGGGAGGATTGCGGTTCGACTGATAGAGCTGTCATATTTTGTCTGCTGACTCATGGGTTACTATGATTGATGCTACATGGGTAGACTTGTCAGTGCGGGTGAAAAACCCATGAAAAATTGACATTTTTTGTCCATTTTTTCAAATGCAAATGTAACTGTGACTTAATTGAGCTAAATTAAATGTTTTTGCGCGTTTTGGTATAGCGTAGCATTGATGTAACGTGAGAAAATAAATATAAATTGCGTTACATCGACATGCTAACATAAAGTCATGGGAATGTCCATTAATTACGTCACGCAAAAAGTGATTTTTTATACCCCCCCCCTCCCCCTTGTCTCGGTTTTTGTATGGACCTTAAAAGTTTTTTGTATGGATCGTCACGTTTTCGCAAACCCCTTCTCCCCCATATACTGCATGACATAATTAATGGACCTTCCCCACGTAAATTTGGGATCGACTCATACAATTGTCTTTAAGAACAGAAGAATCAGTTGACAGATGCAAGAAACAAATTCAATTGAATACACCTTTGTTGAGTTGCGTTTGTTTTGATTTGGGGAGACATAATTTCACATGAAATCTTTGTTTACGTTCTCGGATTTTTGTCAAAGATCAATTACGTCTAGTATAAAATTAACCTCAAAGCAGGTGTTTCATCATTGTCCTGACGACCAGAAGGTTTTGTCCAGCTAAACGGATACAGAGGCGAATCAGCTGCAGACAGCGCAATTAACTAGAGCTACTTAAAATAGCTCAAAACTGATATGACGTTTGTCAACAAATCACACCTCAAGTAAATATTGAACCGAAAAACGTCATCAACCTATCTAAATTATAGTAGATAAATTACCGGATGGCTGATAGGTGAAAATTCATTGATAGCACTGGGCCTTCAATCAACCGCAGGCGTCATGATGTCTCGTAATCAACGATTTGATTACTTTGAAGACGCGTGATTTATTGTGGTTTCCGAAGCCATTACACGCAGATGGAGAAATTTGTGCTTTGTTGTAGATTTTTTCCCCTGATAATTCTCGAGTGCTTTTTCAAACAGACGCGTTATTCGCAGTCTTCCGGATCGAGCCTAAGAAAACAATTTCCAGTACGGTTCGCCGTTACCCGAACTACAATTTATTTAAGGACATTAATAAGTAACAAGCTTACAAACAAATAACTTACATTTAGTTTTTCTCTACAAACTTCTACGTACTGGCAACTCTCGATCTATCGGTCGGTCCTATGTTGGAACAACAACAAATTAACTCAGGACAATCAAACTATTTTTCACAACTTACGCTAGCTAAAACAACAAACACTATGACGACAATCCCTTGACGACTATGTACTAAACGGAAATCTACAAATAAGTGCACAAATAACTAAATATGAACTAATCTAATTAATTTATGTACTAATCAAACATCACTTAGTAAACTACACAAATTATATTCAAAATGAAAAACTGCATCTTTTCTCCTCTATGTGCAGAACGAACAATAACAGCTGCGCTCGTGTGTGTTTTGATTTGTGTTTGTTGTGTTAGCGGCCGACAATTGTCATTCACCGGGGTGCGTCCACAGGTCGCCGTCCGTTCAGACACGTCTGTTTGATAAAGTACTCGAGAATTGTTGCACTTTCATGAGAACGGAGCCTTCTACGACTAGTTTGGTCCAGTGAATAAATATTTGCCAATACGTCTTTGACCACATCCCTGATCGAAGCATTGGGATTTCGCTTCAAAGCATTCACAACACGCTTATGATACTGATCACTAATAGAACATCCATTTTGACTGCAGTTTTCCTTCCGTACGATGCTCGGAGTTCCATAGAAGCGTTTAACCACGCGACTCCCGTTAACTGCATTTTCAAAAACTTACAGCGTTAAAAACACACAAAAAAACACTCTAAACTACTTTTACCCTAAGTTTCGGTAATTTTCTACAGGGGTTTTTTTCCGTGATGCAATTTGCTGTGGAACACCCTTTAAAACAGCCGTTTAATGTTAACTGTAGTTTTGAAGGTTTTCACCCAATAACGTTAGAGGACCTAAAATCTATTTACTTTTCTTTGAACAGAACGGCTGAAGTAGATAACGCAAATGCAAGAGTAGTACAATATTGCTCTAATGTCATTGGAAACAACCTGCTGGGCCTAGTTAAAGTTGGAATGAATCTTTATTTTTTCTCCCATTCAACCGTCTGGTGCTACCTTGGTAGAAATCACTCGGCCCTTGTTGCACGGGAACCTGGCATCGATGACTACTACGATGTCGGTTATTTCAATCGGCTTCACTCCAGTGAACCCTTTCGCTCGGTGAGTCAAAGACGGAAGGTATTCGCGCAGCCACCGTATCCAGAACTGATTCGCTACGCTCTGCAATAGTCTCCAGATCTCCTTCAGTCAAACCGGTTTGTCGTCGAAGCAGGTCCACGGAAGCATTCCACTCGAAGACCCGATGAGGAAGTGGTTCGGGGTCAATACGGGGGACTGATCGTCGTCTAGAGGGATTTCGGTCAACGGTCTTGAACAAACGATGAATTCCACTTCTATCAGGATGCTCCGTAGGGTTTCGTCCTCCGGCCTATGTCTTGGCAGTAGCTTCTGCACGTTCTGCTTGACCATCTTCTCGCAAGCTCCGCCCAAATGAGGAGCCATGGGTAGGATGAACTTCCACGTCGTATTCGTAGAGGTGAATTGTGCAACGATTTGATCGTGGTCCAACTCTTCCAGTGCGGTCTGCAGCTATTTGTTAGCTCCCACAAAGTTCGTTCCACGGTCGTTGTATATAGCAGGAGGCATCCCCGCCTGTCCATTACGTTGCGTTGAGCCACGATACACGAGTCCGCAGCGAGTGGGTGTGCCACTTTCAAATGTATGGCCAGACAAGTGGCTATGACTCCTAAACGTTTCTCCATTCGGCGCCCAAAAGATACTGTCATTGGGCCGAAGTAATCCACCCTCATATGGCTAAAAGGTCCGGATCGATTTATAGACAGCTTTGATTCGGGAAATGTGGTACCGCTATTTCAGCTCATTGATGCTGGTCTCGTGGTTCTGATGCAGAAACTTTTCCTGGACGTCCAACGCGATTAGCTTGGTGATGCTGTGCGGCTTAGGGAGGATAACGGGATAAGCGATGCTGCTGTCGTCGAACTGGCAAGCGTTGGTTCGTCCACGGATTCTCAGGACTCCCATCTCATCCATAAACAAGGCGCTGTTTTTGGGAACATTTTTTCCTGTCGATCCTCGATGATTGGTGGCCAGGATTGCGATTTCCTATCCATAGACTCTCCGTTGGGCTAACTGGAACAGATTGATGGCTCTGAACACATAAGCTGTAGTCTTCAGTAGAACTGACCATTGGCTGTAGCGGCCTATTTCGATGATAGGTTCATAGGCCTTCAAATGTATCTGTGACTTTAATGGAAAGTGACTCTGCGGAATTTGAGCGAAGCAACACTGTTTTTCGCTCCAGCTAATGCAGTTTCCACCGTGTCTTCTTCAGGGAATGGGTCGAAAACCATCATCAAGGTTCGTAATACTTCCCGGCTTGTTGGGCGCTTCTAGCCAGACAACAGGTCAATGTCGTGGCGGGAAGATAGTTTGTAGTGTGAACCAGTCCGCTGTTGAGGTGATGGTATCTGCTTCCCCGATGCTTAAGCTCATCTCCTTGGTTTCTACCCGGTTTAGCCCAGCAACTACAGCCGCTGAGTTGGACACCCAGTTTTGCACTTCAAGCTGCGTCTACTTCATTGGCCTTCCAAAAGAAGCGTAAGTAATGCTGATCCTTCTGCCTCATCAAGACTTGTAGAAACATTTCACGGAGGCTGCCGGAAACCACAACGCCTTGAACGTTTGCAAGATTTAGCTGCACGATTGCCCAATATCTTAATAAATGGACACAACCTATTTGACCTTCCTTAAGGACGCGACAAACAAGGTTTGGTCGACGAAGTAACATTAGTGGTTTTAAGGAAATAGGAAAGAGGTCACCAAATGAAATTTGGCTAGATTTTGATGAGCACATACTTTATAATAATCACGTACACTCAAATTCTTCGCCAACAGATCACACCGAACGCCGCAATGCCACTGCTATCCAAACACATAACCCGATACGTCGGCCAGCTTATCCAGAAGTCTAAGCCAACGACATACTCTTGCACGGCGTATGTCACTCAAAGAAGATCCTGTTCATCACAGTCCGACCCAACTCACCCTGTAGTTCACCTACCAGGCTTGGGAAAGCTCAGAGGGTCCCTCACCAAAGGCGCCTGGACCGGTGTTCCGATCAAGCAGTTCCTGAACGTCCGTTACGCCGAACCAGCCACCGGAGACCGTCGCTTCAAAGCACCGGTTCCCGCTGAACCATGGGAAGGAGTACGGGATGTATCTGAACGTGGTCGGGCAGCTCCATACTACGGCGACATGAAGAAGATGCCAAAGGAAGAATTGCAGGGCGATTTGGAGGATTGCATAAGCCTGTGCGTGTACTCGAAAGATGTAATAACCCTCTTGAACAGTTGCGCTGTTTGCCAAATAATCAAATGAATCAGCTTTCAGGCAAGAAACCTGTCATCGTCTACATCCACGGAGGTGGATTCTACAGCGGCGGTGCTGCTCAACACCCTCCGGAGTATCTGCTGGAAAAGGACATAGTTCTGGTGGTCCCACAATACCGCTTGGCAGCTCTCGGATTCCTGTCGACTAAAACGGAAAATATTCCCGGCAACGCCGGAGTCTCCGATGTTCTATTAGCGTTTCGTTGGGTTCAAAAGTACATCGAACATTTTGGGGGAGATCCTGAGCAGGTGACCGCTTTCGGACAATCCGCAGGAGCCGGGATAATCTCCGCTTTGACATTTAGTCCCATGGCTGAAGAATCTTTGTTCGGGAAGGTTATTTTGAACTCCGGAGCTGGACTGGCTAGTAGTTGGTCAGTCGATTTCAACTGCGAACGAAATGCAAAGGACATAGCCCGGAGAGCCGGATGTGATCCGAGGGCGCCATTGGAAGAGGTTGAAAAGTTCCTGCTGCAGCTGGATACCTACACGCTATTGAAAGCGTTTTCGCAACACATGGTGAGTCTATTGTGTGGTTAATTGGAATAATGGTAACTGTGATATTTTTTTTTAACATAGTGGCAGGGAACTCCGAATGGGATCAACTCTATTGGAGGTCATCGATTTACGATCGGAGGGCCTTCGGGTATTTTTCCGAAGACACCGTACGAAGTGATGAAGCGCGGTGGAGGCCGAAAGAATCTTCCTATGCTGACGGGAGTAGTCAAGCACGAGGGTACATTTGCTTTAGTGGATATCTTCGCTATACTGGCCCATCTGAAGTTGCTTGGAAACAAGCAGTTCATACAGTATGACCTACTCGAGGAGGTGCCAAGAATCCTGGCATCTACGGAAACAAGCAATACGTTGGCACCGTTGATTGCACGGGCAATGTTCGATGTTGATCATCTGAAGGCTGGAGATATCCGGAAACTTATCCCCGGTTTGATAGACGTATGTTTTGAGACTGACATTCGGAACAGCGTGATCTAACATTATCTCCTTTCACAACAGTACTGTGGAGCAGTTATCATCAAGTCAACCGTCCTAAGATCAGCACAGTACAACAGTCGCCACAATCCGGAAAACACTTATGTCTACAGCTTCGATTACTATGGAGAGCACACGCGTTTTGGATACGACCAAGACGTTAGCAAAATTCCCTTCGACGGTGGAGTTCATCATACCAATGACCTCATCTATCTATTTCCCTATCCGGACACGGCGGCGAAGCTGAACGAACAGGATACCGAAATTGCCAAGAAGATGGTTGACCTTTGGACGTCGTTCGCAATCGACGGAGTTCCCAAGGCCAAGGATCTACCCGAGTGGCCTTTGTTCAACAGTAAGTAAACAGCATGGCCATCCCATTACGAATGCACACAAGAACCCCACTTAACCTATTTTCAGATGTTTACGGACCATATCTCCACATCAACAAACAATTCAGTGTTGGTCAGAACTTCCTGGATGAGTTCACGGTCGTTGCCGATGAAGTCGCACGAGCCTCTAAGTGAGTGACACTTTTGTACTGCTAAACCCACCGAATGTATATAAATACTAAGCTTAAGTTAAGTACCGTACAAATAAAGATATTTTTTTTTCGACGAAACATTTGTAATGCGTCATACTTCCGATCCGATAAAGAAGACAATCCGGTAGTTGCGTCGGAACTGCTCAACTCGACAACAATCAACAAGTACGAACAAATCCTCATGACTACGTCATGGTAGTGGAACCTTCTTTTTCGATACACAGTGCACATCCGTCAGCCATTCAAGATAAAAACAGAATGGGCAGCGCTAATCCAGTCGAATTAGACACATTACGCATTCACTTATCAGATATGGACACTTTCTTTTGCTGATAATCAAGTGATAAAATGCAACTCGCAACGGCTTTTCAAGTTCATTTTCGTGCACAGTTGCAAGCCGCTGACAGCTATCGATACTGACCAAAAATGGCTTTCCTCCGCGGTGTTGTGGTCAGCAGTGGTTTGCTGAGAAGAAGTGTTCTACCGAACAGAATGGCTATGACAGCGTTCTTTTCAACGGACGACAGTGGAAATCCAGTGGTGGAACTTCCAGGACTTGGAAAACTCAAAGGTTCGACTACGAAAGGTGCATGGAGTGGAACGAATATTTTTCAGTTCTTGAATGTCCGATATGGTGAACCGGCAAATGGGGAACGACGATTCAAGCCACCCGTTCCAGTGAAACCTTGGGAAGGGATAGAAGATGTGTCAAATTACAAACTAGGATCTCCGGCGTACCACAACATGAAGAAATACACACCTGAACAGTTGTCGCAAAACCACGAGGACTGCATCAACCTTTGTGTCTACACGAAAAACGTCAGTGATAAGAAACCGGTAATCGTATACGTTCATGGCGGTATGTTCTACGATGGAGCAGCTTATCACTACCCGCCTAATTACATAATGGAAAAGGACGTAGTCCTCGTGGTTCCACAATATCGACTTGGGCCGCTTGGATTTCTGTCGACCAAATCCAAAAACATCCCCGGAAACGTTGGCATTCTGGATGTCGTACTCGCTCTCGAGTGGATCCAGAAGTACATTTCCAATTTTGGCGGTGATCCTAACCAAGTCACTCTCATGTCGCAGTCCTCCGGAGCCTGCATGTCGACCGCCTTACTGTTCAGTCCAGTTGTCGACACGGAAAAGCTGTTCCATAAAATGATCATCCAATCGGGAAACTGCTTCGCTTCGTGGGGTTACGATTACAGTCCCGTGAAGCATGCTCGACATATCGCTGAACTAGCGGGATGTGATCCCAAAGCGAAACTCGAGGAAGTCGAACAGTTCCTGATGGAGTTAGATATCTATCGACTGATTAAGGCATTTTCTCAGCATTATGTAAGTACTCTTGAATACAACTGTTTATGAAGTAATTGAGTGAACAATATCTATTGAAACAGCGGATCTACCTGACCAAATATGGAGTCAACAAAGTGGGTGGTTGTCGCATGGTTACAGATTGTCCGAACGGTTTGTTCCCTGTGCTTCCCTACGAATGGATGCGGAAAGGTCATGTTCGGAAAAATCTACCCCTCTTGATCGGAGCGATGAAGCATGACGGTACATTCGCCCTGGTGGACATCTTTTTGATACTGGCCCAGCGAAAGAAGCTCGGCAGCAAAACCCTCAACTCCTATTCGATGATTGACGAGATCAACCAGATTATGGGTTTGGATGACCCAACGAGTGCTACTCGTTCGCTGCAGACCGCCCTCTTCTACAACCAACAGCAGCTGGCCGAAGGCAATCTCGCAAAGTTGGTCCCCAGCATGTCCGATCAGGCAGCAACTTGCCTGATCAAAGGTCCCACACTCAAACTGGCCCAGGTCAATGCCGAACATCAACCGAACAGCACCTTCGTGTACAGCTTCGACTACCGAGGTGAGCATACTCGGTTCGGGTTTGGCGTGGACGTCAATCAGTTCCCATTCGAGGGAGGTGTCCACCACAACGATGATCTGATGTATCTATTCCCGTATCCGACGAAGGCGTCAAAGCTAAATGAAGCGGACACGGCAATCGCCAAGAAGGTAGTGGATCTCTGGACGTCGTTTGCCAGTGAAGGAGTTCCACGAGCGGAAGGTGTTCCCGAATGGCCCAGTATGACACGTTAGTTTTGATAGATGTAGGGGAGTTTGACAAATTAATGAAACGAGGCTATTTCTTTTTGCAGGAATTACTGGACCATACCTCAAGATCGACACAAATTCCACCGTTTGTGAAGATTTCGTAGATGAATTCAAAGTGACGCTACGAGAACCGGAAGGAATTGTCAGAAAACCGAAACCTAGTTTGTAGAGGTATGCGATAAGGAAATAAACAAAGTGAACCATACAACTGTCTACGTCAACCTGAAGGAAATGTTTGCGTTTGATATCAAGATAGTCTATATCACGTATCACGTAATGTAGGTTGTAACGTGAACGGGGCTTAATGCTACACGCTAAAATTATTGTCTTTAATTATCTTTTCGAGAGGACAACAGAGGCAACAAGAGACAGTAATTTGAGCTTGTTGGTTGTGTTTTAACGTAGGACTACACTACGTTTCTCTTTTCAATACAGGGTCATTTCAAAATTTTGAAAAATGAGAGCGTTACGCAAAAGTGAAAGTTTTTTGAACGCTTATACCTCTCGTTCGACTAAACAGAATGAATTCATTCACACGCCATTTGATCAGAAACACTAACCAATTTTTCGCATTGAAATTTGAAAGAAGTTCCAATAGTATAGGTAGTTCAATTTTTAAATTTAAAATGACCTACTTTTACTGCCGTACAAATGTACATATCAACAGGTTGAAAAATGTGTTTTCCCTAACACGGTCGTATGAACCGGGTAGCAGATGCCTTCTTCTTCTCCAGAATAACTTTGCTCTGTTGCCAGTGTCTAATTTTTCAAGTGTGGCCCGTAAAGTAAAATAAAAAATAAAATAATGATTCTACTATGTAATAGAAAGCTTTTCCTTTTGCTTAAACACACAACTTTTTGGAAGACAGCAATACGCTATCATTTAGAACTGAAATGATACAAGCGTTTTGTTGTTCAAAATATGCCATTTTCCAAGGGCGCAAACATTTTGGGAATAAATTTCCGTGGCATGATGATAAATATTTTACTGAACATGTTAATGTTTTAATATATGGGGGGTAATTGATAATTAAAGGGCGAACACGAAATTATTGCGACATCGAAAATGTCATGCCAATTTTCTTATAATGTTTAGAATCAAACCAAAATTTTAGGGTAGTTTTATACATATCTAGGATTTTTTTTCAAAAGGGCGAATCTAACAATGAGAGGCTCTCTCCTCTCTTGCACTCTTTCATTAATTACAGCGCCATTATAAAACTTACGAGGCATTTTTTAGTACAGATAGAAACACAACAGAGCTGGCTGCCATACTCTACAAATAGTTGAATGAAAAACGTAACGCTTAATGGAATATGAATGAAAGAGAAAGTAATCAAAGAGAGTCTCTCAATTGCAGATTCGCCCTAATGAAAAAAAAACCCCAGATATATTTACTTCAAAAATCAAAAGAAAAGGTAATCGATGGAGCCTTGAGTGTAAAATTGAACGCATTTTCGCTTGATGCCCTCCATCAAAGTCTTTACAGTGTCATCCGGTACCAGTTTCTCAGCTTTTTTCCCATTTTCTTAACATGTCCTTCTCGTCTTTGACTGTCTTCTTGCTCTTCCGAAGTTCCCGCTTCATCATTGCCCAGTACTGCTCCACCGGGCGCAGCTCCGGAAAGTTTGGCGGATTCATGTCATTTGGAACAAAATGGACAGAATTGGCCTCATACCACTCCAGGACACTTTTAGAATAGTGGCATGATGTCAAATCTGGCCAAAATAGCGGAGCTTCGTTGTGCTGCTGCAAGAACGGCAAAAGGCGCTTCTCGAGGCACTCAGATTTGTAGATCTCGCCATTTACTGTGCCCTTTGTCACTAAAGGCTCACTCCTCAGTCCGCAAGAGCAGATGGCCTGCCAAATGAGATATTTGGAGGCGAACTTCGACATTTTCTTCTTCTTAAATTTGTCGTCCACATAGAACTTGCTCTTGCTGGTGAAAAACTCCAACCCCGGAATTTGCTTAAAATCGGCTTTTATATACGTTTCGTCGTCCATCACACAGCAGCCATATTTTGTCAGCATCTTCTCGTAGAGCTTCCATGCCCGAGTTTTAGCCGTCGATTGTTGCCGCTCATCGCGGTTTGGGAAGTTCTGTACCTTGTATGTATGTAGTCCAGCTCTCTTCTTTGCATTCTGGACGAAGCTCTGCGACATGCCGATCTTTTAGCCAAATCACGGCTTGAGACGTTGGGATTTGCTTTAATCATCCGCTTCACCTTTCCCTCCGTCTTTTTGTTCTCCGGTCCCGCTTTTCTTCCAGCTCCTTTGCCGTGGTCCAACGTCAACTGCTCCTGAAACCGCTTCAACACTCTGGAGACGGTTGAATGGTGAATGTTCAACATTTTTCCCAACTGCCGGTGCGACAGGTCAGGAAATTCCAGGTGTTTGGAAAGAATTTGTTCTCTCGACTCGCGTTGGTTCACCTCCATTTTCGTTGAATCGAAAAACACGACTTCGAATTTGACAGCATGTTAACAATACACATCAACGAGAAAGTGTGCAAAATTTGGTTGATTGTTACCCAATGGTAAAAAAGTTATGCCCTGTTGAATGTGTCGCAATAATTTCGTGTTCGCCCTTTACTAGGTGGGCATGAATCAAAGAAGTGTGGTTTTCGGTGAAAATACAGTCTTCAATGAGCTTTTTAATTGTAATTTCTTACTTTGAGTTTTCCGTGGCATTCTATGGTGAAGAAAGTTTTTCCTTTCACTAAAACACACAAACTTTTGGACGATGGCTGTACTCTAACGTTTAAATATGAAAAGATACAGGCATTTTTAAAATCATCTTGGAACTTCCAACAACGAATTTCAAAGAAGTCCCGGCGTGATTTTATGTGGGTATGCTTTCGGAGTATGGGGAGGACTTGATTAAAAGAAAGCAGAATGAATGAACCTTGATCATTTATTAAATGTTACGGACTATTAAATGGTGGACAAAATGATACCATTTGGGATCGTAGCAGTTTTCGTTACATATTTAACCAGTTTTGAGCGCTTTCTAGATATTGGCTGGGTTTTGATGTAGTGATCCTATTTTTAAGTGAAATTATAGGACCCGAAGTTAGAAGAAACCGTTTAAAGACATCTTCTAAATTAGCAACTCTGATAAATTTCCGGGCATGATTCTCCCTGAATCTTCTGATACATTTATTTCGGGTTTCCTGTGCTTCTTCACTGCACATGTCAATAGGTAAAATTATATGCAGGGTGGCCACACAATCTTAATATAAAAATTCCCGCATTTTTGCCTTATTTTCCCGACTGTTAAGATGAGTTAATATAAATTACTCGTAGCTAAATCTCTGAGCTCCCAAACTTTTTCCAGTTTGTTTTACCACCAAACACTTTCCATTTATTTAAAATACGCCTTTTTGTGCGACAGGATGAGCCAATTTTCTACAAATGTTGTCAAATTTGGTAGCTCCTTCTTGGTTCTAGCCAAAATTTGTCCAAACCATTTTCTTTTCTCTGGAATCCGGCAAACAACGTCAGACAGCATTGAGCACAGCTGGCCAAATTCTTCTTTCACCATGTGTTAACACCCTTACAAACGCAATTTGCCAAACTTCAAACACATTCGCCACCACATGAAAGATAAGTTCATTTCCGGCCTCACCTGTTACAGCCGTGTAGCCAGATCTTCTAAGGGCATCTTCAACGGCGGTTCAAATCGTGGTTTGGATTTATTTGTTGAGACCAAACGCAAAAACATCGCTGCATCGCTGGTGTTTTTAAATTTTGTTTTATACCGGATCTATTTTGCATAATTTCAGAACTTATGTAAGCTTCTAAGTTTCTTACTGAACGCACTCTTTATAAATTTAATTTAATGAACTTCAGAATATCTGTGAAGATTGGGTGGAAATATCTATAATACACATGCCAGAAGTTGATTAAACTTCTCGGCAGTTGAATAAAATAATTGGAAGTTTCCAGATAATCATGAAGTTTGCTCGCTGTCTTTCGAGAAGAGAAATGATGGAACTTTAGAGAAGCTCATTGAATTGCCGAAAAATTATTAACGTTTCTGGAAACTTGGATGAACTTCCAAAAAGTTTGCTGATCATCCATGGAATAGGAACAACTTTCTGGAAATGACGGGAACTTAGAAAATCATATTTCGCTCTCCAGAAGTTGTTTTAACTTCCAGCAGGTACATATTCTGTGATGAAAAGCAGAATATCACACATGTTTGAATAACTTACGAGAAATTGAAAAAAAAATTCTTGGAAGCCATGGAATTTCTGTGGAATAGTTAGCATTACCAAGATGTTGTTAAACCGTACAAGAATATTTTATGATCTCCAAGATTGTGAACAGGTGGAAATTCTATGAAATTGATAAAAAGTAGTTGGTTTCTTTATTCTCGTTTTGGTTGGGTTCGAAAAATTATCGAGTAGTAAGAAGTTTAAGTTCTTCTTAAAACATAACTACCCTGAACTTTTGGGATGTTTTCGTAACGATTGGAAAGTTTCTCGATCACCTGGAAAGATCCCTGAAGTTCTAGGAAACTCCCCAAACTTATGGAAAAATCCTTTGAATGTTCCCTAAACTTTTTGAATGCTTGAAAAAACCAGTTTCCTGTTTATCTGGGACGTTTTCTGAAATTCTGGAAAGTTCCCTTATCTTGGGGGAAGTTTTCTGAAATTCTTGGAAGATCGCAGGACTGCTGAAAAATTTCCTGAATTGCTGAATCCCCTGAGCATCCGGGAGTTTTTTCGAGCTTCTGGAAAGTTCCCTGAACTTCTGGGAAATTTTCTAAATTTCTGGGACGTTCTCTGAACGTCTGAGATGTTTGCTGACCTTTTGGAAAGTTTCCTGATCTTTGGGGGAGTTCCATGATCTTTGTGATCATTTCCTGAAGTTTTGAGAGGTTTTTTGAATTCATGAGAAACCCTGAACTTCAAGGGAGTTTCTTGAACTCCTACATGTTCGCTGAACTTGTAAGAAGTTTTATATATGTCTAGCAAGTTTCATGAAATTCTAAGAAGTTCACTAAACCTCTAGAAAGATCCGCAAACTGTTGAAAAGCTTCATGAATTTCTTGACTGTTCTCTATTGGAAGTTCTCTAATTTTCTGGAAAGTTCCTTGAATTTTTGTGAAGTTCCCTGACATCTTGAGTAGTTCTATTAACTTCTGCATAAATTCCCAAAATAATCTGATAAGTTTTCTAAACTTCTGGAAGCCCCCTGAATTTCTGTGGAGAACCCTTTACTTTTGGAAACTTCCCTGAGCTCGTGGTAAGCTCCTTGAATTTGTGAACAATTCCCTGAATTTCTAGGAAACAATCTGAATTTCAGGAAAGTTGTCTGAACTTCTTGGAAGAACCCTAAATTTCTGGAAAGTTCCCTGATATCATGGTTTGTTCCTTTGACATCAGGGAGAATAGCTAACCCTCGGGAAAGTCTAAGTCAAATCTAAAAAGTATACCGAGCTTCTGATAAGTTCCCTGAGTTTCTAAGTGCACTGAATTTACAAGATTTTTTTCGAACTTTTGGGAGATAAATTTTGTCCATCAGTTTCTTAACCTCTTCCTATATTGGGGACGTAAATACTGCGAGCCGTAGGTTTTTAGGACAGATTTGCAAAAATTCCTCAGGGTCACCCACCCCCAAGTTTTCGTCGAGAGAACTAGCTGAGGTCATACGCCAACATCCGTTAAACTGTAGTGCACCTATGTAACACTAAGGCCAACATATCCAGCTGCATCGCAACAGATGGCAAAAGTCATCAGTTGGCTCTAGTTGTCGCATAATGTTCAGGATCATATCCATTGGCATGTTGAAACGGCGCAGAAAGTGCTTCTTGTCATAGCTTGGCGTGGCTCTATCTATCAATATCAGCAGTATCTAATATCGTTTAAATGAGATGCATGCATTCACACACTCACCACCACTCAAATCAATCCATGGTAAAAAGTTTGCGAAAAATCCTCGGTCTCTGAAAGAAACAAAACTTCTGATCTCTGGATATTGTATGATTGACAAGATGATAGGTGTTGATAGGTTTAACAATACAACACCGGTGCGGAGAACGCAAAGTTGGTCTGTTTTAGCTGGTTCTTTTTAAATTTGCTGCTGCAAATCAACTATAAAGATGTTAAAATAGACCACCGCTGGGTCTATTGGGGTGTGGCCACCCTGTAGATGCCGCATGATGGTTGATCCATGTAGCAAGATTTTATGCACTGTGGGAGATAGTGGATACCACCCATAGAGGTCAACGTACAATCTGTGTGTGGCGTGGCCTCCAGCAGGTCTTGGGTCGTCTAGCCACAAACCGAGTTGTTGTTTGAGCATATTGTGTACTTCTGATTCTCGCTGCTTAACGGCAAAAAAGTTTGCCTTGCTCACGCGCCATGTCGGTTTATCCAAAACTAGTCTATAAGTAGTCTATATATAAATATATATTACATAAAAACAGTAAAACCATTTTAGCTATATCAAGTTCAATAATTCACCTGAATGAAATTTTCAACTGCATTTCCATACTACGTATGTACGCGTGCAGAGGTGACATTCTGAATTTGAATGTTTCTGGATCTTTGGGGTCGTCTTCTCTTCTGGCAGCGTTGAGAAGTTTACCTGAACGGCCGCTGATGTAGCAGGATTGAATGTTGGTGCCAGTGACATCGTTGACGACTTTGGTATCAACCCTACAAAAATACAGTTTTGGCACAATGGACACCGCAATATTTTCCAACCGATAAACGGTGGAAATTAACAAACTGATTTGCGTTTCTATCGACTCAACTTTGCGTGAGGTCAATTCTGCACTCTCCTTTGCAAATAAAAGTTTGATTGGGCAACAATTGAGAATGCAAATATGTGCGAATCACTGTATTCATTGATTTCACCGTCTTCGAACTCTTCTCTGAAACCTTGCTTGTACCTTGCGTGATTGCTGCTACCATCACAACCCCTCTTATAAATCAATTTTAGTTCGTGTCTATCAGAAAACTGTTGCAGTTTTTCCAAAGGAACTTGACTGTTTACCAAGCGAGTAGTAGTGTGGTCTACAAGATCTTGAAGCCGAACCTCTGCCACGGATGGTGAAATTGATATTCCTGTAAGGGGAGTGTATATGATTTTACTTGTAGTTAATACCCGCTGGATACTTTTTGAATATTTACCCGAAGGGTAGCACATCGATTTTGCCTCAAGAATTTTGTCATATGCTGGATACATATCTGCTCCATTTTGAAGAGTGCTAAGTCGAATATCCATGTACTGTGCTTTGGAAAAGTTAATTTTGCAAATGAACGCAAGAGCTTCTTCCGGAGAATATGCTTTAACAGTAATGGTGTTATCTGGTACATCAAATAAAGATGGATCTTCCATAACCTGCTGTATCATATTGCCAACATTCTTCATCCCTATTACGTAAAATAAGTTTATACATTTGTTCGCGATAGCGAAGTTTTCGGAACCCAACCGTTCACGCACCGCATCAATACCATGAAGGACGCATCGTTTTGTGTTCGTTTCCTTTCCGTTTCCACTCTTCCTATGACACACACACCCTTACTAACCCCGAGACGGGCGCGGGAATACGGTCACTTTTTCCGACAAACATTTTGTGTTCTTTTTTTTTCAACGCCATTCACACGGATTGGTGAACCAATCCGGTGAGCCTTTTGTTTTGTGTCTCACTGCACAGACTGTATAAAAAGGCGTGTATCGACGCAGTTTAGATCACATCACATCATTTACAGGATTCGAGTGATGGAAAGCGATTGGTAAAGACGGTTTTTAGTGGCTCCCTGAAATCGTCTTCAACAAGCGAAAACTTTTTTGTACGTGCATCGCGTATAGTGTGACTGTTTTTTTTTTGCGGTAGTTCTTTATTAAAGTAGTGGTAAAAGAAGAACGAATACTTGGTGAAAAAGTGACTTTGAACAGTTGTGTGATGGCGGTTGCTGCGGGCTCCGGGTGGGACCCAGGGCACCCCCCGTTGAACAGTGGTACAATACCTAGCTGAATGAACGGAGGCAATTTCGGACAGCTGAATATCCTGTTCCTCGAAGCTGATGACGGGAAAAATCTCAACCCCTTCCTGGTTGGCAAATATCTCGATGCATTGGTCGGGGAAATTGAAGGAGCAACCACTGAAGGTGATGGAAGCAAATTTGTTTTGCGTGTGCGAGGTGCTGAGCAGGTTAAAAAGTTGCTCGCAATGAAGCAGTTGGGGAACGGAACGGCCGTGTCCGTGATGCTGCGTCCTACCCTAAACAAACGTCGTTGCGTGTTTTCGTGCCGCGAAATTCAGAATCTCAACGAAGATGAACTGGTTGAAGAGCTGAAGCCTCAAGGTGTAGTAGCCGCGAAACGCTTCACTCGAATGGTCGACGGTGTGAAAGAAAACCTCCCCACAGTGGCGCTCACCATTGAGGGGACAGTGATACGGGAGTTTATCAAAGTTGGTCCACTTAGGATCAAAACCCGTATGTACGTACCCGAACCGACGATTTGCTTCACGTGCTACAAGTACGGACACACAAAGGCCCGCTGCAAGGGTGCAGCTCGTTGCCGGAACTGCTCTAACATTCATGAGTTGGGCGAATGCAAAGAGAAACCATACTGCCTGAATTGCAAGGGTGAGCACGGTCCTTCCAGCAGGAAGTGCCCAGTTTATCTGGCCAAGAAGGAGATTTCTAGAATTCGCGTAACAAAAGGCATTTTCTACTCTGAAGCATGCAAGCAGTTCAACGCAGGAGCCGGCTCATATGCTGAGGTAAGCAAGGTTCGACAAAGGCTGACCATCGACCAGAACAACGCGGTTGCAGGTTTGCTAAAGGAAAAGGATGACATCATCAAGCAACTGAT
This sequence comes from Aedes japonicus, assembly GCA_034211315.2. Taxonomy (NCBI): domain Eukaryota; kingdom Metazoa; phylum Arthropoda; class Insecta; order Diptera; family Culicidae; genus Aedes; species Aedes japonicus. The sequence goes on from JASCZW010002182.1 coordinate 19,937, forward strand.
GGAAACCGTTGCCAAGCCAACGACCCGTGTTGTAGAACTTGAATTGAAAAAAACGGAAAAGAAACAGAAGAAGCAAAATCACCGTGAACAGAAGAAAGCATCGGAGGAAGCGGACATGGAAACCGACTCTAGTGTGCATGCTAAATTCAAGGTGAGTGAAACTTCCTCCAAGGCTAACGATCAATCGGCTCATGGCTCCAAAACTACCCACAAACGCCACTACACTACTGAAATAACCTCTCCCTCCATCAAGAAACCCCCAGAACATAAAGCTGACAGTCTGCCCAACCCCATTAATTCGACCATGAAATTCTCTCTTCCTCAACGTTACAATGGCCCTCATTCCAAACCCAATCAATGATCAGTATTCATCACCCTCATCTGCTGCTTTAATGACCCTCGCCATACAATGGTGCTTGGATTAAAAGGGAAACTTAATGAAATTCACTAATTAATATCTAAATTCAATCCTATTGCAATAGCCTTACAAGAAACCCTAGCACCCGAATCAAATTTTCCACTTTCCATTACATCAAAGGTTACAATTTATATATCCACGAAAATTCCGACAATCCTTACAAATCAGGTGTTGCAATAGCCATAAATTCTGATATTCCCCACCATCAAGTCAATCTTTCTACATCCCTAAATGCAATCGCCATTGAAATAGATTTTCCTATAAAAGTTACCTGTAGTCTCTATCTACATATCTCCTTCAGCGAGATCAAACAAGTAAATCAAATCGCGTCTCAATAATCTGTTGAACAAAATGTCTGTAGTTCGCAGAATCATTTTCTGAAAGACATATGAACCGATTTAACAACAAAATAATAAAATCTAACCTAATTTATTCTCTAGTTTTATTAATGAACAGTTATCATAAAAATAATCAAATTTAGTAGTCAATGTAATCAGTATAATCAGGATAGTAATGGAAATTATTCACTTACTGAATTTTCTTGTTCGTCATTGCTATATTGGGTCTTAGAAACGGTTGGAATCTTTCGTACTTTTTCTGGCACTGCTGCATTAATGTCGTTGTTTTTGCGTTTGGTCAACACTGATGATCGACAAGCACGTTCAATGTGACCTTTCTTGTTACAGTTACGGCAGACTTTCTGAATTGCATAACACTCATTTGCAGAATGATAGAGACTTGTGCATCTCCAACAAAAATTACGATAATTATTAATATTTATTGATGATTCTCTTCGCAAACATCTTTCTTTACCCCGGGGGTTCTGCCAAGATGCTTGTTGACCGATAGTATTCATAAAACCTCTCGTAGATTTCAAACGCTCTCTTTGTGACACGTTTTCGTGCTTGGATGAAATTGCTGCAACATCCACGAGCTTTATCTGTTGGTGATTTTTCAAGTATATTTCTTCGTTGATTCTTTCGACATTCTGAACCTTTATTTTGTCAAGTAGATAAGCTATCGATTCACCCTTTCTCAAAACCTTCCGGCTGATCTCACGTATCTTAAGCTTGTATTACACTGTTTGTCCAATAGCCAAATATTTGTCATAGGCAGATAGGCATCTGACAAACATTTATGATATCTGTCAGCTGTCTAGCTGCCTATGCCAAATATTTGGCTATTGGACAAACAGTGTAATACAAGCTTTAAGGTTAGTTGCGTGTGACTGAACAATATGACAAACATTCTCCATTAATTGTTCTTCTCCAAAATCACAGAGCTTAGCAGCAGCAATGACACGCTTGACATATTCAACATCTGGCTCGGTAGATTCTTGATACATAGAGCGTAACTTCTGGCGTTGCATTAAGGTTGAAGACTTCGTAATTATTTTTCTAAATCTATTTGAACATATGTTTGAGAAAATGAAAATCAAAATCTAGTCTTTAGTTTACCACTACACATGTATCCGTATTTGAGACATGTGTTTTCGTGAGAAGTATTGAAATTTCCTGCAATATCTAATTATTTTAATAACGCTTTTTGATGAATGGGTTTTTATGTCACATAGGGTATGTATCCCTTAACTCAGCCTATTATGCAATGATCGATTACATTTTTTATTATAACTCATACAGTTTTTAAGCTGTAAGCGAGATTCAATTAATTAGACACCTGCAAAGATAATTTTGATACGACATTTGGTAGTGTGTATCACGAAAAGTTATACAACTCTTTTTATTAAGTCAGATACATTCGAGGGATATAGATTTAATGTCGGTCTATAAACACCAAACTGGGTCTATTCATAGATGCAACTTCGTCTCATTCGAAGGATTTATTACAAAATGCAGTCTTTGTACGTTTTTTTTTAATTTTATGAAATAAGGGATTGTCAGCCGTACTCGCCTAACTTAACACAAATTTCACAAAACAAACTAAAATAAAACTGCTTCTAAACACTTAAGTGATGTTCATATATGATTTATCAGCCATTCAATAATGAAAACATTATAATTCACTATACAATGATTTAGTTACTTCGGTTTTTGTTTTGTAATATTTTGAAATAATTCTTACAGAATAGCTTCGAATCTTTACTGGTATGGCATTATCAAAATCAAAAATCATTTCGTTCATAGCCAGTGCTACTTCTCCGTAATCTCTATCCTAGAACGTCGATGTGGCTGCCTTTCTGCAGCAGTCCGGTAGAAGCATGATTTTTTCTTGAGCTAATTTTATTTGTTCGCATTCAGCAACAAACTTGCTGAGTAAAGCTCCAGGACCACACCCAGCAAACGGGGGCATATATTTGTTATGCCAGCTGTATCCTTCATAATGCTGAAAGCGGGAATTCATACACGGTCCGGTTGAGGAAATCTTTCGGGTTGGAAATTTTCTCGACTTCCTTGGGCATAGAGTATTATTGTGCTTATCACACAATACACAAATTCATGGATTGTGTTGGTATCGAAAGCTCTCAATTAACAACTGTGAAAGTGCATCTAGAATATTAAGTTGTGAGTAGACAATACGCTTGACAAGTCAAGAAAGAAAGAAAAGGTCTGAAAAAAGCATCGAAAATTTTCAAATTTTGTTGTACCCTTACTTGCATGAACAAACATCTTCCATAATACACTGAGGAAGCAACCCTGCTGGGGATGTACTCTTCTATAAGGCGGAGGAGCCTCAAACCACCATAGAAACATTTCTTGCGTTCAAAAACCACCTGCCAAATTTGGTTCCGTTTGCTTGATTAGTTCTCGAATTACGCAGAAATTGTATTTCATGTGTATGTGTGCCCCCCCGCCTTCAGAAAGAGAAGGGTCTCGAATCAACTTGGAAAGATTTATTGTCTTCAAAAACCTTCACATTCCAAATTTAGTACCATTTGCTTGATTAGTTCTCGAGTTATGCCAAATATTGTGTTTATTTGTATGGGAGCCCCCCTTTCCAAATGGGGAGGGGTTCAAACCATCATAAGAGCCTTCCCCAGCCCAAAAACCACCTGCATACAAATTTTCCCGCCAATCTTGAACGAAATGATGAAAATTTGTTCACTGAATAATTCCCCAGATGATAATGGTGCACAACTCCATTTGACATTTTCATCTTCACGTTTTGAATAACAATCACTACTCCCTAGATCTTCGACAAACAGAACACTTTGATCCGTTGATGACTGTCGAATATCGATCCAGCGATGAATATTATTCCTGATCACTCCCGCTCAACTGTTCCTGCGTAAACCGCTATGTTGCTTCACGAATGAACGCCGCTCGCTGTGTTTTCCTCTTCTGCGGCATTACTTCTCACCGGAATTAATTTCAATTATTGACAAAGTTATGCTCGGTCTGTGCAAAGATTGTTTACAAATTTAGAGGAGGAAACTGGGCGAAACGAAATTATCAGCTGACGAGCATTGCTGCCAACTCATGGAAGAAGATTATTTCTTTCAAAATTGTTGCTCATGGTAGATTATGTTACATAGCAAATTAGCGAATATTTTGCTTCCAACACAATAAATATATCTTATAGGCAACGAAAAACATCTGACACAACATGTTTGGCACAGATGTATCTCACTTTTGAACATGCCAAGATCCATTAGTTAAAAATATCAAGATATAAATCTGGCAACTGTCGATGATCGATGATTCTCTGGCTCGCTTGAAGCGTAGTGTGTGTGCTGTCGAAAGTTTGGCTTATATTGTTGAGAATCTTGAAGTTGCAAATCGCTCAAATGGATCGTGAATTTTTACTTGGGGCGCGAGTGATTTTACGAGTTGCGCTGTTCTGCTACATTGACAATACAGTGGCCTGCAGCCGAATTCCGAGCACAAAATTTCTTCGAAGAAAAGAAAATTCCGAAGAGATTTTGAAAATTTTCTTTTTGTGGAATTCCGAATGTTTGTGGAAAGAAAATTTTTGACGTTTGGAAAAGAAAAAGAAATTAATTTTCTCTTCAAGATTTATGCGGAAGAAACACATAAAGAAAATTGCTGCTGATCATAAATTTTATCAAGTCATATAAGTAACAGTTGTGTTGATCAGTCTTGAACATGGACGCATTAATTGTTTCTTATTATATCGCAAGAAAAAAGTGGTATAAGCGACAGGAAAAGTTAACAATGATTCGACATCGTCGATATTTGAGAGACATAAGCAATCCATTCGAAATATCGGATGGAAATTTTGAAAAACTGTTTCGAATGCCAAAATGTTTGGCTGAAAAGCTCATCGATTTGATGGATCGATCTCTAAATGAGATTCCTTTAAAAGATGAAAGAACCACTACAATACCGGTACATTTACAGGTTCTAACAACGATGAGGTACCTTGGATCAGGTAACTGTTTGATTAAATTGATGTGATGTCATCATTTATATGGGAGTTAGAATGTTTCATACTGTCAAATATCGAACAATAACATAAAAATCGATTTATTAAATTTTAGGGTCTCACCAAGTAACAGTTGGACAAGACAATTTGTTGGCGGTGTCACAAACAACATGCCATCGTATCCTAAAAAATGTTATCGTGGCAATGGATAAATATCTTTTGGGTACCTTTGTTGTATTCCCTACAACTGATAATGAGCTCAATCGAATTAAACAAAGATTTTTTGAACAGTTCAACATTCCCGGGGTAATTGGAGCAATTGATTGCACCCACGTTGCTATTTTGAGCCCCTCGAAAGAAGTTGAGCACGTTTACCTCAACAGAAAAGGTTATCATTCGAAGAATGTTCAATTGATTTGCGATATTGATCTTCGCATATTCAATGTGAATGCCAGATTCGGAGGTTCAACCCATGATGCATTCATATGGAAACGTAGCCAAGTGCGCCAATTTCTGAAGCATCGACATGATAACGGAAGCAGAAAAACGTTTTTGCTAGGAGACGGAGGTTACCCAACGGAGCCATGGCTTCTTGTACCATATTCAAGGACTACAAGGCAGGCAGAAACTGACTTCAACACAGCCCACTGTAAGGCATGAAATCCAGTGGAGCGGTGCAACGGGTGTCTGAAGTCTAGATTCAGATGTATTTCACGTGACTCGCTCCTACGATATGAAAAGGACTTCTGTGGTCAAATTATCAATTGCTGTGTGATAATCCATAACTTCCTTATTAATCATAAATACCCAGTAGAAGACATTTTGAATGAGGATCTAAACAATGACGGGAATGATGTCAATCAAATTGCGGAACAGGTTGGTCATAATGATTAGACGTAGGAAGAAGAGAAAGACAAAACATTGTAAATAATTATTTCCACTTATGTAAAGATTCCATATGACTGTATTTCAATAAATTACTATTTCAACAAAGGTAGATCACAAGGTGGGAAAAAAATCAACATTGGTGATTGCGATTAAAATACTGCTGTAGGGTTTGGTCAATTGATTTCAATGCATCGATTTATTGTTGCTTGAGTTCAAGTTTTCTCTCCTCGATGTTTAACATCCTCTCTTGCAGATCAAGTTTCCGTTTCTTGTCTTCCTTCTTGTCCGCCTGCATGGATTGAAGCGTTTTGAGAATATGCGATTCCATTGTTTGTACTCCAGTGTCTGAAAATCGCTGTCCTCTGCCGAGTTGTCTTCCTCTTGGCGTCGGAGGAGCTTTTGAACGTGTGGTTGATTCACTGGTTTCTTGACTGGTGCGTGGAGTTGCTTCAGTATACGCACTTTCTGGTGGTATTTCTGAGGATGCCGTACTCGCATTTGGTTCACAATGTGCTCCACTAGCACTAGCATCTAAGTATTCGATATCGTGGAATTCGGTGCTAGCTGAATTGCATTCATATTTCTGTGAATGATCAGGTAGTTCTTCGTCGTCATTAAAATCCACTGGCAGAGTCTAATAAGAATAAAATCGTGAGGAACAAGAGGTAAAGCACTAATAACATTATCTTACCGGTTCATTGAAGCCACCCTCCTGAGTTTTGCCGTCCCCGTCTAATGTATCTTTCTGCATGACAGCAAGAATCATATTCTCGAGCTCCGAAAGAATATCTCGCTTCTTCTTGACCAATCCGTTCTCTCCGCTCTGTCGGTTTTGGATTCCCAACCACTTTGTTTTTGTTTTCTGTTTCAGGTCTCGCCATGAAAGTTCCCATTGTTCCGCTGATTTTGAAGCTCCGCCGAGAGCATTCAGCGTCTTGCTTAGCTCAGCCCATTTTTGTCGTTGGAGCTCTTTCCCACGCAATGACTGGAACCGGTTGTTGGCGAATTCCAAATTCTGGGTCATGTAGTCCGCCAAGTATTTTTTTGATCCATCGTGATGTACTTCTTGAGCCTAATGCCAATTAATCGATTAATTAATTATTTGAAGATATTTTGAACAAATTCTTACTTACGCTGTGGTAGATACCATTCTCAATATTTTTTGTACCGATTTGCACTTTTTGAAATTAAATTTCACTGCTGCAGATAAGCATTACCGTTTGTTTACAAACGCGGACTTTTCTAGAATAAGTTTTGTAAATATCTTAATGAAGATTTTGTCATTTGATGACAGATCAATTAAATGTTTATACGTACCCGTTTGAGTCACTTGGCGTAGTTTTACTTGCGTAGTTTGAACTAGATTATTAAGAATTGACTAATATGCCGTTAAAATTTAATGAGAAAGCCTATTCGGTGCAAAATATCAAAACAATTAAAAAGATCGCAGCAAAAAATCTAATGAGCAACAGGACGTTTTGAACTATCATTTGAGAAAAACTTCTTAATGCCATCTAGCGGTCATAACGAAAAGCATCTTTTTTTCTTCAAGCGAAATAATTATTTTCTCTTTCTCTTCAGTGTTTTGGAATTCGATTGAAAGACGAAAGAGAAGAAAATTGGTTGAAGAGAAAGAGATTAGGAGGATTTCTTTTCTTGAAGACATTTTTGATATTTTTCTTTGAACACGGGAATTCGGCTGCTGGTTTGTTTCTCGTTTGGAAATTTTGGAAGCAGTTTTTTCATTTAAAAGTGCTTGAAAGAACAAAAAGTGAATGTTCTTAGGAAGAAAAATCCAGCACGAGAGCTGTGAATCACTTTAAAAGCTGTGAAAATGTGGAAATCAACCAGAATCATCAATGGAAAAATCAAGTGATGAGTCCTTGTAAAAGTGTTAGTTTGAGAAGCAAATGGCGAGTTTGTGTTGGTGTATTGGGTTAGCGAACCAAGTTTTTGAAAACTACCAGATTAAAATAAATTCATAGAGTTTTGTTTGATAAAATGTACATTAATAATTGAGAAAAACACAATTCTACTCAGTGAAAAAAAGGCTTAAAAGAATTTTTGACAGAAAGAAGAAGAAAAAGAAGCAGGCAATCATCATCATTGCCCAAATTAATTTCGACTTCTTCAACCTTAATAAATAATCTCGGGAACCGAAGTGATTTTGCAATCGGCTCATTGCATTTAAATACGGTTCACATTCGGAATCCGGGTCTTCCGCTGACGTTATTGTTCCATCGAGTACATCTAGTAGTTTTGATCCAGCTTTTATTTTAAAGATTCTCATTTGAGTGCGTTCATCAGTTACCGCTACCAGCTGCATTGATGCCTCTAACAATTCTTTCCACTGGAAAAATGTTTTTTTATCAATATCCTCTTCACCTTTTGCGGGAGTACATTCGGGGACATTCAAAGAAGCAAATGATAGGCTATTCATTGTGTTTATGAAAGACGAATCGTTTTCCTCATTAATTGTTGAATGTTTCTGCATAAAAAAGCCTTGATCCGTGTTTATTGAGGATTCCCATTCCTTCTTTTCAGCTGGAGTCTGCTTGAGTTTCAACGATAGAGAAGCGCTTGGTTTCTCAGCGGCCAATAGTGCTTTTTTTTTAAACTGAAACATTTGCTGTCGTTTTTGTCTTTCCGACTCTAAAATGAAAAATATTCATCACCTTGTTGTTCTTTGAAATATGTAACGAGCAACTCGAAGCAAGAAATTATCGGTATTTATGATTGCCGTTATTTAAATTATTGAACACATTCAAAACAGAGGTTCTTGAAGTCATTATATCTGATAGACTAGCATATTCTAGTTACTCGAGATTGATATTATGTATTTAATAAATAATTTGAACTGTTTAGTTCATTTGAATTTTGTATTTAGTATCAAATATTTAGCGTGCCACTCGAGGCAATGCAATATTGGACTTCAATTTTGCCGTTGGATTATTGGAATAAATCATAACACCCAAGGGGTCGGTCAATCTGATCAATTTAAAGTCTTCAAAAAATTTCAAATCTTTTTCAAAGATCGGGCTGCTGATCGGGCAATCATGGTAAAACAACAACACATTTTTTTCAGTGTCTCAGAATTGTAAATAAACATCAATAAAAAAGCAAAACATTTCACAACAAACTCAAGCCCTCTACCGGTGTTGAAGTGTGATCGTTCCGGAGAAGGATTGGAAGCTCTGTATCAGCAAAAAGAGTCGGTTGAGCGGTAATATTCGGAACTGTGGACATGGAAACTAGTTGCACCAATAAAAATCGCCAGAAGTGCCTTGTCTTTTACGGTTATGGATGTGTAATTTTTGTTTATTGCAGGATTCGATTGCACCTTGATTTCGCAAAGCACTTGATTGACTTTTTCTCAAACCATCTGGCTAGACATGATCAATAACATTCTAATGAAGCAGCGCAGAACCAAGCGATAAGCCCAGTTGAGCTGTTCCGGTATGGAACGGTTGTGAATAAAATAATAGAAATTAGTTTTGCGGAGACGACACAGTTTTTAACCATGTCATCCTCGGCGAGTGATCTCCAATTGCAGGCAAAAAATTCTCACCCAGTCATTGGTGAATTGGCAAAGTTCAACCACTTTGCCAATGCACCAATGACTGAGTGGAAAATGTCATCTTAGGACCTTTCTCAAAACATTCATCTAAAATATTACTAATGTTTGTATACTTCTGCTTAGAAGATGATTACGCAATCAATGAGTTTCCGATAAACCCTAAAATGGTTTATTATATTAAATGATTAAGTGGGTCACACATAGAATATTACAACCGTTGTTGGACTCAGCTCTGCTGAGGATTGTTGAACATCATTCATTACTGCTGCCACTGCAGCTTGCTGGGCCTGTTGGTAATAATCCTGTTGATTCAAGCCATTCCCAAGTTACCACTCGGGCCGTACATGTGCATACTTTCAGTAGCACTGTGGTCCATTCCACCTTGGTTCTGTGCTAGCTGTTGTTGTTGCTGCTGCTGCTGTTTAGGTTTCTGGTTCTGTTCCTGTTGAAACGGAAATCCTTTTAAAACAAGGTCTTATGGTTATTGAGGAAAAAGTTATAGATGGGGCTAACCTTTTTCTGCTGATTCGGATGCTTGAGAAATGATGAAAAAATTAAAATCATTGAAACGAACTCATCAATTCAAACCACTTACAGTCGATTGCTGTTGTTGTAGATTTTGTTGGGGTTGTTGCTACCGAAATAAAACAAGTAAGAACAATTTTGCAAATGTTATTATGTAGAACTGAACCGTTGGCCTGCTGCTGTTGTTGTTGTTGTTGCCGTTTCACCTACTTTGAATAAGGTATAGAGGGCAGCCGGCAAAGACGTCCGCCGTAGGCATGGGATCTTCCGAATAGTAGGGATCCAACATTTCCTGTTCCTAAGTAATGCGCTTGTTCGGGTCCATCAGCAGCAATTTATGTAGCAGATGAAAGGCCTTATTATCCGGTTTAATCTTAAGAATTCCATGGGAGGAAGCGACGTTTCGATCCTCAAACGAGTAAAAATATACATGGTAAAATTGGCTTTGAATCATGTTTTAAATTAAATGTAAAAATGCTTTCACTTCAAAATGTTATCCAGTCCATGTTGTTATAATTGACATTTTGAAGCCCTGAAATAAAATCACAGTCTATTTCAAACTGTCATACAGGATTTTAAATCTTGATAAGATCATCTGATCTTTTCGAAAGATCGAAATGAAAAATAAGGAAATCTGATCAAATCTAAGGTGTACAGAAATTTTGTCTCTCAGAGAATTTTTTTTTACCATCTACTCGAAGTTGATATTTATATTGGTCTAACAGTTCCGTTTTCATTAACAAGTAGCCACTCGTGGCAAAAATTCTTGTAATTTTTATATCCAGCGTTATTGCAGTTAATTTTAACACTTGACCAAGGTTTTCAGTAATATTGCCACGCAGAGCATGTTTTGTTTTTTTTTACCAGCTACTCGAAGTTGGTATTTATATCAGTTGAACAATTTCATTTTATAAACAAGGAGCCACTCGAGACAAGAAGTTCTCGTTACCATATTAAGTTTTCCTTCTGTATTGTTTAAACTCACTTACAAGAATGGATCTGTCATCCTCAAATTTGGTATTCTTCGATTCAATATTATATGGCGAACCCATACGACACATACTACACATACGACGGGCTTCTTCAATGATATGTACTTATTAGGTTCTGAATGCTTGAAGCCATGCTATCTTTGAACCTTTGTCTAATCTCATAACAGAATGGTGAAGAGTTTGTTTGTTCGTTTGTTTATTTACGTCATTTTACACATTCGAGTGCTTTCGTTTTTAAATACAGAATGGTTGTTGGATCAAAAATTATCATTTCTTCTTCACTGCTTGATCTGTTTCTTATTTTTCTTGCTCTTATTCACTTCATTTTATTTCCTTTTTTATTTCATCATCATCGGTGAATTCCTCAGTTCTTTGAGCAGTCCAGCTTGGCGCAGGAATGCCAACCGTTTCGTCGCATTACCTTTACTATTAACCAAGGCATCTTGTTGGCTGGTAGGGCTGATGTCGTTTTCTTGTCGCTCTGCCTCGTACTTCCGACAGCTTAGGATAAGGTGCCGCACGTTGATTTCGGTTCCGCAGCACTCGCAGATGGGCGGTGTGTCCTTTTTCAACAGGAAAGAATGTGTCAGCCGAGTGTGGCCGATCCTGAGGCGTGTTAGCGAACGTTGGTCGGCTGGGTGGCCTGGTCCGTCTACCTGCGCGTGTCGTACTACACTTCCCTCAATTTTACGTCTCTAGCATCGTGCTACTGATGGTCCCATCGGCGTCGTATCGCTTGTTTCCTTTTAATTCCGTTATAATATTCTATCCTTCGACAGATAAATGTATTTCGCCAGTGCCTCGTATTCACACACCACAAAGGAATTCATCGTATACTCCCATACTTAAGCATAGGCTGTTATAACAGAATTCAAAGGAAATAACAACCCATTGGAAAGCTCTTCATAGAGGATTCCGTTAAAAGATTCGACAAAGAATAAAAGATTCTTTTGAAAGACTTTCTGCCTTCCGACCTGATCATTTACCGAAAGATGCAGCCTCCTCACTAATGTTTGCAGACTTCCTATTGATTCGTGTCTATTGTGGCAGGCTTTCTCTTTTTTCTTCCTTCAATAACATAACCTGAGCCATATTTGTACTACTACATTTATTAGGATTAAAACAATAATATTTGGTAAATCATCCACACATCTTCAATACAACACAATCCTTACAGAAAAAAATTCTGATTCATATTTTAAAAGGCAGAGGGCAATTCTACCTTCCGACCGTGACTTCCTAGTTAACAAAGAGGATCATGACTTTGAAGAACTCACCTCCACAAATCACCAAACACCGGCCTCATAGAACACCCTAGCGCCTTCGGAGTATCGGTGCCGGGTTATCCTCCACCACGATCGTCTTGGTCATGATGTCGTACGTGGTTCGGTTGTGCCTGAAGGAGGACATCAGGGAGCACAGCGGGAAGAAGAACGTAATCAAGGCGTTCTTCGCTATCGATCGGTAGAGGGCACGCTTGAACCCTGGATTCGAGGCCGGATAGAGCAGGGCTCTGATTGGATTTTGATTGTTTCCAGCCGCCCCTGCTCGTGGAGGATCCAGTATTACGACCGCTTCTGCGTGGACGATTCTTATGCCCATTAACATTTTTCCAGGCGTAGCACCCCGATCTGACCCTGTCCGTTAAATGTCCAAAACGTTTCGTAGACACAGACGGCACATTTCGATATGATTTCGAGGACAATAATGTCTGACGTAAACGACAGCAATTCGGTATAATCCTTCTCGAACGAATTCAGGATACCGTCAAAGTCGATGCCAAACCTGAGGGAAAACTCAGCATTAAACCAACTGCCTTTTCAAAAGCAAACACCTCGCACTTACAAATCAATATCAAAAAAGTCCACACATGCCATCGTGGTCAGAACTTTAAGCAGGAAAATGATCACACCGTCGATTGCCTCCGCCACTAGACGCTTCCACAGTGGGGCAATTATGTACTCGTAACCTCCATTGCGATTAATGACTGTAATGATAATAAAAAATTAGGTACTTCAATTTAAAAGAACCAGCAAACTAGTAAAACCTACTTTGCTCTTGCCGGGTAGGATCCAGCAGTTCACCATCCCTTCGCTGATTAGCATTCGGCTGGGCCTGAACTTGACCTGAACCGGCTGCCACTCCATTACCCGCTATCGGCTGCCCGCTGGTTCCAGTCGCTCCAGCTGTCGGCTGGAACAACTGGGGATAGTTGTTCATCAAGTAATAGGGAAAAGAGGCTTGAATTTGCTGCTGCATTTGAGCGTGCTGAACCCAAGTGCGTAGAAGCTCAAAGTAGATTTGCTTCGGCGTCTTGCTAGGATCCAGGAGCGGGATCGCTCCCGAATCGGATGGTTTGTCCAAAACTTCGTCCATCCTATCGAACGGAACGAATTAAATTTGATAATATAACGAAAACTATGGGATTGTGATGCAAAACAAGATGCGAACAGCTGAGTCAGAAAAACCTATTAGGCCAGGGATGCCAGACAGCTATTCGAGAGGGAGCTTTATTACACTCTCGTTTAATTTTCCTCAATTTTTGAGTACAATTGAATGCTATATCTTCTTCTCACACGGAAATGTTACTCAACTTTCGTTAAGAAGTAGATCAACTCAATTTTTGAGTAGATCCACTTTTTACGAAAATTGAGTAACATTTCCGTGAGAGAAAAAGAGATAGTATTCAATTGTACTCAAAGTTTGAGTAAATGAAACGGGAGTGTGTGAAAATATGTTTGGCGTTTTGATTATTGGCTGCATACTGGTAATAATGAATATTGAACAGGGTGCGGCAGATTTCAAGCCAAACATTGCATTAGGTCCTATGTACCATATGCGTCAAATCGAGAAAAATAGGATTGAAAATTTGAATTTTATTTTTTAATCGTAATTGCAACTCAATCGTGTAATCATATTCAAACGTCGTCACAATTACAAAAAAATATTTGTTTCTGAAGTTTACGATGTTTCTAGGCGTGTAATTGATGCATTTGTTACTTAGGACCTGTTGCATTTACATTTGTAGATTGGACCTGTTAGATTGGTCTTTTCCCAAGTTAGAATATATATTGGCCAATTTTTATAGTGGTAAGCACAGATAGAAATAATGTTCGCATTAGCTCCCTATTAGTTTTGTTATTGTACTCTTGAACCTCCTCATCTTTGCAATTAGCAAATACTCCATTAAAAAGTAATCAATCATATTTGGGAAATATAGCAATACAATAAAAGGTCCATAGTTCCATTACAGTATAATGTCTCGGAAGGGGTAAAAGTGCCACCCCGGCAGTTTCGTAATAAATTAACAAATACTTATTAAAAAATTGCTTTTTTGTTCTAACAAGATAGTAATCTATATTATTCATACAATATTTTGATGAAACAAACGGGGCAATGCATACTTAATAATAACACATTATAGTTAAGAAACAAGTATCAATTCGCTCTAGATAATATTGATAGTTTATTAAACCAATGACATAATCTTTTAGTTCGCTGTACAAACTTTACGGAAATCTATAATATGACAAACATAGAACGGACATTACTTAAGGAGGTACACTTGCCATTATCACCCTATACGAGTAATATACGCACCTAAACCCGGGGCGTTTTTGATACGCTGATGTGGTTCGCCAGAAATTGATTTTGGCTATTTGAGTTTAAACGCAAAAGGTTACGAAGTAATTGTTTTCGCACTCGTTCGGGGTACTTTTCATGGCATGACATTCTACAATTGCATGGTGGCTTCACTTTTCGGGCTGGAACAACTGTGCCATTTTTTCGGACATAGGACATTCCTTTTTCTCTATGCATTTTGTTCACATCTCGCAAGTTTTCCTTCCTTTTTTTTAATGCAAATATCCTCTTTTTCCATTTCAGCAACAGCGTCACTCTACAAAGCATTAGAGTTATTGCCTATGGCTGGAGAAAAACAGCTATTATTTAATGAAGAAAACAATTAAATGAACACATTTACCACTCTCATCATTATCATTGTCATCATCACTAGAATAGTTATCGGAGTCCGTGGCTAGTTCGTTGAAGACTTCGAAGTACTCAAATCGTTAAATCGCTTAAAAGTGTGTAATCACCTTCAAGATCTGCTTTATTCTCATCACCACCAAAACAGCTGCCTTTATCAAAATTTGTCGCATCATCATTATCATTTACATAATTCATATTATCAACAAAATAGCGGTGTCGATCAATATGTGTTCTATCATCAGGCGTGTTTTCATCGAACAGTTTTGAAGCTGCTTTGTTAGTTCCAGGCTTTTTTAAGCGTAGATCAAGGGCAGTATTGTTTTCGCTGTAATTAGCTTTGTATATAATTCCAGCCTTTTTGATAAATCTAGTGGAACATCAAAAACATGGCCTGTCTCAGTATGGTTGATGATTGGTGTTGAAGTGGCTATTCTGTTGAAAGAAGGAAACTCTAACGTAAAGTTCAAAGGATCAAATTTGCCTCGCAATGTATTTAATCTATTGTAGTCAGCTTCTTTGCCCGAATATGAATGAAAATGATCTGAATAGTAAAATATATGATTTGTGTATATTTATTAGTAGGTATATATAAAATATGCACTGCTGTAGCAATGATATGCCAATGTATAACATACCGATGCTACCGGATGAAATCTCTTGCTTGTTCACATTGACTTTTTGGTGGGAAACAGTCTTTGTGCTACTGGAAGAAGTTTGGAAAATGTGGTTGAAAGGTCTTCTTATTGGATGGATAGTGCCCTTTACTACCCGTAAAAAAAATTCTCATAGATTTACAATTAAATGTATTGTAACCATACGATAGAATCAATCGTATGTAAAATTGACTCTATTGTTAATGAAGATAAGATGACAATAAAAGTTATTGTTTCCACAATAGAATCTAATGTAAATTGCGACATCGACAATAGAATCAGGGGGTTGTTATGTATCTTAACTATAGAAAAAATCGTTTTTCTCCGAACAAATTTGAGTCAATTACTATTGATTTTATTGTTTCACATTTGTTGAAAATTCTAGCATATAGGGTGAATAGTAGATCTATTGTAATGACAATATTCATTTTTCATTTACCTGATACATGAACAATAAGATTCATGGTCGGCAATAGATTTAAATGTTACTTTATATTATTTTATTGTAATTGTATGGTTATTTTAATCCGGGTAAATCCGCTTTTGGAGGCCGGAACGTGGACGTATCTGTTATTGATGAAAACCAAAAATAAGTTAGTATTACTTATGCAAGTGATAATTATCCATTTTTCATTTACCAGTAGATGCAGTTGATAAAGCAGGGTATAGATTTCTCCATCGAGGGGCACACCTAGAACATCCGGAAGAATCGTTGTGAGCAGTTAATGTCGTATCAATGGAATCTTCGACCTTCATCGGACTCGTGCTGGCATCTTTAAAAGATGTATTCAATTTTGCCACTGGTTCGTACTCGGATTTACTTTCCAGGTTACGATTACTTCCAGACCAGAAGTAATTGTGATCATTGTAGGTTACACCTGCTGCTTTCCTTACTGACCTTGTGGTTAAGTATTTTGAACCGATCTCTGCAGAAGCCTCTGTCATTCCAGATTGGCTTGTATCTCCGTAAGATTTGATTGCTTCATCGAACTCCATAGACAGATCCTCCAGCAAGCAATATCTTCTTTGCTCGATTGTATGAGCAGCATCTACAACATGGAAAATGGCTATTAAAAA
Source organism: Aedes japonicus (assembly GCA_034211315.2). NCBI lineage: Eukaryota > Metazoa > Arthropoda > Insecta > Diptera > Culicidae > Aedes > Aedes japonicus. The sequence goes on from JASCZW010002182.1 coordinate 36,401, forward strand.
GACACTCAACCATCATAAATACTTTTACCGATAATTAATTGAATATTATCCATAAGAACAAAGAACTTTCTGCTTGTTTTCACTCAAAACACTAGTTATACGAAAACAAAATGTAGGTCCAATGTACACATGTCAAAATTCTAAGCTAACATTGTAAATTGGACAAACAGCTGACAAAAGACCCATGTGCAGAGCTGTGCGATATCAGATGGAAGGTACATTGGACGTTTTGTTGTCGATCGTATTTTCAATTTTTTTTTTATTTTAAAGCAAAATTTCAAGATGATTTATAGAAAAGTACCCGCATAATCACAAACCATTCGTGGACCTTTTCCCCCATTGTTGACGACCGTTTCCGTAACTGTTCCGACATTTACCCTTATAGTTGACAACTATAAACTAACAATCTCCTATACAGTTTTAACAATATGTCAGATGGTAAAAGGCCAAATAACAATATGCTGAATAGGCGGTTAAGTTAGGTTACCATAAAAAATTAGCAATTTTCACGAACAAAATTTTTGCTGTACTCTTTGCCAAAAAGTTGGTATATAATCCAGACCGAATGCAGACAATAAAAAACCTTTAAACGACAATATGGCATACATTAACAATATGTATTAATGTAGACTTTTTATAGTGAAAATGAGATAAAACTGTGCGATAACAATAACATAAAATGTGATAACATATCTTACATTCGAATTATAGTTTTGACTATATAGCAAATTGTTTTTCGTTATGCGGGTAATGATTTTCTATCCAAATCGACATTCAACTCGATTTTCTTTATATTGTTACTTAGGACCTAATTCAATGTTTGGCTTGATTTGTGTTCGAGATTACATTCAGGAAAAAATCTCAACCTACTAGTTTTCGCCGATATTCTCCTTGTAGACGCTTAGCTCCATATAAACGGCAACTATACTTGCTTAGTATAAACTTGAAAAATAAGGGGCGTAGTAAAATGTTGAAATATATGTGCTTAGTTTAATGGAGGTATATTTGAAATAAATAAAATAAACAAAATAAAATGTTTTCACGCCCAGATTTGTTTTTGTTGTGTCAATTTTTTTCCTGCAAACGAATGACACCAAAATTTATTAAATCTGCACACAAAGAATAATCATTATTAAAATTAAAAAAACCATTGCCAAAATTGAAAAGTTGCGTTGGTTCTTTTTCGTAGAAAGCGGTTTACTTTCAAAATCAAAACCTTCAAACCGTCAATTCTGTTTGCTGCTTTACATTTAAAAGTTGAAATTTTTAAAACAAATTGTAGAACTGTCAAATTGAAACCGTGGCATCTTTGAAAATAAAAGACAATTATTTTTATTTCAAAATAAACTTTCATCCAGAAAGTGTCGTGCAATTTAAATAAAGGTATGCTGTAAAAATACTTTTAACAAAAAAAGTTTTCTTTTCAGATGAATTGAAGAACTGTTCAATCCACTTCCGTGGCATATTTGAAAATGAAAGCAAATTATTTTTATTTGAGAATGAACTTTCAACTAGAAAGTATTGTACAATCAAAATAAATGTATGCTGTTTTGATCTAGGGGTGAGACAGCTCTACTCTGAGTTGCTTTGATGAACCGAGTAACTCGCGAGTAACTCAATTTACCTTAAAATTTGAATCAGTCTTGTTTGGTTATCATCGGCTGCCAGGGTTTCGAAAAGTTTGACTTCCAATTTGTTTGAAAGCATTGTGAACATTCTGCTAATGTCAATAGAAGATGGCACAACGGTGAGCCCTATTCCTCGATTTTACTGGTTTTACTGAAGTACAATGATGAGGCATGATAGCGGTATATATAGATTGGCGATTTGCTAAAAATCGATTCTAAGAAGCTTAATGATTGGGTCGGAGTGCAGCGGGTTGAGCTCGTTTGTCTCTTCTCCTGCCCTCGTTCCAAAGCACCAGTTCACAGTCTGGCCATGATGCTGCATTAGCAAATAGCTGGTCAAGCCAAAACTGATCGGTTTATTCAAAGTATGATTCAATTGGAGACATGAAAATAACTTCTTCTCAAAAGAGCCAAAGTCTTACACGAATAGTAGTAAATACGATGGCAAATTGTACGAGCAAATCAGATATATAGTTCTAGTGAATGTAGGTTGTTTGAAAACAAAATTGAAAGTGTCGAGAGCTCATGTACTAGCATCGGTTGGTTTGACAGCCACTGTGCAGAAACAGAGAGAAAACAAATGACAGTGCTCGCTTGCCGAGCAACGAGGGTTACTCGAGGTAACTCAAAAGCAACTCTGAAATTGCTCGCGAAGAGGAGCTGTTTTGCCCCTTGGTTTTGATTGAAATATAAAATGGTTTTAACATAAAAAGGTTTTAAATTTCAAATGAATTATTATAGCTTTCATAGACACCGGAGGTTTGCGTCGTTTAATCACCAATGTTTTCATCCCGGAGGATCCAAGTCGAAACATTTTTCCCATATCTTCCGAATGCGTCTTCGGATCTTCCGTCTTCGCTTGTGGCACCGCTGCAAAAAAAAAGATGGGATTATTATCAGTGACATGCAGGTGACATGGCTTATTCCGTTTACATGGGCCGTTCTGAACTTAATAACGCCGAAAGTTTGTGAACTTTCCTGATTCGTTTTCGATTCGTTGGGGCGAGGAACATTTTTAATGTGAAACTTTTGTATTACTTGACAACAGTATAGAGAAAGAATCTATACGATGACTTCTTTTGTGTTGGTGGATTTGACAGTTCAACAATTTTCATGGTAAAAGAACATACTTTTAAATTTACACACTGAACCGAAAAAATATACTTTCAATTCAAACACAAAACTTTCACAGTAGATGATTTTACTTTTAATTTAATGAAAAATAAACTCTTTTCAGAAGTAAAGTGCTAAGCTTTTAATAAAACAATATTTCTTTTTTGTGTGTGTAGATGTGAATTTAAACCGATTAACTATATTGATTGCATTATTGGAGGATATTCGGGTTGGCTGCCACAAATCTCAGTCTCTACAGCTGGTTTCTTTCTTTATTTTAAAACAAAATTCGGAATTATATAGCCTGAAGGCGAGGAGGCGGTACAATTGCAATAAGTCCTAAACTTCGCAATGGCGGTAGTGTTGATTCTCAGATGCAGCGCAGTGATAAAATTTTAAACCAAATTTAGGTAAAACAATACGTAAACATTTGAAAATCCACTTTACTTAAAAAAATAAGTAAAATTTATCGTAAACAGGCGTTAAATTTTACCGAAATTTGAGGTTTTACTACAAAACCTCATTTTCGGTAAAATTAAAACCTAATTTTCGGTAATCTTATCTTAGCGTGAAGGGAAACCTTGTCGAATATTAACCTTGCAGTTGGCTGCGTCTGAATAGCGATAAAGTTCACCTGCCGTATATCAGAATACGTTGGCTTTTGATTACTCTCCCGACAAAAGCTGTCAAACCGAAAGCCTCTGTTGAAAAGTGTAATGTCACTAGTTTTTCACTGGAGAGCGAGCTACGCGAATGGTTCATCAAATCGGTGTTCCCTGCTGGCGATATTGGCGTGTGCAAAGTAAAAGATTATCTTTCTTCAGAAGCGAAAATTCGGTTTGCCGATATTATTGGTGAAGAATAAGTTCTGTCGGTCGCGGTTTCCGTTCCTTGTTCGATCGATTGGTGCTATCAATCGAGGCAAAAGAGTGCATTTTTCCAACGGGGATTGGCATCGGAAAAAGTTCGGGTGAACGAAAATTTCTCCTCCCTCAAGCGTGAAAAAGTGGAATCCAGCCAACCAGCCAGCCAGCCAACAGCAGCAGCAGTGTTGTGGAGAGCGAAAAATAAGGAATTGGGCAGTGGTTGTGTGTGCGTGTCTCGTCTCGATCGGGTGCTCGGTTCGGTGCAGCACAGTGAGAAGTGAAGTGAAGGAAAATTGCGAATCTTCCAGCCCAACTTCAAATCGAAAAAGTGTCTCCCGAAGTCCCGTTGGATTTTGGGTGGTTCGGTTTTGTCGTAGCTTAACGGGGAATAGATTGAGTTTTTTTTTTGTTTTCTCGGATCGCAAACACATCCGTTGACTGCCGGAGCAAGCGGCCCTGCAGTGGATTATTGGAAGTGCTCGAACAAAATCGGAGGAAGGTTTTTTGTGTTCGACTCCGACGAGAGTGTGAGCCAGGGAGAAAGAGCACCCGCAGAAGAGTGAGAATCCATCGCGACAATGTCGTCATCCGGCGATTTTGGCAATCCGCTTCGGAAGTTTAAGCTGGTCTTTCTGGGCGAACAAAGCGGTAAATATTCTAACGTTATAACTAAGAGATATGACCGAAAGCCGGGAACGCCTTTAGCAAGGGAAATAGGATAGAAATTTGATGCACTACAAACGTGTGACGTGTAGCCTTTATCCGTATAAGTTCGCCAGCCAGCCCTTCTCGGCTCGGTGTACGTAGTGGTGGTGTGTATCTTTCTCTCCCATTTCTCATCTCATCCATCGTCGTCGTCGGTTGAGTAAGCTACGGGTTCCTTTTAAAAGTCGTAGCTGAGGTGTTTTCGGATTGTGCTGATGACTAACGTCCACGCGACAGAAGCCGTTTTCCGAGCTGTCGTGGATGGATGGGTTGGCGGGGGAAGGCGGTGACTCGCTCAGCTGAAATGACATAATTTCGGTGGGTGACAGGCTTACTCCTGTTCCATGTCGTAGGTGTTGGTATGCGAGTGCGATTTTGCACCAGAAATAAAGGTTACTTAGTTGATCATAATGGATTGGACTCTTTAGGTTCGCAAAGCTAGCGATACGAAAGGTTTGCAAGACGAAATCGAGCGCTAATATAATTCCAAAATCAATCAAGTCACAGGTGCTTATACTAGAAATTGTGTTGTAATGGCGAACAGAGTAGTTTAGTGTTTGGTTCGCGCATAAAAATAATAATTTAACGTGTAAAAGTGTCGTGATTCGCGAAAGAAATATTCTTACGCGCATTCATAGTGTTTCCATAAGCAGGCTAAGTAAAAGGACAGTTGCTATAGCAGCTTGTTCCTAATAAATTTTTAATTAGCTTGGTCGTTCACTCGGCGCGCCGGAGACCATCTCTGTGATTTTTTTGCCTTGTTTTTTTCTTTCGGTAAGGTCGTTGGCTGTTTGGCTGTTTGGTAGCGTCGACGGCGGATAATGTGTATTGCTTGACAATGGCTTGTTGTTCGTCATGTAATGAGGGAATGGTTGCGGCTGATCTCCCGTTGACCTGTGTAGGAAAGTGTGCGCGTGTATTTCATTACAAGTGCACACCACTTACAAAGGGTACGGCGAAACTTGTGACCGAGAACGCAAATCTTGGTTTCAAATGTATGGATTGTCTATCAGACCCGTTTTGTGGTGGGCAGGAAGATGCGATCTCAGACGCCAAGATGATAAAGGAAGGGATGAAAACATTTTCGAACTCGATCACTGGCATGCGAGATCAAATTTATACCCAAATAGACGACGCGTTGAAAAACGGGATGGAACAATTGAGACAAAATGTATGTGGGTCTCTTGAAAAATTAATATGTGAGAAATTCAATGCAATGACAAGTTCACTTTTTGAAATTAATGCGCAGAAAAATGTAGCTGTGATGAATGATGCCCGCGCGCGGTCTGCGACGGTTCACTCTGAATCCGATTCGATGCAAATTGGCAAAAACGTAGGATACAAATTAGTGATAACGATGATGTATTTCAAGACAACGCAACTTTTGCGGATGTCGTCAAACGCAGTAAGGAAAATGTCAATAAAAAAGTAAACAAAATAGTAATAGTAAATTGAACAGTAGTAAATCAAGCAATCGTAAGGCTCGTCCGGTTATTGTGATCAAACCAAAAGAGTCCAAACAAGCTTGCGATGAAACTCGTAATTTTTTGAAAACAAATTTAGATCCAAAAACACACAAGATTAGCAATTTTAGGAATGGAAAAGATGGTGCCATTATTGTTGAATGTGCCATCGGTGCTAATGTATCGAATGTGAAAATGGTCTTGAAAGCAATCTGGGTGAAAATTATAGTGCTGTTGTTCCTACGTCGGTGCCAAGATTGAAAGTAGTGGGCATGAGCCGTCAATTATCCTCCGATGTTTTCATTGACTATTTGAAAAGTCAAAATGAAGGCATCGAAATAAAAGATGTAAAAGTAGTAAGAATGTACGAAAATCCACGGTTCATATACAGCAAGTTTAGTGCGGTAATTGAAGTCGATTTGGGTACTTACAATAGTATGATACAGGCAAAGGAGGTAAATATAGATTTTGATCGGTGCTTTGTGTATCCTGATATTAATGTGCTTAGATGCTTCAAATGTGGAGAATTCGGACACAAGAGCATGGATTGCAAAAACTGTGATACGTGCTCTAGGTGTAGCCAAAAACACAAGACATCGGAGTGCACGTCAACTGTTTTGAAATGCGTTAATTGTTTGAAAATGAATAAAGAACGTAAAATGAACTTGGACGTCAACCATGCCGCATTTAGCTCTCAATGTTGGGTATATAAGAGAATTTTTGATCAAAAGAAAAGCAGCTTGCGTTTCAATAAATAGCAACCACGTTCCAGGAAGAATGGTAATCAATTTGATTTTTTGTATTTTAATATTGCGGGGTTGTCAACAAACTACGTAGCATTACGTCAGATTGTTGAAGAAAACGTCCACTTTTGGTTTTATTAGCAGAAACTCACATTGTTGAAATTGAAGCCTTTGATCAGTATTGCATTCCGGGATATAATGTTGCTGCTTGTTTATCACATTCTAGACATACTGGCGGTGTTGCTATTTATGTCAAAGAATCAGTTCAATTCAATCTTCGCCACAACGAAATGGTTGATGGTAACTGGTTCTTGGGCATAACAGTTGTACGTGGCATGATGATGGGTAATTATGGTGTTTTGTATCATTCACCCAGTTCCAGTGACCAGCGTTTCATTGAAATTTTAGAGGACTGGCTTGAGGTATTTCTTGATTCGAGTAAATTAAATGTATTGACTGGTGATTTTAATATCAATTGGCGTGATAATAATAGTTCAAACCATTTGAAGCATTTAGCTAATTTTTTCAATTTAAGACAAACTGTTGATGAATATACGCGAATTTCCAGGCACAGTAGAACTTTAATTGATCATGTTTATTCTAATCTTGATTCTGTTTGTTCAGTTGTCGACACTGATTTGAAAATAACCGATCATGAGACAGTAGTGATTAACGTAATTGAGAATAACTTAAATAATAGCGAAGTTTTTGTAAAATTGAAGTGCTGGAGGAAATATTCAAAACAGGCTGTTTCTAACCTTGTTGAAAGAAGCGTGGATGTTCCAATCGCGACCGATAATTTAGATGAGTCTGCAGCTGTTCTTACAAACACTTTGAAAACGTGTACAAATCAACTAGTTGAACAAAAATTTGTTTCTTTGAAGAACTCGAACAGCTGGTACAATTTAGATCTTTTGCGTCTTAAACGCAAAAGGGACAAATGGTACATAAAATTTGTAGATCTAATAGTGAGAATCATTGGAATAAGTACACAATCGCACGGAATAAATATTCACAATGCATTAAAAAAACTCGTTGTGAATATATACAGAGGAAAATTGATCAGCATCAAAACAATAGCAAAGAGTTATGGAAAATTTTGAAATCTTTATTAAAACCTAGCAATTGCAAACCGCGATCCATAACTTTTGACGGCACAATAGAACAGTCTGAACAAGCAATTGCGTCTAAGTTTAATGATTATTTCGTCAATAGTGTTTCATTGATCAATCAATCTATTGAATTGGTTGATGAACCTGATGAAATAAAGCAGCCAGTTAATAGTAATTGCAGATTTGAAGGTTTTCACCCGATCACAATAGATGAACTTAGAAATATTTGCTTTTCATTAGGAAAATCGGCTGGAGTAGATAATGTTAATGCTAGAGTTATTCAAGATTGCTTTCATGTCATTGGTCACACTTTACTGGACCTTATTAATGAATCATTACAAACTGGGCACGTGCCTGAAGTGTGGAAAGAATCGTTGGTTGTTCCGATTCAAAAGGTTGCTGGAACGATTAAAGCCGAAGAGTTTCGTCCTATCAACATGCTGCACACATTAGAGAAAATTTTAGAACTTGTTGTGAAAGGCCAGTTGCTGGAATATTTAAATAGTAATTCTTTGTTGATACCGGAACAATCTGGCTACCGGGAAGGCCATTCTTGTGAAACCGCGTTGAATTTAGTATTAGCTAAATGGAAAAATAACTTAGAGAGTAGAGATACGATTGTTGCTGTTTTTTGGATCTGAAACGCGCTTTTGAAACAATTTCTAGGCCCTTGTTGTTGAAAACAATAAAGCGCTTTGGAATTTCGAGTACTGCATACAGATGGTTTGAGAGCTATTTGTCTGACAGAACTCAACGGACTGTTTTTAATGATTCTGTTTCTAATCCGTGGGAATAACCTTGGAGTGCCCTCAGGGAAGTGTATTAGGGCCCTTTTGTTTATTATGTATATTAATGACATGCGACGTGTTTTACGATTTTGTGACATTAATCTGTTTGCAGATGACACTGTGTTGTTCATTGCAGCTAAAGATTTAAATGAAGCCGTTACCCATTTGAACGAAGATTTGCGTTTTCTAAGCAGATGGTTGAAATGTAAGCAATTGAAATTGAATATAAGTAAAACTAAATTTATGGTAATTTCACAGAATCGAGTAAATGAGAATGTCTCAGTTACGATTGATGATGAGGCAATTGATCGCGTTCGGGAGATTAAATATCTTGGCGTGATTATTGATGACAAGCTAAAGTTCAACGCTCACATTGACAATGTCATCAAGAAAATTGCCAAAAAGTATGGAATTCTATGCCGATTGAAAAACGATTTAACTACTTGCAGTAAAATACAGCTATACAAATCAATCATCTCTCCTCATTTGGACTTTTGCCCTTCCATTTTATTTTTGGCCAATCAAACACAAATACTGAGGCTACAGCGTTTGCAGAATAAAATAATGCGTTTGATTTTGAGATGTAACAGATTCACTTCCTCGACTTTAATGTTAGACGCGTTGCAATGGTTATCGGTGAAGCAGAGAATTGTATATTTGACTATGGTGTTCATTTTTAAAGTAGTTAATGGTTTGCTGCCTCGATATTTGTGTGATCGAATTGAAAGAGGAAGTGATATTCATAGATACAACACTAGAAACGCGTATGAAATAAGAACACCGAATTTTTTGACATGTGCTTCACAAAACTCATTATATTTTAAAGGAATAAATGTTTTCAATTCGATGCCAAGACACATTAAACGTGCACCAACACTTTCAGAATTTAAAAGACTATGTATTTCACACGTTAAAACTGTTTGCTAAACAGTAAGCAAATTTTTAAATCATTTATGAAGATTGTAACTGACGATGTTTTACTGATATAAAACGGATTATTTTGTATGGACTATTTCTTGTACGGTTATGTTACTTTTTTTTGTTTTTTAAATGAAGATTGTATTTTGACGAAGTTTTTTACAAACGGATTATAATGAGTTGGCTATTTTCTTTTTACATACTTTTTTTCTCACTTTTATCAACACTACAAACTATTTTGTTCGTCACGGTGATGATGATGGAAATTTGTTTAATGTTGTTGTAGTTAAAAAAATAAAGAAAGTAGTCTACAATTGTTTGAGCCTCGCGCGCGGTATACAGGTATAAAGGACTTCTTTTTGAATTCATGAAAAAAAAATTGGCCTCTTATGCTTGAGAAGATACCATGAAATAGTAGTGGGTTGTCTGGCTGATTGTCGGGGAATTCCTTGCCAATTCTGTTGTGGTTGAAAGTAAAAGTTTGACTAGGGCCGGTCCAGGATTTTTCGGTTTGGAAATTTTCTTGATTTCCCTGGTTGGGGATATCCTTGGTCAACCCAAAACTAAGCTGGTGGCTCCATTAGTGTTGGAACTGCATTGGCTCTGTAGCGGGTAGGATCGGATATTGGCTTGTCTTTTGATAATGTCCTTAAACGGGATTCTGTGATTTGAATTGTAATAGGATTTCCTGATCGCTGGGAATACTTGCGAACATTTGTGGTTGACATCAATAGCTTTTCACAATTATATCGCTGTAAAGCAAATGAACAGTTTTTGAAGAAGTTTACATCTGTAGATGAAATCAGTTCGTTTTTTTGCATAACTGGTTGAATTGCTTTAAATAAATTATCTAATAGATAAATCGTCTAGCTCAAACCTTTGTAGGGGTAAGTGGCGGGACCATCATCATCATCAAATGAAGACTACGGCTATCGAGGTTGGGTTAAATGTGTTATCTGCAACAAAAGCACAGCAGGGCCTGACGGAGGAAAATCATAAGAATTGTTAGACCCGAAGCTTGAATATTCTACATACGATCGCAGCGATGAATTTGACCAATATGAATTTTCGACTATGCTATTGTTTATAACCTGAAGCAAGTTGATCCGGAATGAAAGACCATCAACATCAACTACAATAGGTTACTAGCAGACGGGTGAACCCATCGACTAATTCCGGAAATATCTCTATGGGTTGATCGGCGACATGGAGAAGTTAACTTCCACTTGACACAGACACTGTCAGGCCACGCCTGCTTCAGACAGTATCTGCAAAAGATTCCTCCGCGAAACTGCAGAACATGTGTTCTTCGAGTGCCCTCGCTTCAACGACGCGAGGAAGGGCATGTCGGTCGGGACACGACCCCGGATAATCTTGTCCAGAGAATGTGTCAAGAACAGGTCAGAGTGACCAACTAAGTACTTAAGCCCTATGTAGTTAGACATAAACGGGTGTTTAACGCACAATAGGTGGTTTCCGGGGAGGGGGGGAGGCTAGGCTAGAGGCACGGGTTTTTGTGGGTCGAGGAGTTGACTCCTGTTGCTAAGCGACTACGGCAACGCCCGTTACAACTTCATTATGAAATGAATCCTTGTGAATGATTATGAAGAGAAGATCGTTTATTGTGCAGTATGTGAGGAATGTCAATTAGTTGAACTTCCTTCTCAACTGTCCACACAAGTCGCAATGAACTACCAAGGAAGTTTCATTGCAGAAAAGAATTGATTTTGAGGGTCCTTTTCCTCCTGGTGGATACACACTGAGAGTTATAGACTAGTTCAATAGACAGTGATGACTTTATGTTTACCAATAGCATCTTGAACTAATAAAATAGTCAAACTTGTGTTGATCATTGATAGATTGTAGTCCATCGACTACAATCACAATCTTAAATAATCAAATACGCAGTCAAGTACTTCCATTAACAGATCAGCTCTGTTCTCCGCCCTAGGGAAGGAATATTTTCGACTCTTTCAACCCCATTGTTGTAGCTTGGATTCCAAACTGCAGAGAAATATTCAAGGACTGATGGGACCAACGAGGAGTATAATGACTTCAGGCAATAAACATCGGGAAAATGTTTGGTGATTCTGAAGATAAAACCTAACGTTCTAAATGCTTTATCGACCACATATGAAATATGCTGATTGTATGTAAGTCGCGAGTCCAAATTTACGCCTAAATCCTTCACGTGGCTCACCCGTTCAATGTCTCTCCCTGACAGATTATAGTTGAAGATGATCGGGTCCTTTTTTTGAGAAAAGGAGATAACTGAGCATTTCGAAGGATTCACTTCCATTCGGTTAACGATGTATCAGTCAGCGAAGGCATGAAGAGGTAGAGTTTGAGATCATCAGCATATGATAGTCGAGGTTCCACAATGACAAAGTTAACATCGTGGAAGTAGAGCAAGAAGATCAACGGTCCAAGATGGCTACCCTGAGGTATTCCCGATGTCGCTGGATAAGTATTGGAACGGCAGTCACCTGTAGCAACCATGAGTTGGCGACCAGTAAGATAGGATAGAAACCATTGTAATAGAATGCCATTGATCCCGAGTCGGCTTAGCTTAGCAATAGTATGGTTCAGTTGACAAATCAGTATAAATGACATCTGTTTGAGCTCGGTCATTCATACTATCAGTTAGGTACATACAACGTGAGACAGAGCAAATTGGTGGTAGTGGAACAACCTGCCATGAAGCCATGCTGATGATCGCTCAAAAAATGCTTGCAGTGAGAATCAATGTATAGCTTCGATAACGCGCTCACTTTTTTTTATGAACAGGAAACATGTGAGCAGACTTCCAGCATGAAGGAAAAGTACTACTGCGAACTGACAATTGGAACACATGGCCGAGCGGTCTCAATAAGGAGTCGATATTCTTCTTGAGAAAGATGGACGGATTTCCATCGGGTCCAGCACAACAGGAAGATTTCAGTTTATGAGACGACCAGGATTGACGTGTTCCGCATCAAAGCTGGTCCATTGTTGCTCGAGTTACTTGAAAGTACTACAACACACTCGGGAATACCCGATGAGAAAGAATTCCCATAATCCAATGCCATAGCCCGGTTGGATGCCCATTTCAGAGCAAGTGCTTACATGCTATCTACAGCGAAGCAAATTAACCAATATGGTACAACGAAGCGGGGACTGCTGTATTCAGTACGTAAAACGAGTAGCAGCGGCAGCCAAGTTATGCAACTATAAGTCGAAAGAAGAATTCGAGACTGTTTCGAGAACGGTGACAAGAGGATCGTCGGATCGGATCACCGGATGTGTTAGAACTTTATCGTACCGAGTTCTAACAGATGAAGGCTCTTGAATGAGTTAATTGACGCATCCGTTTGTGGAATACACCAGCAACAATCGGCAACTCTCGCACCGCCCTGATAAATATGCTCATACTATTGGTACCCATTTATTAGCAGAATACCGGAAGTTGTGTAAAACGACCGCAGCACTTTGTTATCAGCCTTCGAGCAATACACTTCGTTTTTTCGTTGCGCTATAGTAAAACCTTCTGTAAAGCTCCAAACCACGTACACCAAGTTAGTGGTGATGGCTGGAGATAAAGCAATCGTTTGGGTCAGAAAGTATGGCCAAAGCTATTCGGGGCCTTTTCTTGTAATAGCGGAGGCAACCGAAGGAAACTTAACGGCGGCGAAATTATCCGAGAAGATTTCTAAGAAGATGTCATTATCGAAATGGAAGGCGAAAATTCTGATTGATTCACGTGAAGCTGCAAATGATCTGGTGACGAAAAAGTATTACGATTTTTTACATTCCACAAAGGCTCTGTGAATGCTGTTGGGAGTAGCATACATCGAGCCAGAACTGACTGATGAGGAATTGGAAGGTGCAATATCGTTTCGAGGTTTTTAAAAGAAAATCAATGGATGTCGTCAACGAGAGAGTTCGTAATTATGTGGACTCGTTGCAGTTTTGATAAATTACCAAGGGGTTATACAGCGGACACCTATGGAACTGTAGAGGCGCGGTAAGGAAAATACCAATATTAAAGAACATCATGTCGAGGTTCAACTTTGCGGACTCCAATATATTTCGTCTGGATCATCTTCCATAAACGACTTCAACCTCAAGTGATCTACCTGACGGACTGATTGGTGGCGACTTCAATGACATCATTCATGGGAAGACCAGTGCAGTAATCAAAGAGGATCGTTACTCGAAGCTACATTAGATACGGCAAAACTAGGTTTGATGCCCATAGAAATAACAGTACGATAGACATTACGCTAATGTCTGCAGATATAAGCTTACAAGCACATTGGACACATTGGACAACCTGTTTGCCAGTGATCATGCCCCAAAAGGCAAAAGCCTTAAAAATATTCTGTTTTAAAGAGAAAAAGTTATAAATTATACTACCTAGTTTGAACATCCGGGTGGGTCAAGTGAAAATTTACTATTTATAGAATGAATCTCTCTGTATTGTAGGTAAACATGGTTCGCAACTATCGGAGGGTAACGACGGGTGCTGAATATCCTAAGCACGATTTGGACAAAGCCTTGGCAGCTGTTAGGATTAGTGAAATGTCTCAAACCGAGGCATCCAACTACTACGGTATTCCGGTATCTACGTTGAATAACCGGCTGAAAGGAAGACGTGGAGCAAAATGCTCTTCTCAGGGAAGAGATACGGCAATACCATGGGAGATTGATGCCAAGCTAGCTGCCCATATTGAAACCACGGAAAAGTAAGGTTTCGCACTTTCCAAACAAAAGATCCTCTCGGTAATTGGCCAGTACTTAAAAACCAGTGAACTGAAAACTCCATTTATGAATTGTGTTCCTGAAAGCGACTTTTTCAGGATGTATGCGCCACAATCTATCTCAGAAGAAGCCACAAGCGGTAGAAATTGCTCGTAAAAGTAATGTCGACCCGTTCATTCTTTCAGATTACTTCCAACGAAGTTACCACGGGTATTCCACCTTTACGTATCTTTAATCTCGACGAGACAAGTTTCTGTTTGGATCCATCCCGAGTGAAAGTGGTTGGAGAAAAAGGATCGATGGGCCATCGGGTTACTGCAGGGTTCTTGGTATGTCTTATGCTGCCACTCAAACTGGATGGTGGGAAACGATCACGTTTGAAAACTATTTCGAGCTTGTGTTTTTGAAAGCGATTCCGAAGGCAAGACCTGTGGTCTTGGTTTACCACGGGCACTCATCACATTCGTCGCTAAAACTAATTGAAAAAGCCTTGCAAGAACAAGTGGTCATATTAAAACAACCTCCACATACCAGCCATTTGCTGAAGCCGATGGACTTAGCTGTGTTTAAACAGCTAAAAATGAGTTACGATAAAGCGGTCATAGCATGGCAGCGCAAGAATTATGGGGTAAAAATGCCGAAATCAGTTTTTTCTACCATTATCTCTCGGGTGTGGAATGATATGGATCGAGCTATATTGAAAAGTGGAATCAGTAAATCTGGGATTTATCCGTTTTGCGATCAGGTGATTCCCATCGAGAAATACGATGTAGGTGCTTGGAGACGATTTCAGAAGCCACAGGATGTGCCGTCGGTTCGCGATACTTCTATTGAGGCATCTTTTCTTGGATTTGACGAAAACGAAAAACGGTTGAGCCGTGGCTCGAACAAAGCAGATCCGGTGAAGCCATTGTCGTCAGTGAATACAGATCATGCAGCTAAGTCAAATCCTGATAAGTCGTTCGAAGAAATTCTTCTTGAAAACGTAAAGCAACAACCATCTACTCGAAGCCAGAGTGGGAAGAAAATATGTGCCGGCGCTGAGGTCATAACATCAATGGAGGTTCTTGAACGTTTAAGGAAGAAAGAAGCAGAGGAAGATGAAGTTGAAGGCAGATAAGAAAGATACATCTGCTAAAAAGCGCCTCTCAAGCCAAATTCACGAGTTCGAATTTCACCCCTGGACAAGTAACGGAAATACCCAAAGAGCTGATAGAGTGACTACGACCGGAAATGAACCAGCCTTCGAGGCTGACAATCTCGCTAATCACGAATCAAAACGAAGAGTTAGCTGTACTGAAATATCTGAAGGGCTATGGAACGAGGAAATAAAATATATGTTATTGAAATGACACGATTGAAAATAACTTCTGACCAGTCAGTGTCATCAAAACTTGTGGAGAGCAAGCCTGCAGACTAATAGATATCTAAGACTCTTGTTTTTAAAGGATGAGCTACCGAAAAGCTACATTGTTGGCTCGGAGGGTTCGGTCATTGAACATCTCGAATGAACTCCAATCGTCTATGTACAGCAGACGAACAGTTTAGAGATTTTAATACAGCAAACTACCGTTAATCGCTCTGTATTTTTTCAAAGTATCGGTAAGATGTACCTCTACAATATAATTATCCACAAATTGACAGTTAAATGCGTGTTTGGTGGAAAACATACCGAGCGTTAATTAAATCTACACCGTCTCCCTCTCGAATAAAATGTTGAAACAAGTGAGCATGAATAGTAATATGCTACTTTTTTGCTAGCTATGAACTTTCATGATCTTTCTCCGTTGGTCGGTGAACTGTATAAATTAATCTCTCTTGAAAAGCTGCTAACATAGTCCCCAATCTTACTAATGATACAATATAGCAGAAGAAATCTTCCACCCAGAAAGCCATGCAAACTAATCAAGTATGCATCATTGTTCTGCGAAAACTTTCTTCTGCTCATATTGCACTCCATCCCCAGCTACCCGAGAAACGCAATCCATTGTTCTCCGCTCAGTTCACCGGCATTTCGCAGCCTACTAAATCAAATTATATCTACTTTTTTTACAACGGCTTGTGTTGATTCACCCTGTTCAAGATCTATATGCCTTATTTTCCCAGCAGCAGGTTCGGAAAAGAGTCTCTCTTTACGTGTCAACACACCCAAAATATGTTGCTTCTACCCGTCCACAAGATGATGAACCTCGTTGTACTCACCTTTCACGCACCAACAGAAAATGTTCCCAGCTTCCCCACCTACAACGGCCCGCGATAGATAGTCATATTATTGATCCTACTCCAGTTTCATCGTTGTCATGTTTTCTCATTTCTTTTCTCTATTGTTCTTTTACAGTCGGCAAAACTTCGCTAATCACCCGGTTTATGTACGACAGCTTCGACAACACATACCAGGTAAGAAAGTTCACATTTCTGCTCCAAGTCCAGCAATAAATACATTGTTGACTTGTAGGTTAAATTTGATGCACCAAATTTCAATGTAATTCAGCATTTCCGGTTCCGGCATTCGGCTGTGGCAACACAAATAAATTCGAGTGCCATCGTGGCTTCGATTTGGTTGTTGCTTGTTATTCAAAAATGTATGACCGCTTTTCAATTTGTTAGTTTTCGTTTCTTCTGCGGAATGAAACTCGCAGAACCATGGCCCTCGATAGGGGTGATGTAACCAAGGAATGCATTTACTTTGCGCTTCTCTTCTGTCGGATCGGATGCTACCTCAAATGGACACGGGTGTGCTAAGGAATAAGAAATCATTCTCGTTTGTTTAAATTTCCTTGTAATGATGACAACAGACACGTTGTGTAATTTAGCTCTCAATACATGGACTGAGCTGAGTCTCCAGAAAAGTTTCGATTGTTTAGCACAACACATTTCGGATGTCGTTGAAATTAGAGAGCAATTATGAAACTGATATTTCTTAGGAAAATTTTGACAACTTATCCATCTTCAACCATAAAAAAACGGTTAAAAGAGCGTTGTATAGTAGTATTCGGGCACGGAATAAAGAACAATTTCTTAAATGAACTACTTAAAATCTTTAGTTTAGTTCCAGTCGAAAACAACTACACTGAACCCACAAATTTTTCATGCAATGTATGAAAAATCGTCATCACAAAGCGGAATGCGTATTGCATTGGAAAAGCCCTATAAGGGAATGTCCATTAATTATGTCACGCAGTAAGGGGGGAAGGGAGGTTTTGGAAAACGTGACGTTCCATACAAAAAAAGTTGAAGGTCCAAACAAAAACTGTGACAAGGGGGGGGGGGGGGATTATAAAAACGCCCTTTTTGCGTGACATAATTAATGGACGTTCCCCAACGCAAAGCATTTGAAATGATGATGCCAAACAGTCCGTTTTACATAACTCGGTAAGAACCTATCTGTCGCAATCAAAACTATCGAATGACCCCTAGGGTTAAAGCAACAATCAATATGCAACTAGCGATTTGAAATTGGTTCACTGTTGTAGAACCCCTTGGTCCGAATTACACCTTGAAGCCAGCACCTTGTTATACATATTTGCGCCTTTGTTTTGATTTGCTGTGTTATTTTGACAGAATATTTGAGAGTGTGTTCATGTGAGTTCATTATTAGGGGCGCATTATTAAGCTTGGGACCGAGCTTGGGACCGATGTTCTAGTACTGACTGAGCCAAGAAAAAAATCGTTTTTGTATGGGACCTACTGGTCTTACAGTTAGTCTATGGTTAAAGTCCCGTTAAAAATAATAAAGAAGAAGAAGACACCTTACGGAGTCACGGACAAATATTTCCAGACTCCTTCAATTTTTGTCCGCCCGTTGAAATCTTTGCTCAATGGTTGAGTAAGTGTAATGTGAAATAATTTTGTGTCGTTGAAATGTTTCAAATTATTCATAAATTGCTAATGATCTACACAAATTTGAAACAAACATTATATTAATTTCGGATAATTGTCGTACGAAACATGGATAATCGCCATACGGATCTAACAATAAGGCAACCATCCGATTTCCGAATGCTTTTCGTTAAAGGGCGCAATCGAATTACTTTTCAGACGATCTTTGGATGATTTTTAGGTTCAGTGTACGTATTCGCGTGTTGATAACTCTTAGAGATATACAGGCTGACCAGTGTTGCAACGGAATTTCAAAGGACCCCTCAAGTAAAATCAAAAATTTGACACGATGTCCAGAGTGTGCAGGGATGCCAGATATTTTTTTCAAATGTCTGTGATAAAAATTTGAAAAGTGTGGGAATGTCTATAAAAATCTGTAATTTTTTTTTGAAAATTAGACTTTTACCAACGTAATACGAGAGTGAGTTATGTCATTTTCGCTATTTGTGTGATTATGTAAACATGTCTGCATCTATTTCTTGGATTGTATACAACCTTACACTATTGTTTCATATTTTTAAAGTGACACTGAAGCTTGAAGCATTCACGTAGGTAACACAATTTTCTATAGGTTTTTTTTCCCCTGTAACGTTCTTTCCAGTTTTGTATTTTAAAATCACAATTTAGTTTTCAATTGATAAATTCAACAGACTTACTTTTTTATGCAACAATAACCATTGAATTACAATGAACAGAGTCATTCTTCTGTGACATAGATTATAAAGTTGAATTTAAAATTTTTATTTCATTAGTAAAAAACTACAATGATACTAAAACGGATTTTTTTTTGTAGATTATGTCGAAGGGCTGTCATTTTCGATTTATACATTTGTATTTTATTAGTATGGGAGCACCCATCTCGGGGAAGCGAGAGGTCTCTTACTATCATAAGAATTCCCCGCCCTAAAAACTCCTCCATAAATAGATATATTGATAAACTTCTTGAATTTTGTATGCTTCTCAGGTAAACTTCAGGGAAATTTCCTTACTGATCAAATCTTCCAAACGAGGTGAGATGGAAAGTAAGGAATTGTAATTCCTGGATGAGTGTGTGTCCTCATAGTATGATGTGAACGGTTGGGCAGATAGTGTGTACCATATTTAAATATCGTGTCATCATCAGTTATAATATTAATATGTCATATGAATAATTTTTATATAGACTGCTTCTTAGGTTAGTCAGTGATTATCTCTAAAATTTCAGGGAAACTCTCTCCTGATCTTCAGCAAGGCTCTTTGCTTAAATTCTGGAAAGTTTCCTCCTAAACTTCTGGCAAATTTCCTGATGAACTTCTTGTCAGTCACTTCTTATTTTCTTCAAAATTCACATTTAAGAACCCAACCTTACCTTATACCACAAAAGTTCAACTCAGTGGACGCAGTGGTTCTACGCCCCAACAAAAAAAACCTTAACTTCCTGAAACATTTGGTAAGTTTTTTCCTGAAATTAGTTACTTTCTAAACTTCTAATAAGTTCCATCCTGAACTACGTGGAAAGTTTATGCAAAACTTTGAGTTAGTACTCTCCAGAATTTCTTGGAAAATCTTCTTAAGCTGTTAAAAGTTTCTTCCTGAACTTCTGAGAAGTTCTTTTCTAAACTGCCGAAATAATCTCTTCTCAACTTCAGGGGAGTATTCCCTTGAACTTCGGGGAAGTTTGTTCCTGAGTTTCTAAGAAATTCCTGTTTGAACTACTAAAAAGTTCTCCCTATACTTATGGAAAGTTTTTTCCTGATTTTATCAAAAGTATCTACCATAACTTCTGGGATTTTGTGAACTTCGAGAAGTTCGGATTCTGAAATGCTGGAATGTTCGATTCGGAACTTCAGGGAAGCTCTCTGGAACTTCTGGGTGGTTCCAACTAAACTTTTGGTCTCTTCGTATTTTCTGAGAGTCCTATTCTGAACTTCTGAGGAATTCTATTCTGATTTTTTTTGAAAAATTCCTTCTTGACCCAGAGAGTGCCCTCTCTGGTAGGTTTCGGGGAAGTTTTTTTCTGAGCTTATTCTTTCCAAACTTCTGATTGGTCTCATCCGAACCTGCGAAAACTTTGGGAAGAACGTCTTCAAAATTATTAGGAAAATTCCCTTAAATTTGTTCTTGAAGTTTCTTACTGGACTTCTGAGAAGTCCTCTTCTGAACTTTTGGGAAGTTTTCTCCAGAATTTTGGGGAAGTTTGTTTCGGAACTATTGGGAAGTTTGTGCTCAAATTAGATGGAAGTTCCTCCAATGCTCCTGGAAAGTTTCATTCTTTTATCTCTAAAGAATTTTGAGAAATCCTTGATCCAATTTGTAATGTTAAAATGCTCTCTTCTGAGCTTTGGAAAAGCTGCCTAGCATTTCTGGGAAGTTCCAGCCAACCTTTCAAGAAGTTTCTTTTGAAACTTCAAGGAAGTTATTTCCTAAACTTGAGAGAAGTTCTTTCGGCAACTTCTATGACGCATCGTCCTGAGGATATTTTTTTCCTGTTTTTTTGAGAAATTATATGTAGTGCCCTTCCTGGTCTGAAATTTGGGAATGTTTTTTTTCTGAACTTCTGGGAAGTTCAATCTTGAATTTCTGGGAAGAACTCCAAAACCTCTGAAAATTTCTAAACTTCATTGGAGTTCTCTCCCCCACAGTTCTTCCTTATGCTTTGATAAGTCCTCTCCCTATTATTAGGGAAGTTCTGTCTTGAAATTCTGGTTAGTATGATCTTTAACTTCGGTAATGAATTTTTGAAGGTTCTTCTTGCATAAACTGCTTGCACCCAATACTTCGGAGAAGTTTCTACCTGACCATAGGAGAAGTTTTTTTTTCGAGGAGGTCTCTAAATTTTGCAAAAATGATTTGTATTGTTGTGAACGTTAATATTCGCTGTGACTTAATGGCAAAGGACCAATATTACCAACGCTTTGACAGTAATTTTTCGCATGGGTTTGAACACGCGTGGGATTGAGCACTACCATAAGTAGGGACTCCATGTTACCCTCGGTAAGGGCCTATACGATACTTATCTCCGGGCCCATTGAGTCTCTAAGTGGCTCACCTCTTTCGTTTCTTCAAGGATTTCTACTTTAAATGATACCTACGATATTTTAAAATATTTCAACAAAGCTTCTTACCGTATCTATTATACTGTCCAGATCCTCGTACGTTTTAAATCTGAACTTCAGAGAATACCTTTATTTGAAATTTTAAAAATATTTAAAATTTCTGTAAAAGTCTGCAACATTAATAATATGTCTGCTAAATGTCTTCATCGTTAAAAAGTCTGCCATAAAAATGAAAAGTCTACAAATTTACAGACATGTCTGTGAATATGGCATCACTGAGAGTGTGTAACTTTCGTACGATGATCATCTTGAGGATATTTCTGCAAATCCGGATTACAAGCGACATCCGCCTTTATCCGGTCGATTGAAGTTTGCTGCTGTTTGCCAGAAATAAGAACGTCGGAAAACTTATCATCCCGTCTTAATACTTTGATTGGGCCTTCATACGGTTGCTGCAACGGACGCGGTTTTATGTCGTCGAACGTACGGTGGTCGATATCTCCAGAGGTAGACTGAAAGAGTTAACCAGGGATCCGTACATCTTGACCATAAACCGTATCCGCAACATAGCACTGCAAGTCGTCTCTTAAAGAAGAATCATTCGTAGTGAAGCGTACCAATTCTTAGCATTCACACACATTATCGATGCTTTTAACGTTCCACAATGCCGTTCGCTTGCAGGTGATAGGATTCGTACGAAGATGGTGAAGACCTTACATACGCGTCAACTCCCGAAAGAGCTCAGACTCAAATTTCCTTCCTTGGTAGGTTGTCCAAGGACTCCAAATCTTGCCATCCATATTGAGCACAGTGCTCGAGCCACAGATGGTGCATTCATATCAACAAGTGCAATCGCATTGGGTCATCTGGTAAAACGGTCAATCATGGTCAGTAGGTAGCAGCAACCTTGCGACGGCCGCAGTGGACCAGCAAATCAATATGAAGGTGTTGGAAACGAGTCTGAAGTATGTCAAATTGTCCCAACGGAGACAAGGTGTATGTCGATACACCTTCGGCCGTTGACAGTCCACGCAGTGTTTGACAAACTGATTTATTTGACGGTGCATAGTTAGAATCGCTCCGAGATCAACTTCCTGCGGCCTCGTGCTCCTGGGTGAGAAATTCCATGATGGTTCTCCGTTGAGTACTTGGAACGAAAGGTCGTGGTTTTCCGGTAGAAAAGCTTGATAACGCTGCATCTGTTCACTGTAGTTGACGTACGTCGTTTTCCTGTTCCCAGGGCTAGGCTTCAGCCACTCAGCTCGGATGTCGGATGCGTGACAAACGACGCGTTGGCGAGTGCCAGAAAGCGACGGAGTTCCTATACTACTGTCGGCTTCTCGTATTCCATAATTACCTGGACGCGTGATGGGAGTGGCCGATCTGTATATGCTGATCGTTTGGAGCATGGGATTCATGTGTCTTATATAAAGACAACCACGAAATCAAGACCACCAAATAATCAGTTCATGTAGCGCTGGAACGTTTGACTTGCGTTTCATAACTCAAATTGCATGCGGTTGATCTCAACCAAGCCAAACGATGTGATGGCCGCCGTTTTGGAAATGTCTGGTTCCTCCGCCGCAACCTGATACTATTACTAATACTAATGCACCCAACTACTTCTGTTAATGATTACCTCTTGATCTGAATTACAAACCAATGAATATTAAGAACGAGGTCATATTCCATTATTCCATGCAAGATTATTCTCGGCCGTAGGATAGTCTGCTTAGAGCACTCTAATTTCAAGGTAATAGCAGCTAGGCTTGTGGAGAACACATTGCACCCGTTGAAGGGCATCAGTGAGGCGAACCGGTTCACCAAGTCTTGTAGTCGCAACAATCCAATGAGCTACTGCCATCATTAGGAGAAGCACCCGTGTTGGACAAGAATAAACTTCGAACGTTTTAACCGCAACAATTTTAATATACGCTAGTAGAGCTGGAATTACCGCGGCTGCTGACACCAGACTTGCCGTCCACTTGATCCTTGTTGGAGGATTTATGCTCAACTCATTCTAATTATAAGACATCATAAAAGAGTCTTTTATTGTTATTTCTCGGTTTACCATGAAACGAATGCAACGAAGTAACGGTAGTCAGCAACGAAACACCATTGTCCGTTATTCTTCAGCTCACAATGCATAGGACTTGCCCAACTGGTTCTCGATGACTGCATATGCCTAGGTCACACATGAGTAGAAAATTTTTCAGCTGTTTTCCACGTTCCACGAGTCACTGTCACTCATTGGTGACCGCCGATAACGACACCAGCAGAGAAATACAAAGAGGCATTATGGCTGTCAGTCGTGCCTACTTTGGACTCCGAAGGACGCTAAGATCGAACAAAGTTCGCCGAACTACAAAGTTGACCATCTAGAAGACATTAATTAGACCGGTAGTTCTCTACGGCCACGAAACATGGACATTGCTAGTGGAGGACCAACGTGCCCTTGGTATCTTTGAACGGAAGGTGCTGCGTACGATCTACGGTGGAGTGCTGATGGAAGACGGAACGTTGAGGAGGCGACTGAACCACGAATTGCATCAGTTGCTGGGAGAACCTCCCATTGTACACTCGCTAAAATCGGTCGAATACGATAGGCTGGGCATGCCGTAAGAATGTTGGACGACACCCCTGTTCAAATGGTTCTCGGAAACGAACCGACGGGAACAAGAAGAAGAGGCGCGCAAAGAGCAATGTGGATCGATCAAGTAGAAGGCGACCTGCGGACTCTCCGCAGTCAGCGAGGCTGGCGAGGTGCAGCTATGGATCGACTACATTGGAGACAACCTCCTTGTACAGCAGAGATCACACCGGCCTTGGTCTGATTGGTACTGGGTATGGGTAACTGTGTGATGGGTAACATCACACAGCATGAAAGAACGAAGCTTCGAGGGCAGAGTTATTTCCCGGTACTTTATTAGCAAATCTTGGAACGGATGATCGAAACCAACAACTGTTACACTGTGCAGATCACCAGTCATCACGCCTCCGGAAGATATTCATCCTGTCTGAACATCTATCAGTTTTTGGTTTTTCAGTATGCCGAAGTGCGCCAAAAAATCAGCACTGATTATTGGCATCGTTACTTCAGCAACAAGGAAGTTCCAATTTCCGCCTTTCGACTTTGACTTCCGTTGGTTGCGTGGAGCTGATCTATAACAGTACCGTTTAATCGATCTTTCCTTTGAGCCGGGCAATATTCTGACGTCCGAGACAGTCTCGATCTGAATGCGTGTATTATTTGGCCTGTCAAAAATTACCATTCGGCGATTTCCGATGATGACATTGGGGGAGGGGGGGGGGGGGGGTGCTGGTTTTGAGAACAATGGATATGGTACCAGCACAATCTGAAGAATGGATTAAGAATGAAGAATCTGAATGAAGATCATGTATAATAGATACGAACGCTTGTAGTATTTATTCTCTACATAAATATATACACTATTTTACAAATATTTCATGGGAATGGAAGGGACCAACAGGGCACCCGATTGAAGCACTCTGGATGGTGGGAATGCCAACTCCTCCCTTGTATACAATGACATGATTAGGATAGTCAGTGGGTATTAAAGCTTGAGCAAGTCCAACAGAGAGGTGAGCCCATAGCTGTCGGACTTAGTTTCCGTGTACACATCAGTACACATCATACATCATACAATTAGCTAAACCCGACAAGATTTAAGATATCTTTTCCATTCTACAGATCTACAAAGCTGTTAAAGCAACATGTGACTCTAGGCTACGGATTCTCAAGTTGATTTGTGCAAAGATTCCTCGAGGACAACGCAACTCTCTTCTGTACATTGGATCATTGGAATTGTTACATCGCAACTCCTTTACGGTATTGGGCTCGTCAGTAGAGCGAAGGATTCGATTGTGCAAACGCTGGAACCTATATACAACCGGATGATCCGATTCGCATCAGGAGCGTACGTCACAAGCCGAATTCGAGAGATTATGGCTGATGTAGGTACATTACCGTTCGACCTCCAGGTACAGCAAGTTGTGATTCGAGTACACAGAAACAAAAGCGTTCACGAAAATGAAAACGGACCGTGAACTAGTTCACGTTTTCAGGATTTTTACCTAAAACGTGATTTAGTTCATGATTATGTGATTCAGTTCACGGTGTATTTTTGCTTGTTCTCGAATTCATGACTGCAGTTCACAGATCCGGGCACGGATTTTTTTCCGTGTAGCATTCCGAATGCTAGAGAAAGGCTATCGAAATGTCGATCTTCCAGTTGTGCAAAGAGTCTGACTGGATTAGGATAGTTGATATGCAACTCCCTAACATCGTCGTTCGAATGCAGTTAACCAATCGAACGTGATATGAACCTAAGCCATATTTTGTGCGGAACGTGAAGCGACAGGCTAAAGCTGGAGGTTCACCGGATAGATTGCGTCCCATAGTGCAGGAGTTGCTGGCATCGTGCTACGGCTATTTTCACGGACGGATTTAAGCGTTAAATAACGGTTGATGTAGGAGTTTTTAATAGCACCATGCAGAGAACGTTAAGTCTTCCGCCACAATGCGACGGAGGCCTTTGCGATAAAATCGGCTATTAACGCGGCGGGAACAACAAATGATCTAATCATCCTTTCGGACTCTACTAGCTGTATTTCGACCATAGAATGTGGTAAACCACAACATCCTTGGATACAGGAAATTGAATACCTACTACGGAATCGTCCGATTTATCTTTGTTGGATTCCCGGCCACACTGGCATCCACGGTGACGAAGAAGCAGATAGGCTCGCCAGCGAAGGCAGAAGTAGCTTACCAATCAACCAATCAGTGGGAAGCACGTTGGAGGCAGCTAACAGGAATTAAACTATTAGAGATTAACCGTGAAACAAAAAAGTTGATTGATCAGAATAATTTCGCTGATCAGCGGGTACTTACTCGACTGCGCATCGGTCATACACGGTTGACACATGATTTCCTATTGAAAAAATCTTCTCCACCGATATGCGAAAATTTGAAGCGGCTAGGACAAAATATGGGATCGATAAATCGAGCCTTTATACGGCGTTGTGAAAAAGCGATTGCTGAAGTATCTGCATGATAGCAACATTCAACGGAAACTATGAAAAACGAAGACAAAAGCGAATTTTAAGAATCCCACAGGACAGGGAAGACAGGAAGAAAAACAGAAATATATGAAAATAAACATCAAAAGGAATGAAAAAGGAAGACGATAGCGAGGAAGAAGTCGTGAAATAGCATAATGGAGGAAAAATGTTGAAAAGGAAGGAAGGAAGAAGGCGGATAAAAGCATAACGGAAACGAAGAAGGCGAAGAGGAAGATTGCAAAGTAGAAGACAATGGAGATGAGGATAATGAAAAGGAATAGAATATACATGATGGAGTAAAAGATTAAGATGGTGCAGAAAAAGATAACTGAGAGGAAGATATTGACGGAAAGAATAATGAGGCAGAGGGAGGAAACGAAGAAAAACATGATGGAGAAGAAAATGACGGAAAAGAAACAGAATATGTTGAAGAAAAATAGAAGGAAACGAAGGAAAGAAATATTTGTCGCAAATGAAGATAGCGATAAAACCAAAGGACGTGACGATAGCCATAAGAGGGAAAATGTTGCATTTGTTTGAAGAATGTGTGAAAATTGAAGAAAATACAAGAAAAAAAAAACAAGAGGTGCCAACGAAGGTGAACCATTTGGAAGAGCCCCAACCAAAGGAAAAAAGCTAAGTGAATTGAATCATATTCATTATAAAAAAAACTAGAAGGGACAGCCCAATGGGGTTGTACGCAAAGTTGACGTAGGACTACGAAGCAATGTGCAATCTAGATCGCTTGATTGTTTAAAGAGTGGCCGAAATTGGTTTCCTTCCAAATCGAACTCCTATACACTAAACGTTCGCACTACAACCTTTATTGATATAGCCTGTCTTGGTATCTACATTCATACATCTTGCTTTCACTGGAAATAATATGTGTGACATATGATAACAAGATACTCTATATCACGTAATATACCTTGCAGTGCGAATAAGTTTTGTTCATTTAGGGAAACTTTTACTCAAGAAGCTGGTTTCATTCACCTCCAATTGCATACGGTTTCTGCTAGGCTTATGTGCGTACAACACTGCCAAAAGTGCAAATGTTGAAAACATTACGGCTTCGGTACAGGAAAGATGTTTTTCACAATCGATTATCCCGAAACCCAGCCTCCAGCTTTCCAAAACACATGTCAACTTTCTTTTCCAGTTGTTTTGATGGCCCTAAAAGGGCCATTTTGGGTTCGAGCGAACAGCTACTAACACCGCCTCATTTCGTCATGAAGCTGGTTTACTTGACCATGGCTTCGGTTCGCTCAGGGAACCTCGTGTTTAGCTAGCTCTCCCGGCAGCTTGATCGAGGGGCAGTTTGAATTTCCAGAGACGTCAGGGCCATCCGCCAATTGATTTAAGTCAGTCGGGCAGATACGCTTTCAATCCGCTCGGAAATTTCAATTATGAAGCTGTTCATAATGCTTATTGTTTTGAAGGAAACGACAGTATCGGGTTAAAATGCTTCAACACCCGGTAGATAAGGTGCTATACACGGCAAAAACAAAGTACCTAGAATTGAGTATTTTTAAACTTAAAGTTGAGTACTGTTGTTGAACTGGAGAGATGGGTAAATTTGATTCTGCACATTAGGTAAACATTATTCAATGGGTGAGTACTTCATTGACAACAAATTTTTGAGTAAAAAGGAAGTCATTTGCATACTTTTATTATTTGAAGTATATTAGATGTAAAAACCGAAAAATAAAAAATATGTTACGGTACTTAACTAGCCGTTATTGTTAAAAATTAAGAAACAACAAAATGAATAAAATTATCAAGTAAATTTATGTTTTAAGGCACTTTATTTTAAAAGTTGTATAACATTTACTAACTAACCGTGCGGAAAAGTTCTTTTCTTTGGTTTTTACGAGTTTTATTGCATTCGGTTAAATTTATCCTCCATAAACTTTGTATACAGTTATTCAAATTTGAGTACTATGGCATATACTCAAATTTGGCTTCCCGCACCGAACTCAGAGTTGGGTGAAATTAACTTAATTTTGGGGACTTTGTTTCTTCCGTGTACGTTTTCTTCTTCCGAGCCTTGCAGCTGGAACTGTTTGCCTTCCGAGATGGTGAAGCGAGAGTGCACCTTAAGAGCATATTCTGTTGATATGATCGACCAACTAGAAATCATTATCCTTATTGCGTTGTAGATGGTTGTGGCCTGTTTGGGAATTCATAGTCTATTATTTCCGATAAACGTCTAGGCCGAAATAGTGCTAATTGAACGATAGACCAGCATTGGGAAATAAATATGTAAGATAATTCTATTGTTAACTCTTTAGATAGCATTTGGTGGCCCTAAAAAGGACCGTTTGGTTTTAATAATGATACGGCCCTAGTTGTATTTTCTACGATGGTTGAACCACATTACATTCCCACAATAATTTGATTCCTATCGAATGATTGAAATTTAAAACAGCACAAGAGATATATTCAACCAAACAAACTCTTTAATAAGCAAACTGATTTGGTCGTACTGAAAAGGACGGATATAGTTGACGGGGAGAAACATTGTTCACGGTTGAACTTGGGGTTTCTTCTTGGTATTCTTGGTTCAGCTCCTCGTCGGTGCGGGTGGCCATCTGCAGGTGACGTGGGCTGATTATTGTCCCGTTGTTGTCACGGGTGGCATTTTTCCATCAACTCATAGGCTTCAGCAGCCTTTTTTTTCTCGCAGCGATGTTGACGGGAGCATCGGCCCAAACAGTCAACTGCACCAACTTCTCTGGATAACGAATGCTCACCAGTGTACCCTCCAGTATGGTCGCACGCCTACTGCGTTGCTACAACACATTTTGCTCTGCACAGAACTACGACTACCGTAAGACTGAATCAAATTTTCATTCAACGAAGTCAATGTGATACTAAGTGCATCAAAGGGGACGAACTTCAGTTATTAGGCCACAATAATTAGTTTTAATTAGTGCACGCTAGACGGATGATTTTCTTAACAGAAATGTTCCTAATTTGTTAGCCACTGCCAGCAACTAATCCGGTATGCAGAACTAGGAACTAAAACGAACTCAACCACATAGTCTAGTCGGTCTATGACGTGTCGCAATTCGGCTCGAATTATCCCTTCTAAAATTTCGTTCGATCGTTGTTCAACGGTCTTTGTGATATACTCCGGGACGCGGCGTAATTGAACTAAAAACCGACAAAAGAAAAAATTCAACAAAACAAACTCTTTAGTGATTAAACTGATTTGGTCGTCCTGAAAAGGACGGATTTAATTGACGCGGGAGAAATAGTTTGCGATTCCCTAGGGTTGTTTGTCTCGTCACTGGCGTCTCTCGTAGCGAGGTTAACAGGAGCATCGGCACCAACAGCCAACTGTGCCAACGCCTCTATGCACTCCGCTTCACTTTACTCAATTTTTGAGTACAATTGCAGTTATCTCTTTTTCTCTCACGGAAATGTTACTAAATTTTCGTAAGAAGCTGATCTAATCAAAAATTGAGTTGATCCACTGTTTAACGAAAATTGAGTAACACATCCTTGAGGGAAAAAGAGATAGCATACAATTGTACTCAAGAATTGAGTAGAAGAAGCAGGAGTGTGGGCAACGACTGCTCGCCAGTGCACCATCCAGGGTGCTTGCTGCCGCTAACTGCGTGCGAACAGCCACTACACAGCCCCACGACTGTTGTAAGACTGAGTCAAAATATCAGCTAAGAGCTGGTATGTCATGGCGTCGGATGCTATTGCACAAAAGAAGGCGGTACCAACGAAGGCAATGAGATACAAATTGCACCAAAGGGGACGAACTTCTGTGATTGCGTCACAATAATTAGTTTGAATTAGTGCACGCTAGACGGATGATTTTCTCAACAGAAATATGCCTAATTTGCTTCCCACCAACAGCAACTAATCCGGTACGCATAACTTGAAACAATGGCGAACTCCACCACATGGTCACTGATGTGTTGCAGTTTGGCTCGAATTATCCCTTCTAGACTTTCGTTCGTTTGTTGTTCAACGTTCTATGTGGTATAATCGGGGACGCGACGTTTAATGATTGCCATATTCAGCCGTGATGCGGTAATTGAATTAACAACAGCACAATAGAAAAATTCAACCCAACTCTTTAGTTAGTAAACTGATTTGTCGTCCTGATAAGGACGGATTTAATTGACGGGGGTGAAATGTTTTCGATTCCACTTGGGCTTTCTTTCTTCGTTCGGCTCCTCGTTGTTGCAGATGGCCAGCTGCAAGTGACGTGGGATGAATCTGGTCTTGTTTTCACGGGCGGCGTTTTCTACAACGTGCTCGCCAAACACGTCTGTCGCATACGGATGCACAGCGAGAACTGAATATTGGTGTTCGGCCGTTCCACGTGTTCCATAATTGCTGGCAAGGTTACTGGTTAACCAATCAGAGCGTAGCGCAAATATGATGTCATTTTCGACCAATAGCTTTGTGCGTTCAGAAATTTGTGTGGGACGGGGAAAAGTTATTTTGAAGAAGAAGAAGACATTTGTTACTCGTTTCCTATGACCTTGCTAGGGGAAACACATTTTTCAACCTGTTGATATGCAAATTTGTATGGGAGCAAAAGAAGGTCATTTTCAAATGAAAAATTGAACTACTTATACTAATTGAACTTCATTCAAATTTTGATGCAAAAAATTTGTGAGTCTTCTTGATAAAATGATGCTTGAATAAAGTCATTCTGTTCAGTCGAACGAGAGTTATAAGCGTTCAAAAACCTTTCACTTTTGCGTAACGCTCTCATTTTTTATAATTTTGAAACGGCGCCCGGTATAGAAAAGAAAAACGTAGTCCTACGTTAAAACACCACTCACCTCATATCGCACACTCTACTACCCTTTGCACAACTGAAACCAACATGAATGCATCCGATTGATGTAAAGTATCATTAATTAGAAAACAACAGCAACAAATTTAGTCTAGAAACTGCCCATACTCGAGCACATCACTGACCGAATTCATGTGCCGGTCCATATCTTGTGCAAACCACCGATACGGAAAGCTCATCCCACGAGCGAACGACAGCGGAAGAAAGTAGTAAAATATTGAATTTATTTCATGACTACTCCATAAACCCATTACCCGTGTTTTGTGGCCAAGACACCGAAAAATACTACTCCTGCTTCCCACGGGAAGAGGACCTGTGTCGCTGTCGGTTTGATATCCCAACTTTACGGTTCAACCCGCTAATCGGATTCGCGAAGGACGTGGTAGATATCTAAGCATAGATGCTTTCTTGGGATGTTTATATAGTTTCATTCGGAATGGTATCGATCCGAAGAGCTATGATGCTATGAAAACAGAGAGAGAGATAGCTGCTGGTTGATGTCATTCGTAGAATTTATGACCTTAGTAGCACGGGAGTTTTCACTCAACTCATTCTGGGACCATAATTTCGAATTTGTTCTAGAAGCAATAAATGTAAAACGTGTGGAAAAGCAATTTTCACAGTGTCATCATCACGCTCGCCCTCTATGTAGGGACTTCTGCACCTCCGACGTCGTGGCTGGTTGGTTCGGGTTGTATGAAGGTTTGAGTGATTAATGATGGTTTCTACAAGGATTGAAGTGGTATCAATTTTCGCACCTTATTTTGGAAATCTGATCGCTATTATTTGATCGAATGAATACGCTAAATACGAGCATATCTTCCTGTTGATTGTATGCTGACAGGCATGTTTGGGAGCGAAGCAGGTTTGTTTGCTGGGTGTGGAGGTGCAACATGAGTATGAAGTCTTAATTGTTTATTAAATTTGACATTGTGAATATGTTGCTTTTTTTCGGGATGTTTGAAGCGATATTGTCTTTATTGAGCGGTTACCCTAGCAGCACACTTGTTGGCATTTGGTTTGGATGTCATAAATATGACTTGCTAAGTCATAATCATGTTACTACAACTAAGTATGATCCCCTAGAAGCACACTTGTTGCCATTCAGTTGAGATAACATAAATATAACTTGCTAAGTCATAATCAAGTTTTTACAACTAAATATTATGGTAGTGTGTTACATGGGTCGTAGTGTGCTACTTGGGTA
This sequence comes from Aedes japonicus, assembly GCA_034211315.2. Classification (NCBI taxonomy): domain Eukaryota; kingdom Metazoa; phylum Arthropoda; class Insecta; order Diptera; family Culicidae; genus Aedes; species Aedes japonicus. The sequence goes on from JASCZW010002182.1 coordinate 68,511, forward strand.
CAGATCCATGGGCTGGACCATTTTGTACATTGCTTTTGATTTCTCTTAAATATTGAATTATATCCCAAGTAACACATCAGTCATCAGAAACTTGATTGTGACTCAAATTAGTTGCATAGAAATTATTTCAACTGATTTGCAACAGGTGTGCTACTAAGGTATATTACTACTTTAGTAAATACTTTCACGTATTGTAATTTCTTGATTTAATTTCAATTAAATAGCTCAACACTTGTTAAACTGTTTCCACTGCGTTTTTTTCCAGCTCGTGAAAACAATGAAAATTTGCAATTTAAGAAGTGCTTACTTAAGCTTGACGTGAAGATAAAAGTATAGCGAAAAGTATGATTTATTGTTTCAAACTTGGATGCTGATTTCACCGAACATTTTTGAAAAGAACCAATTCCAAACTGCGGATCACCATAAATGTCAATTTGCATGATTCAAGCGGTAAACCTGACGAATCATTTGACACTTCTACGGAAGATTTGGTACTCGAGCAAAAGATAAGTAGGAAAGCGGTTCATATAGCAATGAAAATCATGACGCTGGCACGTTTGACAGCTGGTGTATTGGGTAGCAACTAAATAAACAACATGAGCCAACCTGTTCAAAGCAATCAGTGTTCTATGTCAAAGATAGTTTACTACATTCTGTTCAATTCAATTCTTCATTCAATAAACTTCAAGCTATTTGCACTAGCCTAGTTCATTCCTCGATCCGTTTTCCGAGAGGTTATGGGCTCAGGCGGTGAACCTAGAGCTAGCACATAATCGTTGGAGATCTTTGAAGAAGAAAATTTGCAGATTGGGACGAAAAGAACGAGTAGCTAACGAGTAAAAGATCAGGTCATCTGAAAGCGAGGATCGTAGTGTGCGGTGCTCGAAGAAACACTACGGTCTATAACAGAACCGAATGAAATCAACGAAGACCTGAAGAAGCTGGGAAACGTGCCACGCAGGCTCATGTCTGTCTGACGTTGTCTTATTGCCACCAACACTGAAGAGGAGTTCAAACAAATTAGGAATATAAAAAAGAAGCTATAACTAATAGCTTCCGAATAGGAATCGAAATGTACAGCCGAACAAAAAGGAGCCGAAACTATTCACAGCAGTTTGATTATCAGCAGCAGTTCATTCTGAACCACCTGTACTGATCGAGCTTAGCACGATTTTTCTTCAAGTGGATTTTGGAATAATGCTTTCAGATTCACATCTTCGTTCTGATATAACATCTAGACAAGGAATTGGGGACTGGATTTCATCTGTGTTATATTTACGGTTCTTTTTTCTTTGTTCGCTTATTCAGGAACTGCAGGCGCAGCTAATATCTGTATTTTTACTGCGATATCTTACACAATGGCTTGGTTATTTTGACGAGACTTGCGGTTTGCAAAAATACGTGCTTTATTCTTGCCTAAATGTGAAAGTGAAAACGTTAGAATTCGGAATAGGACACCATCATGGTCGCTTTGTGACGCCACTTTGAAGGCGAAAATTTTTGTAACTTTAAACCTTTTATGCACGAAATTTGAATCATTTGTATGCTGCATTAGCATTAGATGAGGAATAATTCGTTGAAGACATTGTATGTCACCAAGAAACGAAACCAATTACTGATACGTTTCTTCACGCAATAATCTCCACGAAGACACTCCTCGATCGCTCACCTGGCCACGTCCATGCAACCGTTGATGATAGGGAGGATTTGGTATCTACCTTAAGAAGACACGGGGAACCCACGTAGCCTTCAGTAGATATCAAAGGAAAAAGGAAATGAATAGTCGGAGTGAATAGTTGAACGGAATGCCCTGTTTGGTGTACAGAACATTTTTTTTTAAATGGTCGTTTGGAGCATCTAGTCTAAGAAGGTTAAGTGATGCTCCATTTCTCTTCAAACGGTTGGGACTTTAGTAATAACTAAAATTCTAGCTCCCGATGGCTTATGGCTATAGCGCCATTACTCGCTCTCTGAAAAAAGAAGAATGTCTGAAAATATAAGAACGGGTAGTGAAAGAGAACTTGTCAGAATGAAGCCAAAAATAATAAATACTGTGACACCCAAAATCACGTCCGAATTCTACTTTTACAACAGCTTCTTGGATAATATTTGGTAATCTTAAATCTAAATCATAAAGCGTTGATAATTATCCACAAGACTGAGTACTGGGATTTGAAAGCCTTAAATTTAAATGGTTGTCTTTTGTGTTATAATAACTTCCGACATATTTTTAACGCAGTCGGTTCCACGCGTCACGACAGGTGAGATGAGGTGAGCGTTACACACATAGTTCATTCGGGTGAAGTATTAGTTAATCCTAACATAGCGACAACTTAGCGTCGCGTGGTTTTTGCATTATTTAACTACATATGTTCTCAAACATTCGGATATGAAGGGACAAAATAAATCCTACAGAATAATATTAAGCCAAATTTTACTACGACAATCCATGACATTGAGGATCTTTTTTATTTACTAAATTTTATATCCACTTCCACTCAACATTTCTCTAAAAATGTGTCGTAGACCCACTTCTCTCTGCGCACCACGTCTTTACAACTGTTTGAAAAATTGATAATTATCTTTACATCTATTGAAAAAGAGCTTGAAACCCAAACAACCCTAATATACGTTCAAGAGCATTTGAATCACTTGTATGCTACAGTGCAAAAAATATGAGTATTCTCCGTCACATTTTGTGAGAGGCCCCAGCGGTCCCATTGCTGTTGTCATAGTTTCTTCCAAATCCAAAATAACCATGTCTTCCCGTTGAGAAACCACAATATCACTCTGTATGTAGCCCTAACAGCATGTTATAGTTGCTTTGAATCGGATTTCATGCGTAAGCATGCATGTGATCACAATGAAATTTTCAAATAGTTTCTAATAGGCGACGCAGATCAAAGTATGAACATATAAAAAAATGATGAAAAAGCTACATAAAATGTCAACTAACACACGCTTGAAATAATATTGTTGTAAAACGTGTGAGAGAGAGAGAGAGAGAAAAAGAAAAAGGAAAAAAAGCGAAAGAGAAAGAGGTTTAGAAAGAGAACGAGATTTAGTAAGAGAAAGAGATTTAGAAAGAGAAAGAGAATTAGAAAAATAAAGAGATTCAGAAAGAGAAAAAGAAAAAGAAAGAGAAAGAGAGAGATTTAGAAAAAGAACGAGATTTAGAGAAAGAAAGAGATTTGAATTGAGAAAGATATTTAGAAAGAGAAAGAGATTTAGAAAGAAAAAGAGATTTAGAAAGAGAAAGAAATTTAAGAAGAGAAAGAGATTTAGAAAGAGAAAGAGATTAAGAAAGAGAACGATATTTAGAAAGAGAAAGAGATTTAGAAAGAGAACGAGATTAAGAAAGAGAAAGAGACTTAGAAAGAGAAGGATATTTAGAAAGAGAAAGAGATTTAGAAAGAGACAGATTTAGAAAGAAACAGAGATTCAGAAAGAGAACGAGATTTAGATAGAGAACAAGATTTAGAAAGAGAAAGAGATTTTGAAAGAGCAAGAGATTTAGAAAGAGAAATCGATTTGAAAAGAGAAAGAGATTTAGAAAAGGAAAGAGATTTGAAAAGAGAAAGACAGTTAGAAAGAGAAATCGATTTGGAAAGAGAGAGATTTAGAAAGAGAAAGATTCTGAAAGAGAAAGAGATTCTGAAAGAGAAAGAGATTCTGAAAGAGAAAGAGATTCTGAAAGAGAAAGAGATTTTGAAGGAGAAAGAGATTAAGAAAGAGAAAGAGACTTAGACAGAGAAGGATATTTAGAAAAAGAAAGAGATTTAGAAAGAGACAGATTTAGAAAGAGAACGATATTTAGAAAGAGATTTAGAAAGAGAACGAGATTTAGAATGAGAAAGAGATTTAGAAGGAGAAAGAGATTTAGAAGGAGAAAGAGATTAAGAAAGAGAAAGAGATTTAGAAAGAGAAGGATATTTAGAAAGAGAAAGAGATTTAGAAAGAGACAGAGATTTAGAAAGAAACAGAGATTTAGAAAGAGAACGAGATTTAGAAAGAGAAAGAGATTTAGAAAGAGAAAGATATTTAGAAAGAGAAAGAGATTGAGAAAGAGAAAGAGATTTAGAAAGAGAAAGAGATTTAGAAAGAGAAAGAGATTTAGAAAGAGAAATCGATTTGAAAAGAAAAATCGATTTGAAAAGAGAAATCGATTTGAAAAGAGAAAGAGATTTAGAAAAAGAAAGAGATTTAAAAAGAGAAAGACAGTTAGAAAGAGAAATCGATTTGAAAAGAGAAAGACAGTTAGAAAGAGAAATCGATTTGAAAAGTGGAAATCGATTTGGAGAAGGGAAATCGATTTGGAAAGAGAAATCGATTTAGAAAGAGAAATCGATTTGGAAAGAGAAATCGATTTGGAAAGAGAAATCGATTTGGAAAGAGAAATCGATTTGAAAAGAGAAATCGATTTGGAAAGAGAAATCGATTTGGAAAGAGTGAGATTTAGAAAGAGAAAGATTTAGAAAGAGAAAGGTTTAGAAAGAGAAAGATTTAGAAAGAGAAAGATTTAAAAAGAGAAGGATTTAGAAAGAGAAAGAGATTTAGAAAAAGAACGAGATATAGTAAGAGAAAGAGATTTAGAAAGGGAAAGAGAATTAGAAAAAGAAAGAGATTTAGAAAGAGCAAGAGATTTAGAAAGTGAAAAAGAAAAAGAAAGAGAAAGAGAGAGATTTAGAAAAATTACGAGATTTAGTGAAAGAAAGAGATTTGGATTGAGAAAGATATTTAGAAAGAGAAAGAGATTTAGAAAGAGAAAGAGATTTAGAAAGAGAAAGAGATTTGAAAAGAGAAAGAGATTTAGAAAGAGAAAGCAAGAAAGAGAAAGAGATTAAGAAAGAGAAAGAGATTTAGAAAGAGAAAGATATTTAGAAAGAAAACGAGATTTAGAAAGAGAGAGATTTAGAAAGAAACAGAGATTTAGAAAGAGAACGAGATTTAGATAGAGAAAAGATTTAGAAAGAGAAAGATTAAGAAAGAGCAAGAGATTTGGAAAGAGAAATCGATTTGAATAGAGAAATCGATTTGAAAAGAGAAAGAGATTTAGAAAAAGAAAGAGATTTGAAAAGAGAAAGACAGTTAGAAAGAGAAATCGATTTGGAAAGAGAAATCGATTTGGAAAGGGAAAGAGAAATCGATTTAGAAAGAGAAATCGATTTGGAAAGAGAAATCGATTCGGAAAGAGAAATCGATTTGGAAAGAGAAATCGATTTGGAAAGAGAAATCGATTTGGAAAGAGAGAGATTTAGAAAGAGAAAGATTTAGAAAGAGGAAGATTTAGAAAGAGAAAGATTTAGAAAGAGAAGGATCTAGAAAGAGAAAGATTTAGAAAGAGAAATATTTTGAAAGAGAAAGTGATTCTGAAAGAGAAAGAGATTCTGAAAGAGAAAGAGATTCTGAAAGAGAAAGAGATTCTGAAAGAGAAAGAGATTCTGAAAGAGAAAGAGATTCTGAAAAGAGAGAGAGAGAGAGAGAGAGAGAGAGAGAGAGAGAGAGAGAGAGAGAGAGAGAGAGAGAGAGATAGAGAGAACTTACAATTTCCATAAACTTTGCAAAAACCATCAACTTGCTGTATTGTATTTTTATTTGAGATATGAAGCATTTTTTATAGGACTGGATTTTTTAGCTCAAACATTTCTCTTTGATTTTTCCGCGGTCTACTATATTCTTAAAAGTTTTTCCTTTTACTTAAACATACAACTCTTTGAAAGACAGCAATACCCTAGCTTTTAAAATAGAAATGATACAAGCGTTTTGGTGTTCAAAATATGCCATTTTCATGCCATTTGCAAACATTTTGAAAATAAAATTCCATGACATGATGGTAAATATTTTACTGAACATTTTGATGTTTTAACATATGGGGGGTAATTGATAAGTACTAAGTGGGCATAAATCAAAGAAGTGTGGTTTTCGGTGAAAATACAGTCTTCAATAAGCTTCTCAATTCTAACTTCTATCTTTGATTTTTTTCGCGACCTTCTATGATGAAGAAAGTTTTTCCTTTCATTACAACTCACAAACATTTTTATGATGGCAATACTCTAGTCTTTAAATATGAAAAGATACAGGCATTTTTTTTTATCATCTTGTAATTGCCATGTCACCTGCTTAAATGTGCTTAAATGCTGAAAAAATATGTAGATAACTACAGTACAAAATCTAATTAATGTGATATAACCACAATGGAATTGACTCTTAGCTTCGGGTCTTGACAAAGAATCTGAGCCCTTGCGGCAAGTCAAGCCGACAAGTTCAGCGCAAGGGTTGAAAAAAAAAAGAACAATTTAATTAAAGTAGTATTAAGAAACGGAAAACTATTCAACCGTTCCTTACAGACAGCTTCCAACAATCAGACAAGTGGAAAACAATAGATATAATTCGTTTCTCTCTGGATGAAATCGAAAAAGTTTCGTCCTTGTACCGGCCGTACAACTGGACGACGACGCAACGACGGTGATGAGCAGCGACGCCCCATTGCACACGTATGATTCGATCCGATGATTCCATTTTCGGAATCGAAAAGCTCATTTTTTATCGAGAGAGCTTGTGTTGTTGTTGTTGTCGCCGTGTTCGTCAGTTGCAACTCGGAAGGTGGATCAAAATTGACCTCTCATGGCTCTCGAAAACTGATCGCACCGCCTCCAACTCCGGCAATCGATGCATGGACCTGAGAGGTTGAGTCACCAGAAGTCGAAGCAAACCGACTGTGGTGTGGGGAAATCAATAAAATGTATATATGTGGGAATTTAGAGGCTATTTTCATTTTTATGAATCAGCATCAAATATTTAGTATGCATGCTTCGGGCAACGACGAACGAAGCACCATCCAGTTACGTGGTGGAAATGTCAATCGAGATGAAGAAAACCATCTCGCCCCTCCAAGTAGAGGACATTGAAATTGCAACTAATGCGAGACGATAAGAATTACCATTGCACGCGGAGAGCATTTTCGAACGAGACACAGCAGCACTGTCAATTAAGAAGTTAGTTAATAATTGACGCAATTAATTTGAAGTCCGCGAGCGGCACCAGCAAAGTCGCAGAGTGTTGAACTGAAGATAGTTGCGTTGTGAAAACGGAAAAAGTAATTATCCTTGTAGGCTGATTCGATTTCCTTGAGGAAAATGTTTCCAAGTAAAATAATTCGAATTAGACGAGTCATGGTAAAAGTATTTCCATTTTTAGCTTTTCTCTTCTGAAGATTATCCTCAATTCATTGTGCCATCAGTCCGAGCTTCATTATTCCGCAGAATGTTCCAATTCCGTGGCGCCTAGCATCGTCCCACATATTAGCGTCTGTTTAGCAGGGCTGCAAAGCTTGATCGGTATTGTCAAGTAGGAGGTTCGATTCGGAAGTAAGTTGAAAAATTCGTGAGTTCACTTATTTCCATGCTACTTACAAATTGATACTACATCTTTTGCAAGAACACTAAGTTCAGAGCCAGCTGCATGCAAGCAACATGAGAGTGAAAAAATGAAGAAGATTATCGGTTTATGTCCTCTTCTCCGCTCTGTCATTGTTTGCCATACAATTTCGGTATGGGCACGTGACGCTCAAACATCCGTTCCGACGGTATAGTAAGGCGTAGAATATTTGTTCAACCATGATATCCCTCATCCCGCCTACACATGGTAAGGTCAACCTGAAAGTACACGTCTTAATTCTCATCATCCCTGCAGTAACCGAGGAGTAGGACGTGCTTCTGGTATACAAGTGCATTCAAGTCGGAGCAAATTCAACTTTTTTGTTGTTGCATTTTTTGGAGATTGGAAGTTTCCACTTTTCATGCAGAGTGCTTTGTGTGAGGGTTTGTCGTGTATTCGTCATATATGATTTAGAATGCAATAGGGTTTATCAATGTTTATCATTTATCGTTGATTACTTCGCTTGCAAGTTTATAGGACTTTTCAATTGTTGGTAGACAATTGAAGTGTTCAAAATTTTGAAAAGCTGCAACTTCAAATCTACAATCATTTTGAAGAAGCAGGGGCCGTATTTTGGATCTCGAAACGAACGACTTTTTGTACGAACGCTTGTGAGAAAAAGTTCTTCGTTTCGAGTTCCAAAAAGTGGCCCCAGGAAGGCTCAAGATGTGACTCAAGAAGTTGTATTTTCGTCTCCACTCTACTGCACCTGTCTAACAAGAGCATTGCTTCAAAATAGGAAGGATACGGTCGGCAATAAGTAGGTCAAAAACAGGTCCCAACCATCCAATATTCATGCAAGTGAATCCATAATAGAGCAGCTTGCCGTTCCAAAACGGGTATGAGCAGTGGAATCAAAAGCAACCATTTTTTTTCGTTGGAGCATGATGCACAGGATTCGCTATGACGGATTGGTCAGCAGGGATCGACACTTTCGTTGACTTTGCTCACTCTTTGGTACTCTGTGTGAGCGAACACTATGTTTGATTGGTACACTTGGCTGCCGAAGTCGGGTCGCTTGGAAAATGCTACCATTTACATTCGTCGATCAGTGTTTGTCATTGAGGGAGCATCGTTGGACAACCCAGCTGAGGCCAATGTTTGCCATCATTGGCATTATAGCCGAGCGAGTCCTCGTGTTTTGTTCTAACACACAAAGTTGGCTGGCACACTGGCAGCGGGGATGCTGTATCATAACTATATGGATGGTCACAGAAAGTGAACGAAAGAAAGCATCGAGTTGAAATGCAAACAGAGCCTGATTGCAATCCACTTGTAAACAACCCGTTTTTCATAGCGCATAGTATGTCATTTGGGAATGCAAATTAAAGGGCAGTTTTCACAAACAACTTGCTATTGAAACTAAATTGCGTTATGAGGCGTCTCCGCATCAGAGCAAAGTCAAATTGGTGTCTACACACATAGAAAAAAAAATCATTTAAATTTAGGTTCTCTGAGAATGATAAAGCTGTGTCCGTTTAGAATCGGGAATAATTAAATCATCTGTAGCTCGGTAACGGATTGACGTACACATAAATTAATACTTCAAAACAAAGGTAATTCACTGTACTTTAAGGAAAAATATCAATACAAATCATTTCTCTTCGTTTCTAATGAAAATTCGCCCTTTCTTCTTTATTCCTCCTATCAAACGCTGCACACTTCCGGAGTCAACTTCCTTGGCACATTTGTTCCACGTTTTGGTCATCTGAGTCGCGTCTCGAGAAGTTTTTCGACTTTTCTTAAGCTTCCGCTTCATTACTGCCCAAAATCTCTCGATGGGCCGGAACTGCGGGCAGTTGGGTGAATTTATATTTTTATCGATGAAATCTACGTTATTATCGCGGTACCACTGGATGACTTCCTGGCCGTAGTGGCTACTCGCCAAATCTGGCCAAAACTTCGCGGGACCTTATGGGCTTTAATGAATGATATTAAGGCGGTTTTTTAGGCATTCTTCCTTGTACGTTGATCTTTGCTCCGTAGCTGCATATCCCTTGCCAAATCATCAGGCAATTTTGTCCACAAAAGCAAACTTAAACTTCGCAGGAACATCTCCTCGAGCCGTCGCCATGTAGAATTTTTGGCAAGGGAGCTGTCCCAAGTATATTTTGAGGTAGGTTTCATCCTCGATGCGCAGGCATCCTGGGTACTTCGTCAAAACCTGCTTGTACAATTTCCGAGCTCGAGTTTTAGAGACGAAACTTTGCTTCAACGTTCTGTTTAGTTGCTTGCTGGCTCGATAAGCACGAAATTCTGCTCGCAAACAAATTTTCGAACGGTACTGCGAGCAGCAGTGTATTTTTGTGCGATTTCATTATCTGATAATCCAGGGTTTGCTCTGACGGTTCTTAACACTTTCTGGTTCAGCTTGCGGTCATATGTTCCACTAGGACGCTTACCTTGAGGCACTCGATCCACGCTCTTTCGCTCCCTGAAACCTTTGAGCACATCATACAGTTGATTTGGCGATTTTCAACGTTTTTGCGATTTTTATTGCGGACCCTGTTGGATTATCAACGTGGGTGTGCAGAATTTTTTCTCTCCTCTCGGCTTCCATCTTAAAATTTGAAATTTATACCACAAGAAGTGGGCGCCTAGGTAAACAAACCGCTGTAAAATAATTCTTGCAGCGGTCACTATCCGTTCCGTTGCAACACAATAAGTGATACCGGATTCTAACTGGACAGAATTTCATATACGAGCGTCATAACAGATGCGTAATTCATCAGTTTTTCAAACAGTTTTTCAAACTCATGATATTTTTGCGAATTCGATTTTTAGCACTGGTTCAGTGCCAACTAACTAGATGATGAACCACGATTTTGCAATTACGAATCATGTTGTATGTTGGTGTTTGTGAGACCGCCTGGACAATCCTTTTTTAAGCTGTTAAAATTTTTCTCATTGTCTTGCGTGCATTCGCTTGTTATTGTTACTCGTTAGTCGAATTGTATGGTTGAAGCGATGTTTTCAGTGTTAAGTGTTTGAATGTTTTGAGCATTACTTTGATTGTTTGTGTTTTGAGGGTTATTGCACAGGTTAAGGCGACGCCACTGTCCTTTTTCCAATTGAAAAACAAGCCAATTCCCAGAAGGCAAAAAAAAAATCTATTGAACACAATGGCAGAAAATGTCATGACCGCACCGAGAATTTTCCTGAAAATTGGTTAATTCTTGGTTTGTTGTTTTTATCTTCTTGCCTTCATCATTTTTTTCACTTTTATTGATTCTCATTCACAGGTCGACCGGAATTATGATCTAACCTTGAATATTCTAGGTCGTCCAAATTATTCTGGAGCTTAGTATATAGGACTAGATTTTGTTTCAAAACTGTCATGAAGTATTTCCAACAAACAATTGCACTTTTAACTAACATTTAAACTTCAGTTCGACTTTTTTTACATAATTTTGGAGAAATTCTTAAGCTACCCGCAGTCAGATCGCAGCAAGCCGTGCTTGGAAACTGACGTTTTTTGTTTTTGCTGCGTCGTTTTCGCAGAAAATAAAATCAAAAAATATATTCGAAATTCAACCTAAACGAACAGTGAAATCATGAAATCTCCACGTGTTTTGTGTGAGATGTAGTAAAATTAATCGATTCCGTGCAAAAATTTGTGATGATCGGTAGTTTTTCCCCATTTTTTTTTTGTTGTTTTTTTTTGTTTTTTGTGCTTCGCCTCCGTACCCGGAGGAAAAGTTAATAGCAGCTTCGTTGTGTTTGTTAGTGCTGTTAGTATTGTGCCACGCAGCCATAAATGATTAAATTCGAGTAACTATAAATTAGAAGAAAAATTAGTAATCTCCATTTAATTCCAACTACCTTTGCTTATCTTCGACAGATTCGCGTATTTCGTCTACAATGTGCAGACTTCTTCAGTGTCTCGTACTAATAACTCGACTGAAACTCGTACTAATAACTCGACCTGCTCTGTCTAATGTGTCTACTGAATCTTTGATGGAGCCTAACATCGATGCCAATTGGTTGTGCCTACTAGAAAAAACTAAGTCTAAGCCAAATTCCCTAAGTCGTGGTTTAAGCTTTTGTGTAATGTATTTATCGAAGTGGACGGATACACGTTTTAGGGGTTCAGGTGAGTCTGAGAGGGTTGTTAATGATTTCCTATGAAGATGTTTTTCCTTTTTGTTGATGATCGCTTGAATTGTCCTCTTTTCGTACCCATTGAGTCTGGCAGTTTCGAAGATATATGCTAATTCGACGTATCTCCACCAACGAGTTGGGAGTAATCCTTTCGCTTTTAGGATTGTCTCCAAATTCGCCATAAAGAGTTCACAGAGGAATGGTGATAGAGGATTTCCCATAGGGGCTCCTTTTAAATTCGAGTATTTTTCGGCTTTTTCGCGAGTGACATGATGATTATAAGCAGTTTAGAAGTCGATATAGAGTCGCCTCATAGCGAGGGATTTTGATTGTTGGCAGTGTGTGGGGAGAGAAAAATGAAAACCAGTGCAATGTAGAAAACGGCCATTTGCTGGTCAGAAGCAAAAAACGAAGCTAACGCGCATGCGCGCGTGAGTGACTGGCATATAATTCCAGATGCACTCACTCACCACATGGTGTACAGATGGAGAGCTGTGAAGTTTTTTTTTCGTTGAACAATGATTGTGATAATTCAATATTTTGTTTTTTTGTGATAAATTTTCTCGGAAGTGTTTTTTACCTGTGATTTTCATTGTGCGCGAAGTACTAATTGTATTCACGCTGTTCCTTTTGAAAAGGATGATGTGAAAATATTTGCCGAATAGCAGAGTGCTACTTCTGTAGAGACATAAATGCATCCTTCAGCATCCAGGGAAGCCGTCCAAATGAAGACTGAAGATCAGCAACAATATCCGGTGAGATCTGTCTGAATCTGAACGATACTGCTAAATACGTGCCATCATCAAAACAATATGATTTGATGATGGAAGTGTATGCACAGTACCTATATCCATTTGACGTTTGTACTGTGTTTATGCGGGGCTTGTTGTAAGTGAAGGTGACCTCGGAATGGACGTGAGTAACCAGGCATTCTGAAATGGGTCACTGAAACGCAACAGAGCTATCACCTTCCAATTCCCGGGCTAAAAATGGTTGTCGAGTCGACAACAGTTCGCTTAACTGCAAACATTTTTCTTCCATAAAATCACTGCCGGACGGCGGGCGTTGGATTGTATATACACACACACACAATTATTAAGCTACCCGCAGTCAGATTGATACTATAAGTTCTTTCACATTTTGCATTTAGCACATTTGTTCTAAATTTGAGAATTTGTTTTTATTTATCGAATTTCTTCAGATGTTGATAGACTTTACCATGACAGTGTAATATTTTAATGAAATTTTGATCTGTGATTCATTTTCAATGTTATGATATTTAACATTTATTAGGCTCTTAACTTACTTTAGCTACTGGTTGATACAAATTGGAGATTTTCCAACGTTATACAATCTTTACTCAAACTGATAAAAAGGCATTGAAAAACACTGTGATTGTTGTCGATGAAAAGTTCTTTATATAGAATCAGTTGTAGTTCTAAGTTTCAAATTAGATTATTGATTGCTTTAACAACCATGTACCCTTTTTTTTTACAAAAAAAAATAAGACATGTCTGCATTTTCAATTGTATTCAATTATATCTGCAGGTTTTACATCTAGATCAGGGCTTTAAATGGTGAGTTGACAGATTCAAAGGAGGATACGACAGGCCTCTGGTACTCCCAAGTTCCTAGCTCATGCCTCCACGAGTCATATGATCACAAAAGACTGCCAGCTAAAACATGGACGCCTGGGCAACGTTGTCATTTTGACAATAGCGAAGTGAGGGGCGCGAGTTTGTGTACTTATAGATCAATGTGTATACCGGAATCTATAAATCATGTCATATTATTTGCCATTGTCATTTCATTAATAATTTCAGCACGCTTGGGAATCATCTTTGCATTCCAAAACTATTTGCCTTGTCGTGCCGCAAAGGGCTCAGTAGGGATTCTTGATCAAAACCTGAAGCTAAGAGTCAGTTCCATTGTGGAAATATCAAATCAAGTAGTTTTTCTACCTGCTACAGAGGATCGTGTGCCTGGAGGTCACGTTGAGAATTTAACTATTCCCATTAGGTTCGTAGTTGCAGCGTGCTTTGAGATCATCCTTGCCTCAGATCCATCCGAATAACATGGAAGGACATTATGAGAAAAAAGACCCAGTCGGAAAAATATAAATAGATTGGACCTCATAAGACAATATGACATCGTACAAACCATTCTATATTGATAAGACAATTGTAAACGGATGGAAAATAGCTGCGGCTGGTAAAATAATTCTGAAGGATCTGCGCAACGATAACATCAAAGGCCTGGTCTAGAGGTTTCTACTCTATTCAGAGTCCCGCCAGTAAACCTTAAAAAAAAATTAGGGGAGAACAGTACAAAATGCACTGGTGGGGTAGAATGACCCACTCAATAAATATGCTCAAATCTTTAAAACTATAGATATAATGGAATTATATTTTTTCAAATTTTAAATAAAACAGCATAACTCATAATTTGGTTGTAGGCTAAGGCACTATATACATCAAATATGATCAAAATTAAAGAAATTGTCCCGACTGTTACTCACATGTAAATAATAGTGTTATTCAAATAAGCTTTTAACAAGCGTTAATATCCATGGTTTATAATAAATCCACTTCACATATATCGCACACAACAAAACATCAAGATAGTGTCAAAACTTCACTATAATTCCACGTATTTTAAGAATATTTAGACAAAAAGCATGCGAAACTAAAACTGGGGCAGAACGCACTGTGTCGTTATGTATACGTCTACACGCTAAGAAAAAATACTCAGTGGAGCGTTTAAATGTATTAAGCCAGTGTATGGGTATACAAACATACTTCTGGTAAAATTCTACTCAAAAGTAAGTAATTTGAACCCAATGGTAGATAAACACAAATAAACCCAACGTGCTACCCACATTTAACTGCTCCTTTGGGTACTTTTTTCTAAGCGTGTATATAATGAGGAGTTGGCAACATATCACAACGTTTTGCGCAAAGTCTTTATTCTATAGCCATTGGCTGCTTGACAACCAAACAGAGCTTAGAGGACGTGGCGATATGTTGCAACTTTACACCTCTAATGAGTAACTTTTTATAGCAGTGTTTTTACTTTTTACAAGCGGTGCATGCTATCCCATTAATGTGGTGCATAATATACCAGTGCACTATGGTACGAATGGACAAATTTCGCGACAAAAATCGATAACTCGAAAACCATTAACTTTTTTTTATGAGAATGTTTATATTTTTATATTAATCCATCTCCTTTTTATAATAAAAAAATATATCACAGACAAACAGACATAACATATCGAACATTTGACACTACAAATCAACGTCACTAACACACCTGCGCGTTCTGTTCAGCACACTGTGATTGATGATTAAGCTGAATAAATGGCGGTAGTGTGTTAACGTTAAACGTAAGAAAATCGAGTATACGCGCTATCTGTGGCGATATTACCAACTAAGAAACATTTGAAGTGGATGTTCAATGCGTAATCGTATAGAAACTGCAAGTGTTATGTATGTTTGTCTGTGTTAACACATTCACATTTGTTTACTTACATTTATTTACATCATTTTATGTACATTTTTCTAATTATATTTATGTATTTACATATGCAAAGTTTCATTAAATTAAAATATCTACAATTCCGTACAAACGAAAAAACCCTCCAAATCATATGAATAAAAAGTTGAAAATTTTATTATCAGTATAAAAGGACAAATCTAGTCACCACCCAAATCAAAAGATAGATCTTATTTTTTAAATTGAATCTCCAGAAGACATCATCTGTCTAAAGTTAATGGTTTTCGAGTTATCGATTTTTGTCGCGAAATTTGTTCATTCGCACCATAGTGCAGTGTTGTGGTGCGTCTTAACCCAATTTTAGGGTGCATATTGAGCAATAAAACGGGCGTTTTACCCTGAAGTCGTCTTGGCATCATATTGGAAAAGGTTTAAAATATCATGAAAAACCATCGTTTAGAATTAAAATCACATTTGATCTAGAACGAAAACATCGTATGCACCATACCCAATAACTGATTCCTATATTTCAGCTTCAATTACCTAGAAATTCACGATATTGCTTAAACGGTGCATTTTGTACCATCCTCCCCTACAATACCCCTTCACTATATATATTATCTTATATGACATTGTCTTACCTTACCTTACCAACCAGACCAAGGCCGGTGTGTATGCTGTACGCAGAAGTTGTTCCAATTGTAATCGGTCCATGGCTGTACCTCGCCAGCTACGTTGTCTGCGGAGAGTCCGCAGGTCGCCTTGCTGAAACCATTCTTACGGCATGCCCAGCCCATCGTAGTCGACCGATTTTAGCTATGTGTACGATCGGAGGTTCTCCCAGCCACTGATGCAATTCGTGGTTCATTCGCCTCCTCCACGTTCCATCTTCCATCAGCACTCTCCGTTCAAAGCAATGTCCACGTTTCGTGGCCGTAGAGTGAGACAGAGAGAACTATGACATTGCCATCATGACCATTACCATTCATCTTTATCATTGTCTTTACCATTTTTATCATGACTTGTGGTTTCGTGATTATATATTAACATCAAAATAATTTTATAATTTTTACCTAATAGATTATACATACTTTTAATTATTATGTCTTATATGTGCATGATGGTTGCATTCTTTCGTCTCCTCTTATGATTTAGAAGTATCTATTGTCTTGAATGCGAGAAGCTGCAACGGAATCTGCGGTAGGCTGTTGCACTTATTACTGAATGTATTTTTCATTTCCGGTTTGCAACTGGACGTTGTACCAAATCTGAGCTGATTTGATTCATGCAGTGCTGTGTGCCACAAGGCTAGCGTCTGTTTTTACAGTCCAATCTTTGTCATTACTTATCAAAACTCACTAAATCATTATTTTTGATAATAATGTTTTATTGATTTTACTTCATTGATGATTTAAAGATTACTTTTTTTTTGTGTGTCCATTACGTCTTAACTTCCTTTCAATTAAATCTTCCCTGTTTTCCTAACTCAGGAGCAATAACTACTAGGCCAGCAAAAATAAAAGCGGATTGCTAAAAATAGTGTCCATGGCAATAGTAAATTAAAATGTATAAACGTAAGTTTTGTTAAATTTCAATAGATTCAACACCCTTTTTTCAGGATATCACAAATCAAGATTCTAGTGAATTGCTATTATCGCTGAATACGAACGAAAATGTGCTTAAGCGCGGTACCACAGAACTCTACGCTTTAACACCTTACAACATTTCTTGAATTCCTTTTGAAATAACGGGTGTCCACTAAATAATGAGAACGAAAAAGAATGGGTCAGGAAAAAAATACCAGTGAAGTTTTGTTCAAACTGATTTATTTTATTAAAAGGGTCAACTTAAATCTTCAAACTAAGTTTAGTGAATATTGTCATATGGTCCGTGGTCCGCCAGTGCCGCGGCTTAGTCGTTATGCTGGAACATGACCGTTGGACGGCAGCCACATCGATTTTTCGGATGCAGCTTTTGATCCTGTTGGTAAGTTGCTTGGTGTTCTTGGCCTTCCAATTATCCTTGTATACCATGGAGCTCAAAAGACCGAAGAAATCCTCGATAGGACGGCACTGTGGCAAATTTGTCGGATTCCGGTCTTTTGGGACATATGGTATATTTTGGCTCTCCAAAAACGTTAGCGTTTTTTTTGCGTAGTGCGATGATGCCTTGTCCGGCCAAAACACGTATTTGCCATCCGAGTGATGTTGTTTAAGAAATGGGATGAGTATTTTCTGCAAACACTCTCTTTGGTACACCTCCTGGTTGATGGCCAAACCGCTTGGTTTGAACCACGGCTTCGAAATACCCTTATCGGATATTACGAACATAACCTTCGATTCAAATTTGTGCTTGAACTTATACATTACTTTTGGAGGAGGAGTAGTAGATTTGTCCTTAGTGTAGAATCGGTCGTTTCCCGGTATCTGAGACTTCGAAAGAGGAAAGTAGCTTTCGTCGTCCAGAACGAAAGATTTTCCGCCGTAATTCCGAGTCATCCAGCGGCATTGGGATTTCACGGTTTGAATCTGCTCATCTGTGTACTCTGGGGATCTGGTTTTCTTTCTACACACTATTCCTTCTTTCTTTAGCGTCTTGCAGATGAGTGACTTCGAACAATGGAACTTTCGGGCTGCTTCCCGTTGACTTACCGAATCCTTGTTGTTGAACATGCTGCGCAGCGAGCGGAGCGTTTTCTCATTCATTATTTTCGCTGGACGGCCGCAACCTTTCTTCCGGGTTACTCTCATGCATGCCAGGATACGGTATACGGTGGATACCGGAACTTTTTCACGACAAAAATGGTCCACCGTGTATTTTTTTCCACGATCTTCGTTCGCTTGAAAGAATTGTACAACGCGCGCGCGCAGTTCTTCCTGTTTCGACGGCATGCTGAACACGACTGAACATGTTAGAGTGAAATAAGAGTGTATGAAAATTTTCTGGAGAGTGCAACGATTCATTCATCTAAAGTGACATTTCTATGCGGACGTTTTTGTTCTGATGGAAAAGTATTGAAATCATTCTCATTTTTTAGTGGACACCCGTTAGATTCGAATGCTTGTAGCATTTTGCATTTACATTAATATATACAACATTATATGAATATTTCATGGGACTGGGAGGGACCATCAGGGCACCCGATTGAAGCACTCAGAATGGGGAGAGTGGGAATGCCAACTCCCTATTGCTGACAGTTTGTGTATAAAGGGCGGGCTCTTCTCCCTGCCCATTGGGGCATCCTCATGTTTGGTAGCTCGCTGACCAATTGTTCAATCTTGTTGTTGGAAGGAGATTCTTTATATCCCTGTGGATACGTATAGGTGATGTTGCCTATTTATCCACCCAACCCCTTTTTGGCCCTTCATACAATAGCATGATAAGAATAATCAATGGTTATTACAGCTTGATCAAGTCTAGCAGAGAGGAGAGCCCATTGCTGTCGGACTTAGTTTCCATGCTACAATGGATGAAAACCACACACAACCATCATTTGAAAATCAACGAATATACTACGGTTACGGCTACTTTATTGTAAATTTGTGGTTATTTTTACGGGCATCGTGATTGTACAAATAGATCATGGACATGTTGCTGAACATTACCAGACACTTATCAACGGATTTATAACCCAAGTACTGTTAGTGAAATTGAATAGCTCTTCTAAAACTTTATAGTCAAGAAAACGTCTTTCTGAATGTTACGTATCTTATTCTTCCTCATAGATTTTTTTTAAGTGGCACGTTTCAATAAATAGTTCTTTCTTGTATGAATTTTAGGATATTTTTCTAAGTATAAAATCTATAAATACTAAAATTTACTCTCATTTTAACGAAGAGTAAGTAGGAAAATTCACATTTAAGCATTTCTAGTTGATCTAATCGTCCATAATCGAATGTATCCCGGCGTCTAATTGTCTAAACCCAACCGTAAATTTCAGTTAAAAAAGGCCTCCTAACAAAATCGCTTAACAACAACCATGACAAATTCAAACAGAAACCGTCCATAAATCCTCCACTATTTCGCATGAAAAGCAATCGCCTCGAATGTAAACGTAAATCATTTTAAACTCATCATGGCTGTTCTGATGTAGAATTTATCGTGTCGCGACGTTCTTCCGTCCATCACCACGGCCACCACCACCATCTCCACCCTTGCGGATTAGGTTGCATGGGTCGTTAAAAAATAATGTGTACGGAGACATCCCGACGCCATCCACTTCGACCTGCTTCTGATTTGCTTACCCGTGCATATTTTCTCCGTCTCTCTATGTATATGCTTTTGCCGTTCCGCCGACCCGACTACACACTCTTGTTTATTTGAGTTGGAGAGTTTTCACCGCGCTGTTGTACATTATCGTCCCTTCTCTGCAGAAAAAAAAGGACTAATGGGAGTCACTTGTAAATATTGGATTTGTGACTGATTTACCAGATGGCTTTGTTCCTGTTGTTGTTGAGAGCAGAGTTTTTTTTTTTAAATATGGAGAATTATTCCGTGATAAACCATACGGCTTGTGGTTGCTCTCTGTGCTATATTTTTTCCTTATAAATGTTAAATCAACCATTACATTACTCTTCATCCTTATTGAACTAACAAAAAATATCCCAAAGGTGTCGAAAGCAATTCTCCCAACAGTTTAGTATATGGCCCCTGATCTGATCCGCCCTTATCAATATTTGATCACCGTACGTGCATATAGGGTTTGGATCTAATATTGCGCCTACCTATTTCAACCCATACTTACATTTTTCATCGAATTATATTTACCTTTGCCATATTTACAAACCGACTGAAGCGTCATACCAAACATAAAATGGCAAAACTGACCGAATAGGCCAAAATTAATCTTCACCCTACGCTGCCAATGTTCGTCGTTTTATCGTGATTACGTTGCACCGTGTGTCTGGCTTGCCAAACGGGTCTCGAGCGATCCGACCGTCACGCAACTTTTACCTCAAAATTTGCCGAGATAGATGGATGTATGTACCGCGCTCCCGAAGGAAGGTGTTGAGATCTCGTGAAAAAAAAGTGGAAATTCCACCTACTACACTTATCCCACGTCAGACATTCCGAAGGATACTACTTGCCATAAATTCGCAAGATTTATCGCTGTAGAAAGCGAAACACAAGCCTCGTTCGTCGTCGTCGCCATCCTTTAAGCGAGGATAGTCACAATGGAGCCTCACCTACTAAATACTTCAAGTTCCATGCCCGAATCGATTCGATGCCTTCGAAGAATTCCACGCCAGCTCAACTTAGGTGCTATATTATGAATTGAAATGGGTGGCCTAATACGCCCCATGGGAAGCCCGGCTGCTTTTATTATCCTTGTACCGGAAACGAAAACGGTGCATTAGCAGAACAACTTTTTTTTTGCATGCTTTTGCGTATAGAACCAACGGCTAAGAACATGTTGCTAATACGTTTTTATTTTACCTTTCCCAATTGCAGGCAACGATCGGTATAGACTTCCTGTCGAAAACCATGTACCTAGAGGACCGAACAGTGAGATTACAGCTGTGGGACACTGCCGGACAGGAGCGATTCCGATCGCTGATACCCTCGTACATTCGTGATTCAACCGTAGCCGTAGTTGTGTACGATATTACAAGTAAGTGTCCTCCGGGCCCCCGCAATCAAACCGCTATTTCTGTTTTTCTTTGATTTGGGTAGACCAAACGTTGCTCGGTGCGTTTGAAGAACTTTGAATGGAAGGGAGAGGAAAGTTTTTCTCGGCAAATGGTCCTTGCTGAGAAAATGGAATTATCGGTCGTTGGACGTCTGGCTGAAGGCTATAAGTGTGAACGCTTGGAAGTGGCAGAACAAACGAATGGGATTCAACCTGCATTTAGCAGGATTTCGGTTTTCCCTTGGTCGTGAACTTTGGCCAGGAGTTGAATCGATTTGAATTATATGGAATGTGTGTGTGTTGGGAATCAGTTGATGGAAATTGAGATTTGAACCACTTATGGTAAGCGTTTTTTTTTTTGGGTAATCCTTATGGAAATATTTTTGTTCAGCTTTTGTAACGTACATTATGGTTATTCTACCATAGTCGTTATTGCCATCTTAAGGACAAGTTGTAAAAATCAAGTAACATAGAATCTGGACGCACTGCCCATTCTACAGCAGTGTGTTTTGGAACTTCTTCTCGTTTTTTGCTGAAACTTTCATCACGCATATTACATTTTTACAGAAGGGTCTGTTCATAAACCACGTAGACTATTTTTTTTTGAAAATCTCAGACCCCCTTTTCCCTCGTAGACTTTTCTCCATACATTTTTTTGAAATTTTGTATGGATCGAAGTCTTTGGTCAGACCTCCCTTCCCCACAGGAAAGTCTACGTCGTTTATGAATAGCCCCAAACATCCGACGTGAATAGGTTAAAAAATTACGACATTATTGAAACCTGCCGGGTACTAGTTACGTGTATAAGCTTTCCGAAAAGGAAAAGTATCGATCGAACGAACCAGGGTACGCGTTTGAATGGACTTTACAATTTTTCGGTTACCTATTGTTATGTGGCGCGAGTGATCTAGTGAGCACAACAAAAAATTAAGCTGCTTCCCGTTGAGATCTGGTGGTGGGCCGGTGAAGGAGATCATAATTATTTGTGATCCATATTATTCGTTCGCCGTTCCCGCCGGGCCACCATACATTGGAACAAGTGAACCACTATCCCATTTTGTGAGTGGTTCCAACAGCATCCGTACTGTTGGTCTAAATCAGTCCGAATTGGCTCTCAAACTTTAGTATAAATTATCTTGTTTTCCCAATGAAAAACCACCATCACACTTTATGAGTGACCCAATAGCTTCCTTACTGTTGGTTTAAATCGGTTCAAATCGGAAATCAGTACTTATATTTAAACATTTCACTAGACAGCTTATCGTTTACCAAAACGAGCCCTGCTGCTTCCCAACTGTGATACTGTGATACAACATCCCAGTGATTTCTTGTGGAAGTGTAGCGGTGCTCTCGGCTTCCAATAAAACGAGTATCACGTGAACATATTCCTACCCTTTCCTTAGTTTGGGATCACCACTTATTACACATTGAGGATGTATGTTAGTACCAAGCATCATCTGTTGGTTCTCTGTGTAATAGCAGCTGATCTGCCAATAACGGTGTTGCAATCTCGGGCGGTCATTCATGCTCACGCTCAAGCTCATGTTCATGCTCATACGAATAAACCGCTTCTGAGTTCGTTCGATTCTGAGGCACCACGTGACCTGGTAAGGATGACATGCCACATACGCGTTTTCTAAAATTGGACCGACAAGTGCACAGTAAAATTACTTCCAGCAGTGAGAAAAATCCTTCGCCACCTTGGAAATAAAGCCCAACTGTTGAGTTGCTTTTGATACCATCGTGGAACGGTGTAGTCCAAAAGTCATTTTTGAATCTAGTTGAACATCCAGATCAATTACACTGGTAACTCTGCTAAGAGTATACCCATCAATGTAGTAGTTGAACAGAATTTGATTCTCCAAATGGTGAAACCTGACATTTATCCACGCTTATAATCAGTTTTTTTCTCTAACACCACTCAGAAAACGAACTCAACGAGTTTTGTAGAAGTAAACAATCTATACATGCACAACTTTAAATTGTTGCTGTATGTAAAACTAGAAACGGGCGTAGATCCACAAGTAAAATTTTTAGCTGACTTCAAAAAGCGAATTAAAATCTTCTTCCCACACTAAAAATCCTCCGACCAGCAGTGAAACGAGCCATCATTCTGAAGAATGCCCCAAAAGTGGGGACAAGAACCCGCCCTCAATCCACGAAGTGTTAAAAATGAGAAGTTGGCTACCCCGCTCTCCAAATCCATATCGAATCATACGGGTGCCCTGGCGGTCCCTTCCATCCCCTATCATTTGGTCATCATCGCAATTTATTTAAAAAAAAACAATCACTTACTTTGATTGCCCATTTTTTTCACTAAATCATTTATTTTTACAAGCTCAATCGAACCAACTTTACAGAGCCAAATTTTCCTTATATTTATACATAATTTATCTTAAAACTAAAGTTAGTTAGAATCGATTACTCGCGGC
The DNA here is from genome assembly GCA_034211315.2 of Aedes japonicus. NCBI lineage: Eukaryota > Metazoa > Arthropoda > Insecta > Diptera > Culicidae > Aedes > Aedes japonicus. Next base: position 91,605 of record JASCZW010002182.1, read on the forward strand.
CGTCTCGAGGTTAATTGGAATAACAATTTAACAGATGAAAAGACGGGCGGCAATTTAAAGTATGGTTTACATAACACATTTATTACAAATTCTGAATTGTATAAAAACCTATAACTATACAACTTTCGGATTTTTCTTAAATTGAACATTTTTTAGAAAAAAAAACCCGAAAAATAATACTAAGCATTCAGGTTAAAGAAACTACAATCTAAGGCTAATGTTAGTTAAAAACATATGTATGAGTTTCATATACTCCAAATCACGAACAGCCAAAATATCTCGAACTGGCACATTGGGTTGTCTACCTCGAGCCCGAAGGGAATCATAAAGCTCAGATCTGACTCCACTATGTTCAGCACAAGACCAAATAACGTGATCCTGATAACCTTCACAGAGATTGCCTTCGCTTAGCCCAACGCGGTATAAGTGAGCGTTCAGAGAATTATGATTGGACATTTGGCGAGACATCACACAAATGAAGTCTCGACCCACATCCAATCCCCCAAACCAAGATTTCTTCGACACCTTTGGGATGATAGAATATTGCCATCGCCCCAAATCTCCTTTACTCCATTCATACTGCCAGCTGGCGAGTGACGGTTGGCGAAAAATAGGGAAAAGAAATCATTAAAGGCGATTTGTCGATCGTAAATATCGTTTTCTATAGCGCCTACCTTTGCATGCGAGTCTGCTTTCTCATTGCCCAGAATCGAACAATGACGAGGGACTCATATAAAGGGGATGAAAAAATAACGCGAAGATAAAGCACTTAGAAGCTCCTGTATTTTCATGAGAAAATAGAAAGAGTGCTTTACCGGCCTTAAGAAGCGAATAGTCTCTATAGAACTGAGTGTATCCGTGAAAATGAAATACTGATCCGGTGTTAGTGAGGCAACAATTTCTAGCGTAAAGTGTATTGCAGCTTATTCAGCGACATATACGGAATAAGGAGCTTGAAGTTTACGATTGGCGCTATAAGATTCATTGAATATACCTAAGTCTGCTGACTCCTCTTTAAAAGATCCGTCAGTGAAGAACGATTTAGTGGAATCAACTTGGCCAAACTCTGCAGCAAGTACAACAGAAGGAATCATAGGATTCATGGATACATCAAAATGAATCGATTTGTCGAAGTCGGAGAAGCAAACACGATTGGGAATATTCGGCGAAGGGCTGATATCCTGTGTTATCACACAGGACAAAGTCATGAAGTGAGTTTGATGATTCAAATCGAGAAGCTTCTCAAACTTTTCGATTACCTGGGGGTTCATAACTTTACAGATGGTTAGAAGCAGTGCCACGTATTATACATTATTACATTCTCATAAAGTGATCATTCACACAATTCCTGTTCCTTTATTCTTAATTAAACTTATATTATCAAATTAACCCACTTTCATTCACTTGATCGCTACATTTTTCTACCTATACTTTTGATTTAGTTTATTAGGTTGCATTTCTTTTTTACTTATGGATTCCAATGTTTATATGCATCTCTATGATTATCGACTCCCTGTCTGATATCTCTCTATCACTATTTTTGTAAATTTTGTTTGTTTTGCGTCAAGGGTTTTCCTTTAATAGTTTCAACATTCTTTACTAATTTATGTCCAGTACTCTTTCATCATTTCTTTATACCTATTTTAGTCCTCTGCTTTTGAATCCCTCTAGTAATAATTTCGTCTTTTTTTACTATTTTTAAGTTTAGAACTGTTCTTAGTGAATGTTTTCTATAGCGTCGCATAATGTGTCCGTAGTATCTAAGTCTTCCTGTCGTAATCCTTCCTGTTGATTGTTTTACCATCTAAAAATTAACTGTCTTTACCGTCTGGGGGATTTGATTGCGAGAAGACTATATTCGAAATTATACAAGCAAGTGTGTCTGCAGAACCGCATTCGGCAAATCCTGACTTGTCAATACGGGACCTTGCAAAAACATTGGATTTGCCTAAATCCACTGTTCACGATGTGCTCAAATCATTTTCGGAACGTTTGACGGTGGAGAGGAACCCGAGAAGTGACAAAAAACATTGGACGCGGTGATCCTGTCATGGACCGAAAGGTGAAAAGGATATTGATGATGTATGATGTATGATATGTACTACCACCCATTGTAGCACGGAAACTAAGTCCGACAGCAGTGAGCTCTCCTCGCTGTTAGACTTGATCAAGCTTTAATAACCACTGATTATCCTAATCATGCCATTGTATGAAGGGCCAAAAAGGGGTTGGGTGGATAGATAGGCAACATCACCTATACGTATCCACAGGGATATAAAGAATCTCCTTCCAACAACAAGATTGAACAATTGGTCAAAACAGCAAGCTATCTTACATGAGGATGCCCCAATGGGCGGGGAGAAGAGCCCGCCCTCTATTCACAAACTGTTAGCAATGAGGAGTTGGCATTTCCACTCTCCCCATCCAGAGTGCTTCAATCGGGTGCTCTGATGGTCCCTCCCAGTCCCATGAATTCTTTATATAATAGTGTATATATTTATGTAAATGAAAATTACTACAAGCATTCGTAACTATTATATATGATCTTCTTTCGTCGATTGATCCTGAAATGCAATAAATGTTGTAAATTATTAATGTGATAAGTTCTGTGGGTCCACGCCTTAGCACGTTTTCGTTCGTTTTCAGCGATAGCAGCAATAAACCCAAAAATCCTGAAAAAGTTTGTTAAATCTATTGAAATTTTACAGAACTAACATTTATACATTTTAATTAACTCTTGCCATAGCCACTATTTGCTGATTCATGTTGATTTTATAACAGCAATTCATTTTTATTTTTGCTGACCTAATAGTTATTGTTCCTGAGTAAGGAGTTGCTCCTGAAACAGGGAACGGATTGAAAGTTAGTTAAAGCCAAATGAACATACAAAAACAATAAGTTATGTTTAAATTATCTGGAGTAAAATCAATAAAACAATATCACCAAATATAATGATATTGTGAGTTATGACACAGTAATGACAAAAATTGAACTGTAAAATCAGACACTACCCAAATGGCAAACAGCGCTGCACGAATCAGATCAGCTCAGATTTAGTAATATGCCCATTCGCAAATCGGAAATGAAAAATACATTCAGTAATAAGTGCAAAAGCCTACCACAGATTCCGTTGCAACTTCCTGTATTCAAGGCACTAGATACTTCTAAATCATAAGAGAAGGAAAGGATCAAAACAATAATTGGTCAAATAAGACATAGTAATTCACAGTATATATAACCGTTTTGATAAAAATTATAAAATTATTTTAATGTTAATATATTAATCACGAAAACACAAGTAATGAACAATTATGAGCCAGAAAACTTAAACAATGTATGACAGCCATGTGAAATGAATTTTAAATGTTAATTTTTTTTACAATGATGACCTGGAAGACCTGAAAGATATGAGAATGGAAAATTATGATATGATTTACAGGTCGCACCCCCTCACTTCGCTATTGTCAGATTGACAACATTGCCCAGGCTACGCCAACCAGCGTCTCCATGTTTCAGCTGGCAGTCTTTTGTGATCATATGACTCGTGGAGGCGTGAGGAACTTGTGAGGACCAGAGGTCGGTCGCACCCTCCTTCGAAGTTGTCAACTCACCATTTGGAGCCCCCGAAAGGTGAAAATGATATTAACGAAAAACCCAAATCTCTCCATTCGAACGATGGCTCGTAAAATAGGGATGTCGTCTGGTTTTGTCCAAAAATCAATACAACGTTTGGGACTTAAGTCGTATGAAGGAAAAACACTTCCAAATCGCAACGACAAACAGAACTTGGCAGCAACATCACGGGCTCGACGTTTGTACTGCAAATATTTGACGAAGTTTTCATGCGTTGTTATGGACGATGAAACTTATGTCCTGGAGGATTTCAAGCAGCTTCCAGGGCTAGCTTTTTTTTCTGCTATGGCCAGAAATGCTACAGCTGAGCATTTCAGAACGAAAAAGGCATCGAAATTTCCCAAAAAATACCTTGTATGGCAAGCAATTTGCACGTGTGGCAAAAAGAGTAAATCTTTCGTCACTACAGGCACAATCAACAAGGAGATCTATCAGAAAAAGTGTCTACAGAAGCGATTGCTACCCTTCATCAAAAGTCACAAAGAAAAATCTTTGTTCTGGCCCGATTTGGCATCACGCTACTATGCTAAAACTGTGATGAGGTGGTACCAAGCAAATCAAGTCAACATTGTACCAAAAACCTCAAACCCGCCAAATTGCCCAGAGCTACGACCAATCGAGAGATATTGGGCTCTGACGAAGCGGAAGCTTTCTGGAAAGAAGCAAGGAATCAACGACATCAAACACTTCCAGCAAATTTGGACAATGACGGCTTCTACGATTTCTGAAGAGTCTGTGCAAACCCTAATGGCCGGAGTTAAGCGCAAAGTTCGAAAATTTTATGCAAATACCGAATAACTATGTTTTGTCTTCACGAATTATTAAAACACATCCCATGAATCTGAAATAAACAACTACGACGGAAATATAATGCGAAATTTATGTTTTATTCATGTTTTGAGGTGTCCGGATTATTGCGGATACAGACCGTAGTCTATGTTCCAATTCTAACTGGGCCACGCCTTACACGTGAGCAGAATGCCAGATTAGAGATTTGGAAGAGCTGATTGAAAGAAGAAAAGAAAACGCGAAAGTTCTTGTCCAAAAGATTTCGAGATATAATAAATGCAATCTTCAGCCAATTGAAAATTTTGAAATTAGTAAGAACTGCTCATGATTTAATGAAGGAACAATCTTCTATGTAAATCCATTAGTTTCATGCCGAAAAAGCTCCATTCAATTTTTCAAAATGTGCCCTAATTGTCCATTTGGGCTCATAGCGTTTGGCCCAAAAGTGAACTTTTGACTCCGTCCAAACAGAAACCATGTGAAAAACAAGGAACCCAAGCCAGTACATGGATTTTTTTAGCTTTGAACCGGCTTTTAAATTCGCGCTACCCTTAAGCGTTTGAACTCAACAGCCCCCGCCGTAGCTTTCAAAAAGATCAAAAGCGCCCTACACCATCCAGCTTATAGTTCATGTGCCATCGGTTGGCCGTTCTATCAACTGACCCGCAATTCAAAAAACCTCCCATAGTCGACGTTCGCCACACATTCCCGGAATAGTCCACCGACGACAACACGGCAGTCATTGTTGCCCACATCCTGTAGCAATCACCATGTTGGTCTGCGGCAAAGAACCATCGGAAATAACCTCTGATGATGGGTGGCATAACAAGAAGGTGTGCAGATAACGAAAGCAAAATCCCATTCAATTTGCATGCGGTCATCCCCGGGTAGTTCTCCGGCCGGGGACGATACAGACAAATTTGTACCTCGTTGATTGTTGCATTGTTGATGTTGATTGCAGAAGACTACGGAATGGAAATTTTCCAAGCAAGTTAGGTGGTGACATTTCAACAACGCTACGGAGCAACGGAGCTCGGTTTCACGACAACATCACCAATGACCGCGGAAAGCCAAACATTTAAATCCAATTCGATGCACTTGTATCAGCTATTTTTAGTAATAGCCTTGCAAACCACGTTCATATCGCATAACTCCTTCCGAGTAGGATGGACCGGATGGACGAAGCGTTGCTGAATGAGGTGACGTGGGATGGCTTGTTGTAGTAGTTTAAATCAAATCAAATGCAACGAACTGTAACATTGGCCACCGAAGCCGCTATCGAGTGAAAACCGGCGTGTTGCTACTTGCTACTGTGAGAGAAAAAAAGCGTAAGAAGTTGAGGAAAATTGAATGAAGGTTGACGCCTCCCTCTGGCCTCGATTGCAGTTTTTACCGCAGGGGTATAGTTAGCCGATTGTAAGTCGTGACGGCAAAGAAACGCCGAAATCAATAATTGCGTTATAGATTCGCAATGCTCGCTCGCCGATTTGATGCTGAATTGGTAAATTGAAGAAAATAAACGAACCGAAATTGCAACTCAATGCAATTTATGACCCCCACGTCATCCTGGTGCAATCGCACCAAATCAGGACGGTGTCGGCCCGAAGTGTGGCGTAATTTTCGTTTGAAGCAGTGAATTTCGCCATAACCAAAAGAGACCTTGACTTCATTTGTAATATCAATTAGGTAGTTCTGGTTCTAGTAACCGACTCAACCAACCGAGATCCAAATTCTACCGCCCACCAATTTCTGCCAACAATACAACGAGGTTGCGTGTATAATCGTTTCGCACATAATAATAAAACCCAATTGTGAAGGCGACAACGACGAAATCGGTGGCGCGTCGCAGCTGCTGTCCACGGTAATCGCGATTGTTGTACCTTGTTCAATTAGGTAAGCCCTGCAGCGGCACTAAAAAAACACCAACAACATGCAGCCTACCTTTCCCGATGTATTTGTCTTCTTTCTCTTCAACGACGTGGCCTTATTGATAAGAAACTGCCGAGTCGCGCTTTACCGGATTTTAAAACGCGCAACAATCGCCGGGAATTCAACTTAAAGCCCCAAAATTTGAAACTGATACGAATGCTAACCGGTACTTGACATTTTCAAGTTTATTTCTCACCGCTTGTTAGCTCATTGTTAGCTCTCAACTTGATGATTTGGAGAATGTATTTACTCGTTAAGCGCCAGGAAACGAACCCAGTCACTTTTTGCTGCATATTCACCGTCTGAACTACGGAAGACCTCTAGTAAACCTATAAATTCAACCTGTTTCCATTTCCAAACGTGAGTTTAAATTTGGAACAAGTCCAGAACGTAGAATGGAATAATTGGAATAACTGATAAGATAGTTCAACAAACAGTTGAATAAGAATTGAATGAATGTTGTTTTTATCATGGTAGATGGTAACTGGAATGAATAGCAAGCAAGTACTGTAGTCTCCTTCGTGTGTGATTTTTATGACAGGTAAATGATTCACGGTGTACGCTTTAATCATGAGGAAAGTTGATTTATTGACTTTTGTGATAGGAACCAGTGCATGCGTGTTTATTAGACGAATGAAGACTGCATCGGTTGGGGTTGATAGGAAGAAAATCATGCTTCCAATATGGTCTCGAAAAATGGTCCTGCTCGAATATATCCCAGAATGTGTTCGGCTTAGAATACAATTGCTATTCTTAATCCTCTTGAAAGAAAATTTAACGTTTGGGTTGCTGGTCAATCTCGCCGGCTGCTTTTTCCCATTATATGGCTAATAAAATAGCATCGTCCTTAGCAATTTTTCCACTCTTCTTTGATGATACCCCAATTTATACCGATTCATATTCAATGACATCTACTCCATTATCGAGATACCACGGTTGTGAATTCTTACTGTAGTGGCAACTCGCCAAAAATTGTGAAAACTGATGAACGTTCTCAGGCATTCGTTGGTTGTGATGAAAATCAGAGTCTTCCGAACTATACCGATGGTTCTGAATTTGATTTGCAAGCCTTCATGACGCCCTGATACAGTTTCCGGTCCAACGTATCGCCTAGACGGCTAGATTGCACCTTCCGGGAAACAGACAGACGTTTCTTGAAACGATTCATCACTTCACCGTCAGGTTTAAAAAAAAATGCGATTCTCGTACCCGATCACGGCAATTTTTCATATTATTCGTGCGCAATTAATTGTCTTCTTCTTCTTTTTCTTTGTGTAGAATTTCAATTGAAAGACCTTTTAAACAATTTACTGTTAAATAAAGCATGTCCACTTTAAATTTCGGACACTTTTCTTTCAGTGTAGATTTTGAATTATTTCACGGATCGCTGAAACGTTTCACTTATATGACAGCTGGAACTCTCACTTTATTTCGTGGTACAACATGTGTACATTCTTGTTACATTCAGTAAAACAGCGTTGAATTAACTTAACACCAACGCATTTTGTACGAACGGAAGCACAATCCGAATTTGTCGGTACGCGATCTTGCCAAGAAACTAAACTACCGAAAAGTAGCGTGTTTTGTGTTTGCAAATCATTTGACCAGCGCTTGACTGTAAATCGGAAGTTTGAAAGTGGAACAAATCGAAAAGTATGCTGGGATATTGGGATTTTTCTCAATAATGTGATAGCCATTATTATAAAAAATCCCAATCTTTCTGTGCGAAATGTGGCTCGCAAACTTGGGAGGTCAAAATCACACGAACAAAAAGTGAAGCAGGGGCAAGAACTGAAGGTATACAAAGTTAAAAAGGTGCCCATCCTTGATGACAAGCAAAACTTCATTGCAAAAAGTCGTGCAAAGAGCTTTACACCAATTTTTCGGAAACATTTCCTTGTATCATAATAGACCATGAAACATACGTATTCGAAGACCTAAACCAGCTTCCGGGTCTGGTTTCTTCTCTACCGGCACTTTCAAGAAGGATGTGTACGAGAAAAAATGTCTGCTAAAGTGAAGCCACGACTCTCCAGCTCTGTTTTGGCCTAATTTGGCCTCTTGTCGCTTTGTGAAATCCGTCTTGGAATGGTCAAATGAACAAGAAGTTAGTGGCCGTTATTGAGAAAAATCCCAATCTTTTTGTGTGAAATATGGCTCGCAAAGTTGGGAAGTCAAAATCATACGTACAAAAATTGGAGTAGAGGAAAGGACTGAAGGCATACCAAGTGCCCAACCTTGATGACAAGCAAAATTTCACTGCAAAAAGTCGTGCTAAGGAGCTTCCCAAGAAGCACACCACGACCATAATTAGTTGCAGCAACTTAATTATGACTAACAAAGGCACATTTATGTTTTCTCAACTTAATGGAACATGTGTGCTATTTTTTGCAAACATTTTCTTGTATCATAATGGACGTCAAAACACTATACTCGAAGACTTTAAAACAGCTTTATACCGCAATGAAGGTGTCCGAATTCCCGGAAAACTATTTGTTTCGGCAGGCCATGTGTAATTGTGGTTGAAAATCGAAAAGTTTCTTCTCTACTGGCATTCTCAATAGCGATGTGTATTTTTTTTATTTTTTCTTTTGCTGCTATTATTCTGGTGTACGAAGTTTGACGTGGACAGGCTTTAATTTCGAGCACAAGGAGCGCTGTACCGGATAAAAGAAGCATACCGATTCTAAATTGGCAGAGCTTCACTGAAATTTGCGTGGCACTATAAGTTGTTGGTATTTTTAGTGCAACTAGAAAAACCAGCATTTTTTAAAAAGGGCTATTTCGTTCACAAAAACCTCAATAACTTTTGTTTGACATACGATAGAGACAATTTCAGCACACCAAAAGTTGTAACTTAAACAACTAACTTTGTCACGACGATAACTATTGAGGAATATGAATGTATTGTCGGTCTATAAGCGCCATCTTTGGTCTATTCGTAGATGCAACTACGTCTCACTTACTTGATACCAGTTTTTAGGAGGATTTTTTTGTATTATTTATGTAAATCAAAATTGGTGCTTTAACTACGTACTCTTCATGTTGCTGAAAATTTCAAATAAAAAAAACTTCTTTAAAACACTAAAATGATACATTAATTGTTATGTTATATATTCTCCGTGCGAGGAGTAACGATTATGATGTAGAAGGAGATGTTCGCTCATCACCATGAGGCACCAAGAGTGAACAACAATGTTTTTGACTAGAATGAAAGATATGAAGAGAAAGTTTTGATAGTTCCGCTAGTGTGCGACAGGCTTGGAAATATAACAGATGTTTTAGGAAAATTGAGCGAAAAGGAACAGAGTGCACACAATAGATCGCTAGAATAACTATACAAGCCACAGTAAGCGTCTTCCAACCGGACATTTTTGCCTGTTGAAGTGGCGGACTTAGTCCGTGCTTTAACCTACCCCGCAGTGGATGTTAGAGCAGAAAATGTCGTTGGATCGAGTACCACTGTACACATGCCCTTTTCGCTCAATTTTCCTAAAACATCTGTTATATTTCCAAGCCTGCCGCACACTAGCGGAACTATCAAAACTTTCTCTTCATATGTTTCATTCTAGTCAAAAACATTGTTGTTCACTCTTGGTGCCTCATGGTGATGAGCGAGACATCTCCTTCTACAAACTAAAATGATATTCACTTTGATCCATCGACCACTCTGTAGTTAAAACAAATTAATTCCCACAACACTTTATTTTTAATTCTAATTTTTTGGGTATAATTTTGTTAAGATGCACCATTTTAGAAATGTATAATCACTTACTCATACACTTCCATTGAAGCATTTTTGAAAAACCAAAGTTAGAAATAGAGTCAACAATATGTCTCTTGAATTGGTTCTACAGTTTTCTTGTGAAATCATTGTGGTTTCTTCTATTGAACAGTTATTTTATGAAGTGTATCTGTTCGCTTTATCTTGGATCCATTAAAAGGTGCAATGGGTTAATTTGGCCGCATTTATGTCATTTGAAAAAACAAAATGATGGTAATAATTCGACTTAACCAGCGAAGTCATAGCGCCCAAAAAGTTAAAAATATCGAAAATCATGTAAAAGATTGTATAGCTGTAAAACGTAGAATAATATCTCACTTGCTTCAAAAGAAGCGATCATTACTGTGTCAATATAATTTTGTCAATTTTAGCTGAATTTATGAGATAATTGGTAAATAACCCTATTTAAAAAAAAAAAAACAAATATTTTAGCATTAGCATTAGCATTAGCATTGACGTTTGCACACCTCGTGGATGGAGCTACGATGAGGAATAATTCGTTGAAGACATTGCATGCCACCATGAAACGAAATCAGTTTCTGATACGTTTCTTCACGCAATAATCTCCACAAAGACACTCCTCGATCGCTCACCTGGCCACGTCCATGCTAACCGTTGGTGATAGGGAGGATTTGGTATCTACCTTAAGAAGACACGGGAACCCACGTAGCCTTCAGTAGATATCAAAGGAAATGAATAGTCGGAGAGAATAGTTGAACAGAATGCCCTGTTTGGTGTACAGAACAAAAATGTATTCAAAAATGATCGTTGGGAGCATCTTGTCTAAGAAGGTTAAGTGATGCTCCATTTCTTCTCTTCAAACGGTTGGGACTTAAGCATTAACTATAGTCCTAGCTGCCTATGGCTTATGGTTATAGCGCCATTACTCGCTCTCTGAAAAGAGAAGAATGTCTAAAGATATAAGAACGGGTACTGAGAGAGAACTTGTCAGATTTCTTGGATTGCTGCGCACACTCACACATACACATATTCATGGTTTGCAAAGAGCTTCAAATGTTTGGAACCGGTTAGACATAATGAGTAAAAATAGAACGAGCTTACCAATTCAGTCGTCAGTTCAATGGCGTTTTGTTTCGCAGTCCTAATCGTAGATGGTCTGCTAGACGAGCGTCAACGGAATCTTATCAGTTCGGCTACAAAAGCACTTAATGTCAACGTTCAAATATTATTATTAAAACGCACAGCAAATCCGCATCTTCGTGTTGGGCTGTTTCAAGAAAAAGGTACCACCAATATCTAGCTTTTGGCTATCTTTACAAACATTTTCTTTATAATTCGATCACGGCCATTTTTCATATTATTCGTGCGCAATTAATTGTCTTCTTCTTCTTTTTCTTTGTGTAGAATTTCAATTGAAAGACCTTTTAAACAATTTACTGTTAAATAAAGCATGTCCACTTTAAATTTCGGACACTTTTCTTTCAGTGTAGATTTTGAATTATTTCACGGATCGCTGAAACGTTTCACTTATATGACAGCTGGAACTCTCACTTTATTTCGTGGTACAACATGTATACATTCTTGTTACATTCAGTAAAACAGCGTTGAATTAACTTAACACCAACGCATTTTGTACGAACGGAAGCACAATACGAATTTGTCGGTACGCGATCTTGCCAAGAAACTAAACTACCGAAAAGTAGCGTGTTTTGTGTTTGCAAATCATTTGACCAGCGCTTGACTGTAAATCGGAAGTTTGAAAGTGGAACAAATCGAAAAGTATGCTGGGATATTGGGATTTTTCTCAATAATGTGATAGCCATTATTATAAAAAATCCCAATCTTTCTGTGCGAAATGTGGCTCGCAAACTTGGGAGGTCAAAATCACACGAACGAAAAGTTAAGCAGGGGCAAGGACTGAAGGTATACAAAGTTAAAAAGGTGCCCATCCTTGATGACAAGCAAAACTTCATTGCAAAAAGTCGTGCAAAGAGCTTTACACCAATTTTTCGGAAACATTTCCTTGTATCATAATAGACCATGAAACATACGTATTCGAAGACCTAAACCAGCTTCCGGGTCTGGTTTCTTCTCTACCGGCACTTTCAAGAAGGATGTGTACGAGAAAAAATGTCTGCTAAAGTGAAGCCACGACTCTCCAGCTCTGTTTTGGCCTAATTTGGCCTCTTGTCGCTTTGTGAAATCCGTCTTGGAATGGTCAAATGAACAAGAAGTTAGTGGCCGTTATTGAGAAAAATCCCAATCTTTTTGTGTGAAATATGGCTCGCAAAGTTGGGAAGTCAAAATCATACGTACAAAAATTGGAGTAGAGGAAAGGACTGAAGGCATACCAAGTGCCCAACCTTGATGACAAGCAAAATTTCACTGCAAAAAGTCGTGCTAAGGAGCTTCCCAAGAAGCACACCACGACCATAATTAGTTGTAGCAACTTAATTATGACTAACAAAGGCACATTTATGTTTTCTCAACTTAATGGAACATGTGTGCTACTAGGATTTACACCTATTTTTTGCAAACATTTTCTTGTATCATAATGGACGTCAAAACACTATACTCGAAGACTTTAAAACAGCTTTATACCGCAATGAAGGTGTCCGAATTCCCGGAAAACTATTTGTTTCGGCAGGCCATGTGTAATTGTGGTTGAAAATCGAAAAGTTTCTTCTCTACTGGCATTCTCAATAGCGATGTGTATTTTTTTTATTTTTTCTTTTGCTGCTATTATTCTGGTGTACGAAGTTTGACGTGGACAGGCTTTAATTTCGAGCACAAGGAGCGCTGTACCGGATAAAAAGAAGCATACCGATTCTAAATTGGCAGAGCTTCACTGAAATTTGCGTGGCACTATAAGTTGTTGGTATTTTTAGTGCAACTAGAAAAACCAGCATTTTTTAAAAAGGGCTATTTCGTTCACAAAAACCTCAATAACTTTTGTTTGACATACGATAGAGACAATTTCAGCACACCAAAAGTTGTAACTTAAACAACTAACTTTGTCACGACGATAACTATTGAGGAATATGAATGTAATGTCGGTCTATAAGCGCCATCTTTGGTCTATTCGTAGATGCAACTACGTCTCACTTACTTGATACCAGTTTTTAGGAGGATTTTTTTGTATTATTTATGTAAATCATTACATTTTTAACTACGTACTCTTCATGTTGCTGAAAATTTCAAATAAAAAAAACTTCTTTAAAACACTAAAATGATACATTAATTGTTATGTTATATATTCTCCGTGCGAGGAGTAACGATTATGATGTAGAAGGAGATGTTCGCTCATCACCATGAGGCACCAAGAGTGAACAACAATGTTTTTGACTAGAATGAAAGATATGAAGAGAAAGTTTTGATAGTTCCGCTAGTGTGCGACAGGCTTGGAAATATAACAGATGTTTTAGGAAAATTGAGCGAAAAGGAACAGAGTGCACACAATAGATCGCTAGAATAACTATACAAGCCACAGTGAGCGTCTTCCAACCGGACATTTTTGCCTGTTGAAGTGGCGGACTTAGTCCGTGCTTTAACCTACCCCGCAGTGGGATGTTAGGCAAAAATGTCGTTGGTTCGAGTACCACTGTACACATGCCCTTTTCGCTCAATTTTCCTAAAACATCTGTTATATTTCCAAGCCTGCCGCACACTAGCGGAACTATCAAAACTTTCTCTTCATATGTTTCATTCTAGTCAAAAACATTGTTGTTCACTCTTGGTGCCTCATGGTGATGAGCGAACATCTCCTTCTACAAAACTAAAATGATATTCACTTTTGATCCATCGACCACTCTGTAGTTAAAACAAATTAATTCCCACAACACTTTATTTTTAATTCTAATTTTTTGGGTATAATTTTGTTAAGATGCACCATTTTAGAAATGTATAATCACTTACTCATACACTTCCATTGAAGCATTTTTTGAAAAACCAAAGTTAGAAATAGAGTCAACAATATGTCTCTTGAATTGGTTCTACAGTTTTCTTGTGAAATCATTGTGGTTTCTTCTATTGAACAGTTATTTTATGAAGTGTATCTGTTCGCTTTATCTTGGATCCATTAAAAGGTGCAATGGGTTAATTTGGCCGCATTTATGTCATTTGAAAAAACAAAATGATGGTAATAATTCGGCTTAACCAGCGAAGTCATAGCGCCCAAAAAGTTAAAAATATCGAAAATCATGTAAAAGTGTATAGCTGTAAAACGTAGAATAATATCTCACTTGCTTCAAAAAGAAGCGATCATTACTGTGTCAATATAATTTTGTCAATTTTAGCTGAATTTATGAGATAATTGGTAAATAACCCTATTTAAAAAAAAAAAAACAAATATTTTAGCATTAGCATTAGCATTAGCATTGACGTTTGCACACCTCGTGGATGGAGCTACGATGAGGAATAATTCGTTGAAGACATTGCATGCCACCATGAAACGAAATCAGTTTCTGATACGTTTCTTCACGCAATAATCTCCACAAAGACACTCCTCGATCGCTCACCTGGCCACGTCCATGCAACCGTTGGTGATAGGGAGGATTTGGTATCTACCTTAAGAAGACACGGGGAACCCACGTAGCCTTCAGTAGATATCAAAGGAAATGAATAGTCGGAGAGAATAGTTGAACAGAATGCCCTGTTTGGTGTACAGAACAAAAATGTATTCAAAAATGATCGTTGGGAGCATCTTGTCTAAGAAGGTTAAGTGATGCTCCATTTCTTCTCTTCAAACGGTTGGGACTTAAGCATTAACTATAGTCCTAGCTGCCTATGGCTTATGGTTATAGCGCCATTACTCGCTCTCTGAAAAGAGAAGAATGTCTAAAGATATAAGAACGGGTACTGAGAGAGAACTTGTCAGATTTCTTGGATTGCTGCGCACACTCACACATACACATATTCATGGTTTGCAAAGAGCTTCAAATGTTTGGAACCGGTTAGACATAATGAGTAAAAATAGAACGAGCTTACCAATTCAGTCGTCAGTTCAATGGCGTTTTGTTTCGCAGTCCTAATCGTAGATGGTCTGCTAGACGAGCGTCAACGGAATCTTATCAGTTCGGCTACAAAAGCACTTAATGTCAACGTTCAAATATTATTATTAAAACGCACAGCAAATCCGCATCTTCGTGTTGGGCTGTTTCAAGAAAAAGGTACCACCAATATCTAGCTTTTGGCTATCTTTACAAACATTTTCTTTATAATTTATTTTTTCCTTCTTATCAACTCAAACACACTATAAAATACAAGAAGTATGTTTCACGGGTTTCTTCCCCTTTTTTGCAATTTCGGTTTGCAAAATAAAAACGGAATCACAATTTATACACGTCACATTATCCTACAAACTCCTCTCGCACTTATTTACTACCGCAGTCTAAATTTTTCAGTACCGAGGTCCATCGTTTGCTCTTCCACTATCGAGGGGTTCCTGATGAAATTGCTTATTGCTCTGCGAAAGAAGCACTTCCTGTTCGAGAACCTGTACCAGCTGTACGTATATGTGCCTACAGTCCTAATCATTCCAAGACACTTTTCACTGCGCCCGGCGGTGAATTTTGACCACAACACTGGTCACCAAAATATCTTCATAAAACCTGTTTAAACGGGTCGTCTTCTTAGTGAAAAAAAATATACTTTGCACACACTTTTCGGAGCATTTTTCACAATATAAAAATGTTTTAAACTCATAATTTTACGCTGCAGAAATTTTTCACACGTCAGATTTTCAGTGCGGCCTACTCTTCCCCTATTTAAAAAAAAAACAAATATTTGTGTAGAAATTCAATTGAAAGGCCTTTTAAACAATTTACTGTCAAATAAATCCTGTCCACGTTAAATTTCCGACACTTTTCTTTTAGTGTAGAATTTGAATTATTTCACGGATCGCTGAAACGTTTTACTTCTATGACAGCTGAAACTCTCCACTTTATTTCGTGGTACAACATCTTTGCAATCTTTCCGGACGAAGAAGGTGTCAAAATTCCAGAAGAAGTATTTAGGTACATAGGGTATGTGTCCCTTGACTCAGCCTATTTTGCAACGTATTTGAGTATTTGGGTATTTGAGCTGGAAGTGAAATTTGACTTGCTTAGAAAGGTTTAAGAAGAAGTTTGGTAGTATGTATCACGAAAAGTTACACAACTAATTTCATAAAGTCACAAACTTTTGCGGGATGTGGATTTAATGTCGGTCCATTAGCACCAACTTAGGTCTATTCATGTATGCAACTTCTTCCCATTTGATAGATTTGTTATTAAATCTAGTCTTCGTACGGTATTCTTTTCTGATTTTCCGATTTATGGCGTTGCCAGCTGTATTCGCTCTACCCAAAAGAATTTTCACAAAAGAAACTATAATAAAACAGCTAAGCAACACTTAAGTGATTCTCACATATTATTTATCAGTCATCCGATAATGAAAACAGTGTAATTCACTCTCCACAGATTTTGTTTCTTTGGTTTGTGCTTAGATGAGCTATATGAAAAAACATTCAATCAAAATTTGTATTGACATTTGTATTGTAAATGTTACCAATAACAACATTTTTACTAAGCTTTCCATACAACAGGCCATAGTTGGAAACATGGAAATAAATATGTTCCTAACATTGGGTCTTCGGTTTTCTTGTTAAATCATTGTTACTTTATCTATGTGAACAGTAAGTTTATTACGTGTGACTAGTTTCTATACACTTTGGCTGAATTACTCGGTTTATAGGTTCAATTTAACGAAATTGTTAAAACGAAAGATCGTTTAGATAATCTGTTCAGCTTAACCAGTGATGTGATGATGTCAAATAAGTTAAGGAAATCGAAAGTTACGCGGAAGTGGACAACTATAAATTGATTAATATTGTCTCAATTGCTTTAGGTACAATCGATCATCATGATAGCAAAATAATTTGGTTGATTATCACCGAATTAATGACATATTTGGTACATAGGCCGAATGGAATTAATGACATATTTGGTACATAGGCCGTTACTCTATGTAGTCGTGGTCGAAAATCTAAAAGTTTCTTCTCTACTGACACTTTCAAGAAGGATGTGTACGAGAAAGAATGTCTGCCAAAGTGATTACTACCATTTATCAGAAGCCACGACTTTCTAGCTCTGTTTTTGTCTTTATTTCCCTCTTGTCACTATGCGAAATCCGTCCTGGAATGGTATACGATACAAATACATACCAAAAACTGGCAATCCACCAAACTGTCCAGAACTTCGCCCAATAGAGAAGTATCGGGCTCTAGTTAAGCGGAAACTCTTCGAAACTAAGAAGAATGCAAATGGTACCTATGATTTTTTAGAGAAAATGGAAAATCGTCACGGCGGGCATAGCTAAGGATAGCGTACGGAACCTGATGGTGGGTGTACCACAGAAAGAAGGATTAACATCTTAATCAACTGTTTCTAATGTAGACATAACTATATTAGCTAGCACGTATCTATGGTTTCTACTCCGTGATTGATCAGAATCAGTGAAATTGCACAATGAATCAACTGAATGGGGCTGGGAGAAACCGGTCATTCTCACTGTGCATGTTTCACTAACTCAATTTCTTTAATAATCAATAACGGCGCCGGCCACGTCCTTGCAATCAGGTGGGAATAAGGAAGGGCAGTTTGTGTGACCTTTGCTGTTTAGGGACCGTGTTTACCTCTGCATCCCCATAAAGGTCACAGGAAGGAGGTTTTTATATTAGTAGGGAAGGGTTTAAAGATCATGATTCACCTTGATAAGTGATGTGATCAAATAATATAGTTCTTATAATCCAGGGGACAATAAGGATAACAATTACCTGTTTCGCTCCACGTTTTGAGAGCACTTACAACCTCTCAACCAATCTTCCTCAGATTACACTTCCTTAGGATGTTTCCGAAGTGCTTTCATGACGGCCCAGTACTTTTCAATTGGCCACAGTTCCGGTGCGTTCAGGGGATTGAGATACTTCGGCGCGAAATTGACCTCCATAGCCTTATACCACTCTATAACGTCTTTCGAGTAATGGCATGATCCTAGATCTGGCCAGAAAAGCGTAGCAATATCGTGTGACCTCAAGAGTGGAAGTTTGTCACGAATGGGGTTCTCCGCTTTCCACATGATTAAATTGCTTGTGAAACATGTTTTATTTTGGCAAACTTTGACATCGTCTGCTTCCTAACGACCTCAGAAACTTATAATATGCAGTGAAAAAGGAGCACCGGAATTATCCGGAAGTTATCTTTAACTTAACTGTTGTCTTCCATAACGAGACAATCCGATTTGGTCAACAGGTGAGTGTAGAACTTCCGTGAACTGATTTCCCTTCCGTATTCGGCGCATTCACGTTTTTTTCGCATCTTGCACGAATGTTTTGTTTAAATGCAGTTTTTCGCCACGAACTAATCTGTTTGGATTTCTCTTGAATGCCCCCACTACCCGGTGTGATCCTTTTCACTGTACGAAGGTCAATTTTGACCACACTTTTTCGTTGGTCAAACGTCAAACATTCCCAGCTTCTTGCTGATGGCACGATGAGAGAGATCTGGATTTTCGAGGACCGTGCGCAAAGTTTATTTGCCCCACTACTGTTCTTCGGACTCCATCTATACACAGCTACTAATGTAACTAATACAGTGTAAACAAAAAAACATTGAACTAATGTAATCCAAAATTTCAATAGAAAGTATCATATGGGTAAAAAGTTACAGTTATTTTAAAATGATGCGATTTGATTCCGTACACCCTTTAGCACGACTTTTGGCAACAAAGCGACTTCGAGTTTCTCTGCAGTTGTTATCGATTGTCAAAAATGATCTGAAGTACACATATTCCTTCCTCTCTATCAAGCTTGGTTGCTCCTGCCAACAGATACTTTG
Organism: Aedes japonicus; assembly: GCA_034211315.2. NCBI lineage: Eukaryota > Metazoa > Arthropoda > Insecta > Diptera > Culicidae > Aedes > Aedes japonicus. Next base: position 110,574 of record JASCZW010002182.1, read on the forward strand.
TCGTCGACGTTCAGCTTGAATGAACTGGTTTTTCTGACTATGTTCACGTTATCAGAAAGCAGATGAACTGGTTGGATTTATTGACTCCGTCACCCTCAAGCGGCGCTCAAAAGATTGCGCGATAGTTGCAGCAATCCAGCTTTTAACTCTTTCTGTAGATGGGACGCACACTACCTTCCCCACGCTCCTCTGGTACAAACTCTTCCTCCCAAATCTTGGTAGTTACCCAGTACCTTGGGGTTTACCCCCTTATTTTAATAGCTCACATGGAAGTCCAGCAGTTTTGTTGTTTTTTCAACCGACCGACCTCCTTCTCGATTTCCTGGAGGGTATGAAGGTCGGAAACCTGTTATCTTCCGTGCGTATTCCTAGATCACATGACCGCCTTCGCTTGTTGTATCTTCGCCTCTAAGGCACGCATCAAAGTGTTATACCTTTCCATCAGCTCACCATCGTTCGTGAGAAAATTACATTCCAAGAGTTGGCACACATCGGCTTGTGCCAGGTAACTTCTGCGAAAATTTCTCATAGAATATCCTCGTGTCGTGGGCAGAGTACAAGTCTCCATCGCTTCCCGGCCGATTTCTTCCCTCTAACGCTTCATCCACCGAAGGGCGTTCCACCGAAGGGCGTTCCACCGCCGCATCAAGTTGCTACTTCGCTGGTAGAGTCTGCAGGACTATCCTCGAGGTTTCCTAGAGAGAATATCCTACGTGATGAGTTGTTGTAAAAGGGTCAGTCGGTAACAATAAGGCCGAAGGGCGTGCATATTCACATGAAAAGGGAAAGTAGAGCTGCTACGCATATTCTTAGGCAACTGCAATATCTTATAGATGCTCAATGTTTGTTCGCGATGTCCAACTTCACGTGTGTTCTACACCTTTGATAGTATTTAGCAACTACAGCATACAGCAACTCAACAGTGACATGTAAGGCGTTATTAAACAATTATTAACGACTAGTATTCCACCGGAACCTTGAACTAGCACTAGCGTTTATGATTGGACTAGGTACGGAATCTGAGATCAAATGTTTTATTATTTGGTTAAGCTTATAAAACATTTTTATTTAGTGTAATTGGTGACGACTACCCAAGGAGGCTAAAAGTCACCCTAATAAAGAAATTTAAAAAAACATATTAGTGAAACTTCCAGATCCTGGAGAAGAAACTAAACTGAATCAAATTGTCAACATAGACATAAAATTTGTTTTGGTGCGAATCAATCAGTTAATGTTTTTTTTTATTCAAACAGACTTCTTGTTTCTCTCGGATTTTTTCGCGAAAGTACTATTTTGAATCGAAAACCAATAAGAAATAGGAGGGACCATCAGGGCACCCGATGAAAACAGACTCTATGGGGAAAGTGCGAATACCACCTCCCCATTGCTAACAGTTTGTGAATAGAGGGTGGGCTCTTCTCCCATTACCTTCTCCCTTCACCCATTGGGAAATCCTCATGTTAGATAGCCCGCTTTGTTGTTGGAAGGAGACTAACTCCGTGGATACGTATAAGTATTGTTGCCTATCGATCCACCCGCCCCTTTTTAATTCTTCATACAATGATGGCATACTGAGTCAAACAGAGAAAAGAGCCTTTGCTGTCGGACTTAGTTTCCGCGCTACTATGGGTGGTAGTTCATATCATTTCATATCATATCAAGACAAGTAATATTTATCGCAGAATGTACAGAAAGATACCCAGCACATCGGAATATTTTCAATAATGAACTTTCAAATAAACTTAGCTCTTCTTCTTCTTCTTCTTCTTCTTCATCATCTTTTTCCTGGCTTTTTTGAGGCTCATTACACCAGCTTGTTTCTCAACTTAGTGTTCTCTTCCACTGAGCACTTCCACAGTTATTATTTGAGAGCTTGCTTTGCCAACACCAATGCATGAATTTGTATATTGTGTGGCAAGCACAATTATACACTATGCCCAAGGAACTCTAGAAATCCAACCCGAAAAAATCCCAGACCAGTCGGTTATCGAACTCTCTGCCTCCGGCTTGGTAGACCGTGCGTTTACCGACTACGCTATCCGAGGCCCCTTAATTTAGCTAAACTTAGCACACAATCCTTATAAAAACTCGAGTCCCAAGAATGAATCTCTGAAACGGCTAGAATGCTATAAAAGCACGTACAGAATCCCAAGAAATATTCGTTAAGCATCTTGAGTAAGATTTGCTCAAAACTCTGAGAGGCATTCAATTGGATCAATTAAAAATATCGCACATGATATGAAACTAAGTCCCTATTAGTGTTATCGCACATGAAATCTCCGTCAAAGTTGTTCCTAAATTTGAACAGGATATGCACTGTTTCTCCAATTTGATTCGCCAAACATGCCATGTAAGATTTTCCTAGAACCCTTGGTAATATTAGAATTTGAAGTTAGAATAAACGATTTGAAGTGAAAAAATTGTAAAACAAATATAATGTTTTTTTCCCCCGGTGTTGGGTTACATTTTCCGGATTTTTCAGCATGTTTTCGACGTAGGACTACGTCTTTGTTTTCTACACTGGAGTACACTTTTATAAAAATCGCATTAAGATCGTCACCAAAAGTGGTCAGTTTTTGAGCATTAATATCTTAGTCATTTCTCAAACAAATTTCAAAATGTCTGGACCAATCGATCGGAAATATTTCTACGCTCAAAAATAAAGATTTTGGGCCACAAACTATTGAAAAATTCATAAATGTCTTAAAAAGTATGTAAACCCCTTCAGGCCTTAAGGGATCAAATATGACCCCAAAAGGAAAATGGCTGCATAAACTCACAGACTGAATAAAAGTGTACACTGTCTTCAGAAAATTTGTTCTCCATCTTTTTATCCATCTCCATCTATCCTATCTGGAAAATATAAAAAAAACATATAAGTTTAAGGCATAACTGACTATCTAGAACATCTGAATAAGAAGAAGTTCAGGACGAAAAAATAAATGCCTTATTAATAGTAAAAAGCGTTTTATTTTAATACGGTGCATATGCATACGTACTTCTAAATTTTTCTTGAGAAATGTTAAATATTTTTTATCTTGCTGGGATGTTCTAGGTATCCAAAATGAACCTGAGTTCAGAACTTCAGATCTACAGTTGTACCAGTAGCTTTTAGGGCTACATAAGATTATGATATGTATTCAAACATATGACATGAACCTTTTGGAAGGTCAACAGTCATTATTGGATCATTTTGTGATGTTCTAGGTCATCAAAACTGTCCTTGTGTTCAGAATATAAGATCTACAGTAGCTAACTATAGCTTTGTGGGCTATACATAGTAACGCTAAGTATTCAACCATATTCAGTGAATATTTTAAAACGTAAACAAACATCTTTGAGTTGAGAACATAAGATCTACAGTTGTAACAGTAGCTTTTTGGGCTATATAAGGTGACTATAATGAATCTTTTGAAAGGTCAGCAGTCAATATTTTATTACTTTCTGATCCTCTGGGTCATCCAACTGTCCTGGTGTTCAGAACTTACAACTTACAGAGATTTACAGCTGTAACAGTATTTTTTAGGCACTACAAAGTAACAATCAATATTCAAGCATATGCAATTAATATACTTAAAGGTCAACAAATATTATAAAGCATCATGACAAACTATCCTTGAGATCAGAACAAAGGACCTACAGTTGCAACAAAAGCTTTCTGGGCTATGGAAAGCTACGCTGTGTGTTGAAACATGTTCATTGAATATCTTGGAAGACCAATAGACATTATGATGTAATCTTTTAGATTATCATGGAAATCAAAACTAAAAATCTACAGCTGTAACTGTAGCTTTCTGGACCAAACAGAGTAACAATATGTATTTGACCAATTTAAGTGAGCCTTCATAGGGAAGGTAAACAGTTATATTGAGATATCTTGGGATGTTCTAGGTCACCAAAGGTCTGCCCTTGTGTTCAGAAGTTAGGATCTACAGTCGTAACATTAGCTTTATAATCTATGAAAGATGACGATATGCATTCAAATACATTCAGTGGATCTTCTGTCAGGTCAGTCATTATCAGATTACCTTGGGATGTTCAAGTTCATAAAGACTGATTTTAGTTCAGTACTTAAGATATGCAGTAGTAACCGTAGTCTCTTGGGCTATACAAACCTACGATAACTATTAAACATATTCAATGAATATTCTGAAACGTCCACAAACATCATAGGATAATCTTGTTAGGTTTAGGTCGTTCAAAGCATAGGGTCTACAATTGTTACAGTAGCTTTATGAGGTATACAAAGTTATGTTAGTTTGTTCGGCATGAATATCCCAATATTATCTCATAATGTCTGTTGGTTTTCCAAGGCATTAATTCAATATGTTTAAATATATACCATAACATCATGTTATCATCAGGTACTTAATTTTGAAGTCTGTGTTAGTACAATACTTTACGTTTAGTTTGCAAAAGGTAACTATAACACATCACATATTCAACAGCTAACTATTGAAAACAATAGTATTTGTTTATTGCAGTTAGAAGATTCCCCATCGTTTGGCATAGCTAAAATAAAAATTCGAAATGGAGTTTTCATAAGGGCCAATGTCGCAAACGTAAACAATGGCTTATTCCGCAAATTTCTCGAGATTGCTATCCTAAACATAGTGAATTTCCACGATGACTGTACAGAAGAGCAGTAAAGGGGACTTTACAATAGAAGTGGTAGTTTAGTTGAGCGAGTTTGCATTTTCAAGAAATTTGCAGAAGAAGCCATTGTTTGCGTTTGCGACATTGGCCCTCATGAAAACTACATGTCGAATTAATTGATTAAGGAAAGAGTTATAAGCATTCAAAATTGAAAATCGCTTTCTTAATAGTTCCCCAGTATAATAAGCATTGTCCCATCCATCAAAAGTGCAGTTTTGGATATATCACACGTTCAGGCATATTTCGTGTGCTTTCCAGTTCGGGAAAACGATCGGTAAAACGACCAAATCAATCAATATGTACGAAGGGTGAGACCTCCAATTAGGTGGGTAATTTCAGGTTTATTTTTTTCCTTATTCCGCGTGCTTCTTCTGTGAAAGACCTTCCGAGGATAATCTAAAAAATAATGGCAATCCCGAAATTTTAAATTGCGCATCATTTGCCATATCTACCGCCCCATCGAATGAAAGTGAATCGAAATCAGTCGAGTACCTTTTTAAAAACACTATTTCAACACACTCCCTGCTTTTTGCCACATTAGCAATTTTCTCCCTCGGCAACCGACTCGGGTGGTGTGTTGTTGATGATGTTGTGTTGTGATTGCTCGTTCTTTGCCCCTTTCGATTTCGTACACGCATTCATCGGATTCAAATGGCGACGTCATATTGGCGCTGGCGGTGGTGGCGTCATCGGCGTCTGCGGCTGCGACGACCGGCAAGCTATTATATTATTACCCAATAACATCGCCATCGGCGGCAGGGGCTCCAACGTTCGCTAGACCGGTTAGGCCTCCGAGAGAATCCTACAAACGTATTTCTATTTCAAACGTTCAACGACGATAACAGCAAGAGCTGTCTGTAATGCAACAGAATGCACTTATCTCATTGCTAATTTGTTTCCCTGCTTTCTCTCTATCCACTTTTTCCGAACACAGATGCCAACTCATTTCATCAAACATCGAAATGGATCGACGACGTCCGGACGGAGCGTGGTAGTGATGTAATCATCATGCTGGTGGGCAACAAAACTGACCTCTCGGACAAGCGCCAGGTCTCGACGGAAGAAGGCGAGCGGAAAGCGAAAGAACTGAATGTGATGTTCATCGAAACCAGTGCGAAGGCTGGTTACAACGTGAAACAGGTAGGTGTTGGGGGTTCTAGAATTATAGATGGTGGGCTGTCGTTGTTGCTGTGTGCCTTAACAAATGCGTGGTTTGGTCGAACGAACAGTAATAAGCTCCGTGAAGCTGGTAACACGTTCCATGTGTTGGCGAATAACCGTTCGATGGTGTGTGATTTTTTCGAAGATAATCCGATCGTCACAAAAAGTGTGTTGTTTATTTCCAAACCATCACCTTCGTTCGGTATTCGATCACAACATGAGCGTAATCCGTTGTTGGAGTACAACAATGTCGACCTATGACAATAAATAAATCCCTCGAAAAAAAGTAGCCAGAGTCACTGTACCGGACCGAAAAGTCTGAGTACTAATTGATTCATTTTGTCATGTTTCGATTTTCGCTTTTTTTGGGAGTTGTACCTAGAGCAGTACCTAAGGCCAATCACTACCATTTAGGTTTGTTTTCATGTATAGAAGTTTGTTGCTAACGTTCTGTTTTTCTTCATCTTCTTTTTTTTTAGCTTTTCCGACGAGTAGCCGCTGCACTGCCCGGTATGGACTCAACCGAGAATAAACCCCCAGAAGACAGTATCCTTTTACAAAAGACAGAAACCACTTTGCCGGAGAGTGGTCCCGATGAAGCTTGCTTTTGTTAGTACATTAGCGGAGCTTTCGTTTTTTTTCGGTCTGTGTAAACAGTTTATAGCGGTGACATTAAACTCTGGAATGAATGCGCCTGGAAGCCTAATCGAGTTGGTTGTTGGAATCGATGGACTTTCTCGATCAACTTTGTAAAACTCGATACAGCGAGGAGAAATTGTCAGTTAGAATATAATGTTTAAGCACCCTAGTATGATTTTAGAAACACTTTGGGTTGAAAAAAGATTTTTGTCTGAGTTGAAACGGTTCAAAGAATTGGGCGGCCAACTCGCGTTTTCAATGCCACAAATCTCAATTAATTTTGGGCCGTTTTTCTGTTTCTCTTATTGTCAGTTTGCTGCTGTGCTTCTGCTTTCTGACTTCGAATCTTGTTTTAAATTTAAAATGAAAGATGTTGGCCCTATGATGATGCTGAAATCAATATACCAACAGTTCCCTGCCAAATTATACAGTGGTTTCTTCTTCTTGTTTCTGGGCATTTACGGTTATTGTTATAGCTTATAGCTTATCACAATAAGCTTATTGCATTCTCTTAACGTTCTAAATGTACTTCCACAGTTGTCAGCTTGACAGCTTTCGATGCCTGTACGAATTTTGTATTAATAAGATTATGCGGCAATTCTTGGACCAGCCTGGGAATCGAATCTGGTCACCTCCAGCATGGTGTTGCTTTATAGCTTATCAACTGATCTAACACAGGATCCAATTTATAGCACCGTCTGAATACTCACTATAGACCACTGTGAATTTTTGGGACATTCTTCGGAAATGACGCCGTCGGGTTCTCACTAAGTTCAGTCATTTGGGCTGCTATTTTGAACACGCACGGCGGCTTTTACTTTGATCACTTATTTATAGCACTGTGTTGGGCCAGTCATTGTTGATTTGTTTTCATGGACCATGTAGGCAGGTAAGCATCCGTTTCTGATGTTGCTTTATTTGAGCGCTGAGGCATCTATTTTAGCAACTCATAATTTAGTAACACATCGGTCCGCTTGCTATAAGGATCATGGAAAAATAATGCTCCACTGTACATATATCTCCGAAAGAACTAGAATTTTGGTCCCAAGCTATGTTATAAACTCCCTCGTGTATTCTGCCAAATTAGAGCAGCTACATTCGGTCCTCCTTTAGCTCAGTCGCTAAAGGCGCAGCTACAAAGCAATACCATGTAGGAGGTGACTGAGTTCGATTCCCGGTCTGGTCTAGGAATTTTTCGTTAAGGAAAATTTCTTGACTCCCTGGGCATAGGGTGTGATTGTACTTACCACACAATCATACTAATGCGAAACTGGTTCATGGTATTGAAAGCTCTCAATTAATAACTGTGGAAGTGCATTTAGAACAGTAAGTAAAAGCAGACATCAGCTCATTCGATTCCTCCATTTGAACTCAATTTTGTTTTGTTTTAAAGAGTAAGTAGCTGGCATAGTTTCCTAAGCATTCAAAAGTATATTTTCGTTCAATATCAAAATACTGTTAATGAAAATGTGTTCAAAGCTTACTACTCACCAACAAGGACTCAGTGAACACATTTTCATTAAGTCATCCGATTTTGATGAAAACTTCTTCCTAATTTTGCTGACGTTCCTTCAAAATATTATGAGGTTTGTGGAATTGTGCAGCTTAAAACTAATGCCTTCTTGAACTCTTGTGAGAAAATGTTCTCCGTTTCGAGTTCCGCAATGTTGTTCAATAATTATTCAGAGTTGCTTCCAAAGTAATCCTGGAACTGTTCCAGAACTGTTCTAGGTAGCTTCCAGAGTGATACTTAACCTTAACCACCTACCATAACCTATCCTTTTCCCTTCCATGGAGTTAATGTGGTCTGCATAGACTAGTTCGTCATTACCCTTCCTTCATCATCGGCTTTGGACTGACTTGCGCTCTCATTGCCCTGCCAAACGCTGCAAAATGAAATGCTCCCAGAGTCATTTTGAAGAATTTTCAGAGTTGTTCTGGGGTTATTCAGTATTATTCAGGGATTCTTCAAAAGTAGGTCTGGAATGCTCCCACAGTAGCTCTGAAATACTTGCTGAGTAACTCTAAAATAACTGCAGAATAGTTCTGTTTGCAGAGTCATTTTGGAATGCTTCCAGACTAGTTCTGGAGAACTTCGACATTAGTTCTGGGATACTTCCAAAGTAGGTTTGTCTGTAGTTCTGGAAAACTTTCAGATTAGTTCTGGGGTACTTCAAGTATTGTTCAGGGACACTTCCAGGGTTGTCCTGGAATGCGTCCAGATTGTTATTTGAATGCATTCAGAGTAGTTCTGGTGTGCTTTCAGAGCAGTTTTAGAATGCTTCCAAAACAGTTCTGGAATAATTGCAGAGTTGTGACTGCATCCAGACTGGTATTTGAATACTTCCAGAGTAGTTCTGGGATGATTCTAGAATCTTCTAGAATCCTTCCAAAGTAGTTCTGAAATGTTTCCAAAGTAGATCTATAATACTTTGAACGTAGTTCTGGAATGCTTTCAGAGTAGTTCTAGGGTACTTTCAGTATTTTCCAGGATTACTGCGTAGTTCTGGAATGCTTCCAAAACAGTTCTGGAATAATTGCAGAGTTGTCCGGGAATGCATCCAGAGTGGTAATTGAATACTTTCTGAGTAGTTCTGGGATGGTTTCAGAGTAGTTCTAGAATGCTTCCAGTATTGTTAAGGGATGCTTCCAAGGTTGTTCTAGAATACGTCCAGAGTTGAACTGGAATGCTGGAACTGAACTCCAAAGTAGTTCTATAATGCGTTGAAAGTACTTCTGGAATGCTTTCAGAGGAGTTCTGGGGTACTTTCAGTATTTTTCAGGAATACTTCCAGAGTTGTTTAGGAATGCGTCCAGATTGTTATTTTAATACATCCAAAGTAGTTCTGGAGTACTTTCAGAGTAGTTCAAACCAGTTCTGGAATAATTGCAATAAATTGCAGAGTTATTCAGGAATGCAGCCAGAGTGGTATTTCAATACTTTCAGAGTAGTTCTGGGATGGTTTCAGAGTAGTTCTTGAATACTTCTAGTATTGTTAAAGGATGCTTCCATGGTTGTTCTAGAATACGTCCAGAGGTGAACTGGAATGCTGAAACAGAACTCCAAAATAGTTCTATAATACTTTGAAAGTAGATTTGGAATGCTTTCAGAGTAGTTCTGGGGTACTTCCAGTTCAGGGATACTTCCAGAGTTATTCTGGAATGCTGCCAGAGTAGTTCTGGAATGCTTCCAGTATTGTTAAGCGATGCTCCCAAGGTTGTTCTAGAATACGTCCAGAGTTGAACTGGAATGCTTCCAGAATAGCTCTGAAATGCTTTCAGAGTAGCTCCTGAATTCCTCCAGATTAGATCTGGAATAACTGCAGGGTAGTTCTGGAATGCTTCCAGAGTAGTTCCTTCCAGTATTATTCAGTGATGCTTCCAGGGTTGTTGTGGAATGCGTCCTGAATGGTACTGGGATGCTTTCAGAATAGCTCTGGAATGCTTCCAGAATGCTTGAATGCTTTCAGAATAGCTCCTAAATGGTTCCAGAGTTGTTCTGGAGTTCTTCCAGTGTTGTTCAGGGATGCTTCCAGAGTACTTTGAAATAGTACCAGAGTAGTTCTGGAATGCTTCCAGAGTAGTTCTAACGTGCTTCCTGAGCAGTTCTGTGATGCTTCCAGGATTGTTCGGAGATCCTAAAATATTCTAGAAATAATCTGGGTTCTTTCTAGACAATGTTCTGAACAGTTTCAAGCGTAATTTAAGGATGCTTCCATAGCTGTTCAGGGAAAGTTTCAGAGAAAGTTTTGTATGTCTTCAGAGTAGGTCTAGAATGCTTCCAGAGTGATTCTGAGATGTTTTCAAGCTAGTGTGGACATTCTTCTAGGAATGTTAAGGTATGTCTCCAGAGAAGTTCTGGAATGCTTCTTGAGTAATTTGGGAATGCTTCCAAAGTAGTTCTGGAATGCTTCCAAAGTATTTCTGGATTGCTACGAGACCAGTTCTGGGTTGCTTCCAATTTTGTTAGAAAATGCTTCTAGGGGTGTTCTGGAATGCGTACAGAGTAGTACTTGAATGCTTTCAGTATTGTTGGGGAAAGCTTGGGAGCTTTCAGTATTGTTAAGGAATGTTTCCAAAGTAATTCTGGAATGCTTCCAAAGGAGTTCCGGAATGCTTTTCAAAGCAGTTCTGGGATGTTTCCAGAATAGATCTGAAACGTTTCCAGACTAGTTCTAGCATGTTTCTAGTAGTGTTAAGGGATGCTTCCAGAGTCGTTCTTGAGAAGTTCTGTGGTACCTATTTATTTTCAGGGATGCTGTGTAGTTATGGAATGCTTTCAAAGTAATTCTGAAATGGTACGTCCATAGAATTCTGGGCTGCGTGCACAGTAGTTCTGGTGTGCTTCCAGATGTGTTCTGGAATGCTTTCAGAGGAGCTCTGAAATGCTTCGAAAGTAGTTCTGGTATGCCTCCAAACTAATTCTAGGGTACTCTTGATATTATCCAGAGATACTTTCAGAGTTTTTCTGGATTGTGTCCAAAGTGGTATTTGAGTACTTCCAGAGTAGTTCTATCATGCTGTCAGAGTAGTTCTAGATTCCTTCAGAGTAGTTCTAGAATGCTTCCAAAGAAATTCTAGAATGCTTCCAAAGTAATTCTGGATTGCTACGAGACCAGTTCTGGGTTGCTTCCAATTATGTTAGCAAATGCTTCTAGGGGTGTTCTGGAATGCGTACAGAGTAGTACTTGAATGCTTCCAGAGTAATTCAGGGTTGCGTCCAAGGAAGTTCAGGCGAACTTCAAGATTGGTTCTGGAAAGCTTTCTGAGTAGTTCTGAAATAATTACAAAGTAATTCTGGTATACTTCCAGCGTAGTTGCAACTTCCAGATTAGTTCTGGGATGCTTCCAGTTTTGTTCAGAGGTGGTTTCAGAGTAGTTCTGGAATGCTTCCAGAGTAGTTCTCGAATGCCTCCAGAATAATTTCGGAATGCTTCCAAAGTAGTCCTGAAATGATTTCAAAATAGTTCTGGAATGCGTTCAGATTGGTAATTCAGTGTTCCTGATTTTTTCCAGAGTTGTTCTGGAATGCCTCCAGATTAGTTCTAGGGTGCTTCAAGGGTTGTTCTAGAACGCGTCCAGAGTGGAACTTGAAAACTTACAGAGTAGCTCTAACATGTTTCCAGCTCCTTAATGCTTCCAGAGTAGATCTGGAGTTCTGCCAGCCAGGGTTGCGGCTTATCATTTTTGACTCAGGCATATTCATTTGCCAATATCTCCTTTCAGAGGGTCAATTTCAAAATATGATGTATCATGAACTTGTAATGCATGAGTAGACCTACAACTTTGTGTAACAGTACATTGCTCTAACTCCTATATCTTCGACATGAGAGCGTATATTCACAGTGATCTTCACGTTGATATTCGCGTGATCTTCATCGCGAATATCATCGCGAAGATCACTGCGAATATATGCTCTTATTCCTCAGATATAAGAGATAGAGCTATGTACTGTTGCACAAAGTTGTAGTTCTACTCAAGCACCATAAGTTCATCATACATCATATTTTAAAATTGAGCTTCTGAGAAGAGCTATCGGCAAATGAATATGCACAAGTCAAAAATGATAAGCCGCAACCTTGCTGCCAGCATAGTTCTGAAATGCGTCTAAAGCAGTTCTGGAATACTTCCAGAGTAATTTTAACGTACTTCCTGATTATTTCTGGAATGCGTCCAGGATTGTTCAGATCTGTTTCCAAAGTAATTCTAGAATTGTTCTGGGTTCTTTGCAAACATGTTCTGAACACCTTTGCTGCGTAGTGCTAAGATGTTTTGGAATGCCTCCAGAGTAATTCTAGGCTGCTTCCAGCCTACATCCTATTCATATGCTTCTAAAATTGTTCTGGGATGCGTCAAGAGTGGTTTTTGAGTGCTTCCAGAGTAGTTCTGAGATGCTTCCGGAGCGATTCTTGGATGTGTTTTAACTACGCCTGCAGTGTTTGTTTAGAATACTTCCAGAGTAGTTATGGAATAGTTCCAGATTATTTCTGGAACGCTACCACTCTGATTGATTTTGACATGCTTCCCGAGTAGTTCAGAGATGCGTCCAGGATTGTTCGGAGATGCTTTCAAAGTAATTCTAAAAAAATATAGCTAATTATTCTATAGAACTGATAAATATTCGAGAATTTGTCTAAATTCTTTCTAAACAAGTTCTGGGCAGCTTCCAAAAGGTGTACTTGCAGAGAGGTTGTAGGATGTTTCAAAAGTAGTACCAGGAGTCTTCCAGAGTTGTTCTGATATGCTCCTAAGATTGTTCTGGAACGCTTCCAGAGTGGTTCTTGAGTGTTTCCAGAGTAGATCTGGAATGCTTACAGTGTGGTTCTGAGATGTTGTCAAAGTAGTTTAAATATTCTTCCTGGATTGTTAAGGTAAGCTTCCAGAAGAGTTCTGGAAAGCTTCCATCGTATTTCAGAGATATTTCCGATTTTTTTCTGGGATGTTTGCTGAAAGTTTTCGAAATGTTTCCAGAACTATTCTTGGATGCTTCCAGAGATGCTGCAATAGTAGTTCAGGAATTCGTTCAGATTTCTTCTGTTGTGTTTTCAGGGAAGTTCTGGAATGCTTCCAGAGTAGTTTTGAGATGTTTCCAGATTAGTTCTAGGTTACTTCCAGTATTGTTTAGGGATGCTGAAATGTTTTCAGAGTAGTGCTGGTATGCGTCCAGAATAGTTTTGAGTTACTCTCAGTATCATTCCGGGATTCTTCCAGAGTAGCTCTGGTGTGTTTCAAAGTAGTTCAGGAATGCTTTCTGAGTTCTGTAAAAATGCGTTCAAAATTGTTCTGGAATGCCTACAGAGTAATTTTAAGCTGCTTTCACAATTGTGTTGTGATAAATCCAAAGTGTTTCTTGGGTGTGTCCAGAAAAGTTCTGCGATGTTCCCAAAATTTTTGGCAAATTTCATTAATTTCTGGAAAGTTGTCTGAACTTCTGGGAAGCTCACTGAATTTTCGTGAAGTACCATGAGTTTTTTAATTTTCCGAATTTCTGGAAACATTCAGAATTTCTGGAAAATTTCCTGATTTATTGGAAAATTCCCTGAAATTCTGGAAACCTCCCTGAAATGTTTGAGAAATTTCATGCATTTCTGGGAAGGGACCTTAGGAAGTTCTCTGAATTTCTGGAAAATTTCCTGATTTATTGGAAAAGTTTCTGACATCCAGGAAAGCACACAGCATTTTTGAGAAGTTGCCTGCACTTCTGGGAAGAACCCTCACCTTTGGGAAGTTCTCTGATTTTCTGGGAAAATGTCTGATCTTCTGGAAAGAACCCCAAACTTCTGGGAAGTTCCTGGACTGTTGTGAACTTTTGAGAAGCTCCCTGAATTTCTTAAAAAATACCTGAACTTCTGGGAAGAATCCTTAACTTTTCGGAAGTTCACTGAACTCATGATAAGCTCCCTGAATTTATGGAAAATTCCCTGAATTTCTGGGAAACACCCTGAATATCAAGGAAGTTGCCGGAACTTCCGGGAAGATCCATAATTATCTAAAAAGCTCCCCGATTTTCTGAAATGTTCCCTAAACATCAGCGGGAATGGCAAGTTTCCTGAATATCTAAGAAGAATCCTGAACATCTGGTAAGTTCCCTGCGTTTCTGGGAACTGAATTTATGCGATTTTTTTTCGAACTTTTGGGAAGAATTTTCGTTTATCAGTTTCTTCACCTCTTCCGGAGTTGGGGGACGCAAATAACGTTTGCATTAAACAAATGGACTTTTTTCGGATGGTGATAACTAAAAGCTAAGACAGATAATTGCTTTTGATAAAGCTTACTTGCTTAAAAAAAACTACACCCTTACGAGCGGCCTTCCGGCAGTTAACCGGAACATTCGTCATTGCGGACGAAAACATGCGTGTTGGGTTCTTTCTTCGTTTTATTTATCAATTACTCCTCAGTTTTCGCGACAAAATTGTTGGAGTAGATCTCACGCTTCAGGTTGGTCCAGAAATTCTCGATAGGACGTAGCTGGGGGACGTTGGGCGGGTTCACCGACTTGGGTACCACATTGATATTCAGCAGCTCCAACGATCGCTTCGAGTAGTGGGCCGATGCCAGATCCGGCCAGACCACCGCGTCGTCGCCCTTATGGTATTTCTTGATGAACAACGCAACTTCCAGCAAGTTTTTCGTACTATAAATTTCCCCGTTCACGGCCAGTCCGGAGCGAAAGAAGAGCGGCTTTGACATCCCCTTCTCGCTGAAGCCACAGCAGCACCTTCTTGGGCAACTTGGCTGTGTGAAATGAACTTCACCTCGGAGCTCACTTCGTTCATGGGGGAAGTAAAATACGAAGTACCCTGCCAGTCACACGCGGTTAGAGTTCGACTGATAGAGCTGTCAAATTTTGTCTGTTGACTCACGGGTTACTATGATTGATTCTGCATGAGTAGTTTCGTCAGTGCGGGTGAAGGTAAACCCATGAAAAATCGCCAATTTTTTTCCATTTTTTTTAATGCAAACGTTATACGCTTTTAGAATATTGTTCAAACAAGGGTTGTTTATTCTAGAAAAACCAGTTAAATTTTCCCACTGAGACTAATATTTGTTCTAGTGGAGATCGAGTCGTGACAAATCGGCCAGGCAATTTTCAGAAAAGGATGATTTGTAACCTGGGACAATTAGCCCTCCACCAGCAATGGATATATTTTCCGTGTGATATTTATCCAAAGAAATCCGTTCATGGGATTGGGTCGCGTGTGACTGGAGGGAGGCGGGGAGTATCGTTATCTACACATAGTTTTCAGTTTACGTCTACAGAACACATGTACATAATTTCCAGCAAACTGCACGCATGTTATAGTTTGTTGATCATTCGCCATTGCTTGTTTCAGTTCGGTTTGTTCATCATTTCTTTCACAACTTTCTTTCAGTTCATCTTTCGTTTATTCACGCACTTGATCACTTTTATCGGCTTTATTTTCCTTAACTTATGATTTTCTCCTACCTCCGCTATCAGTGCAAGAGGTTGTACTCAAGGATTCACCGAACGAGACAAAAGACCCGGAGGGTGGCTGTGCATGCTGAACCTGCAATACGAGTCCGAGAGAAAAAAAAACGATGTTTTTTTTGTTGTTTTTCTATCTATCTATTTAGTAAGGAAGTATTCTCTACACAAGGGGATCAACAAACTGGAGGAAAAAAAGAAAGAGAAGGCGATCGAACGACGATATTGGGTTGATTGAAGAGGATGAAACTATGATGTTTAGATATGCAGGATCCGCCGCTGCAATATATTTGTCCATTCTTAATAAAAAATAAAAAAAGGTAGAAAGAGCGATAGAGAGAGAGAGAGAGAGTATAAAACATTTTTATCCATATTTTTTATTTATTAATAAAGTACGTGTAAACTGTTGCTACCGGGGTTTAAAATGTTTTGCGAGATGTTGAAGAAACAGTAAAAACAACACTGTGCAGTCCAATTCGTGTGCGTGTTTTGTGCATGGTACGCGAGATAGAATTTGTGTTACTGATTTTTTGAATGTTAATTACTTATAAGCAATTTTTGTCCTGCGCGAAGAATGCTTATATTATTTTTCCTTTAACCATTTTGAAAAAAAAAATTAATTTGTTTATTTTTTCCGTGTATTTATAGTAGATAGAGCAGGGCACAGCAAGATTGTTTACTGATATCATTCTCTACTTTCCGCAATTACTTACGACTACTACTGATACATTATACAAATATTTAATATAGTCGACTAAGTTGTGTCTAAGCGTAATAAAAAGCTACTACAATACTTTCCCTAATTTTACGTTTTAGTTTTTAGTTTAACCGTTACGAAAAACAAAATCCTATAGAATCGTTATAGGAGAACAATACGCGCGTCTGGTTTGGAATTGGCGAACCACTTTGATTGCTTATTGGAACTTTACACTAGTGCTAACACTTAGGTTCTGACGATTGAATAAATTGACCAGAGTATGATTTATAGAAGCATTTTTCGTTCTTTCATTCCAACGCGAAACTTTCCATGTCCATTCGAGTGTGCGTAGTTTTCCTTAATCCGAGTGTGTGTCTCTTAGCCGTCGATCTGCAGACTCAGCCTTCAAATTCCGGCGACCAGCAGGACTCGGAGGGAGGATGCATGTGTTAAAACGTGGCGCCCCGCTAGGAAGGATCTCTGGACGCAACGCAGAACGCGGTGGCATCAGCAAATCGGCATCCTACTGCAGAGAGGCAGTCAGAAGCTTCAGTTTTTGCCGGATTTTTTTTTCTTCTATATAATAATTTATATGAGGTGGCAAACTCTAACCAATAAGAAAGTACTATAACTAATTGATAGGAATGGGCGGAATTAATAATCAAAAAATTCTAACGAGAGAAAGGGCCGCGCCATGATCTGCGTTTCTAACGTACTAGAGTTCAATTAGTGAAGGAATGACAACGGAATAAAAAGGAGAGAAAAGAAACTAGGATTTAACAATTTAGCTATGCAGTAACCAAAGCGAAACTTCATCTCAAGAAGAAAAAAAAACAAACAACTGAAGCACAAGACAACATAAATCAAGTTTTTATGAAACGGTAATCGATAGTAAACGTAAGCAAATTCACTTTCACTCACACTCACACAAGCCCGCAAAACCCATTGCAGCATCTAGAAACGAAGAAAAATCAACGCTAAATACTAGAGCTTGTTTAGAAAGAAAGCTAACTAATAATGAAATGAAAACTTGTACAATTAAATGATTGTTTATGTTTTTTTTTATTTCCTGATTCTCCGTGAGGTCTGTTCAAAACAGTTGCCCCAAAACAGAGGCGAGTAAAATCAACAGCAATTCATGATTCACTGATGATTCACACCCACCCACGCCCCGATGAAATATGAAAGAATTAAAAAGCAACAAATATCGAAACAAGCGAAGCTGGGAGTTTTGAAAAGGGCATGACTGAAGCTTTAACCCCCGCTTGACGGACTTATCTGTAGAATATAATTTATATACAAGGCGTGAGTCCACAAAATCGCTACCCTTTATGGTTAATTTATCTAAAAAAAAACTCATGATAATCGAAGCAACTAAAGCCCGATTCAAAGTGAATTTGGACGCATTCAAGCTAGGGGTGAGACAGCTCTACTCTGAGTTGCTTTGATGAACCGAGTAACTCAATTTACCTTAAAATTTGAATCAGTCTTGTTTGGTTATCATCGGCTGCCAGGGTTTCGAAAAGTTTGACTTCCAATTTGTTTGAAAGCATTGTGAACATTCTGCTAATGGCAATAGAAGATGGCACAACGGTGAGTATACCCTATGAAGGTCCTGAACGTTAGTATATGATACGTATGGATGTTTACTGAAGTACAATGATGAGGCATGATAGCGGTATATATAGATAGGTGAATTGCTAAACATTGATTCTATGAAGCTTAATGATTGGGTCGGAGTGCAGCGGGTTGAGCTCGTTTGTCTCTTCTCCTGCGCTCGTTACAAAGCACCAGTTCACAGTCTGGCCATGATGCTGCATTAGCAAATAGCTGGTCAAACCAAAACTGATTTTATGATTCAATTGGAGAAATAAAAATAACTTCTTCTCAAAAAAACCGAAGTCTTACACGAATAGTAGTAAATATGATAACAAATTGTACGAGCAAATCAGATTTGTAGTTCTCGTTAATGTAAGTTGTTTGAAAACAAAATTGAAAGTGTTGAGAGCTCATGTACTAGCGTCGGTTGGTTTGACAGCGGCTGTGCAGAAACAGAGAGAAAACAAATGACAGTGCTCGCTTGCTGAGCAACGAGGGTTACTCGAGGTAACTCAAAAGCAACTCTGAAATTGCTCGCGAAGAGGAGCTGTCTTGCCCCTTGCATTCAAGTGATCATAACTCGAGAATTAAACAACATACACGGTTGATCAAAACGTCAAAAAGATATATAACAAGTTATTGCATTTCACCGTTTCGAACGAACTGTCGCACTTTACATGTGATCGATGCCATCATGATCTGCACAGGCGCTGGTGACACTGTACCAGCGCATTTATTCCACTTTAAACGAATTTGTTGTGCATTTGTCATTTCTTCACCGCATCTTCGAAGTTTTCGCTTGACAATTGCTCAATATTTTTCGATCGGTCTGAATTCAGGGCAATTCGGAGGATTAATCTCTTTGGCGACGAAATTAACATTGTTAACAGCATACCATTTTAGTACCTCCTTAGAGTAGTGGCCTAATATTGTTCGATCCGGTCGAAATCATAACAGTTCGGTCTTGATCATTTGCCGAATGAAGAGTAACATCCGCTGCATACATACACTCTGTACTGTTAAACCTCTGACGTCATTGTGTGAGATGTGATGAAAACCTTGGTTTTAAGGCCACAACGGCCGATTCCTTGCCAAATCATTAGTTTCCGAGCAAACTTATCAGCAAAATCAAATTTATACCTGGTTATAGCGACATCCCCGCGACCAGTTGCCAGGTAAAATGTTCGTCCGGGATTTGTTTCTAATCCATTTTGACATATGTTTCGTCATCCATTAAAATACAGCCATCAAATTTCGTCAAAACTCGTTCGTATTGTAATCGTGCTCGCTTTTTGGCCACTAAATTTGGTTTCAGGGAGCGATTCAGATGTTTACTGGCACAAAAAGACTCATATCCTTCTCTTGAAAGGATGTTACGCACGGTGGAAAAGTTGGAATCGTATTTCGTTGCCAAATCACGTACGGAGACACCTGGGTTGCCTTTCACGTACTTCAACACCTTTCTCCCTAGCTCTTTGTCCCTAGTACCCATTTTATGACAGATGAGCTGTGCTCTATCCACACTCAGAGTATCCTTGTAACGTTTGATTACACGACACACCGTTGATTTTGGGAATTGCAACGCTTTTGCTATTTTTGAGGCAGACCACGAAGGACTCTCTTGATGCTCGTGTACAATTATATTTCGTTTCTCAAGTTCCGTAATCCGTTATTTCGAGATGCGTCGATCAATCAAGAAAAACTTTTCACCAATTTCTTCGTCAATGAAAGATCAACAAATGCCTGTCTAAAGTTTGTTATTCCAACCACCAGGTACGCGGTGGTGTATTAAACCGTGCGTCCAGATTTACTTTGAATCGAGCTTTAGGCAAATTAATCAACATAGCTGCCACTTGTGGACTCCATTATTTTTTACCTAAACCAATCTCCTATTTGTCCTGACCATTGTTTTAATTTTTCAACTGTCGTTGCGCTCGCTTATTATGGCTTCACCAGGAAGACATCATTGCTTAGAAGTAAAAACCGTGTATTTGAAGTTAAAGATCATTATTGTTTCAGTGTGCTGATCGCTACTGTCCGTAATACATAGCATAGGTTGTTTCAAGAGGAAAAAATAACCGAGCCTAACGATGAAAAAAGCCAAACCTTCGCAAATAAAACGTTGTGTGCTTAGTATGAAATAAGCTTAAAAATGAACTTGTGAAAAGAAAATCGATGCATCTTTCACTTACACAAAAGAGAAGAGCAATTTTACTTAGAATGCAATCCAATTTGCCTCATGTTGGTAGGTTAACTCTTTTTTTCCAGTGTTTATATGATTGACGTTTTTACAAGAACAGAAGAAAACTCGGATAACTGTACACCAAAAATCATTTTCACAGTCGATGGATGTTAATGACGTTTTAGGTATGCCCAACTGCCAGACTTGAAAATCCGGTAGAAAAGCATCATGAACAATTGTTTGGTTCATCTAGTATCAAAGATGTCATAACCAATTTAATTCTAAAGACAGATCAAGCATCATGGCATTTATGATATTCTTTTGATAGTCACGGAGAGATTAACTGTTTTAGAAAAGCTGAAGTATAATAAGATGATTTTCCTCTCTCGGCAGCATTGTCAACAAGGAAGTAGCAATCTGTTCGTTATTGAATTTTCTAGAGTGCCCAATAGTCGATGATGAATCTCGGCCAGAATCACCACGTCTACGCCCTTATGGTATTTCTTGATGAACGACGCAACGTCCGGCAGGCATTTCGTACCATAAATTTCCCCATTCCCGGCCAGTCCGGAGCGAAAGAAGAGCGACTTTGACATCCGCTTCTCGCTGATTGTCAGTCACAGCAGCACCTTCTTGGGGAACTTGGTGTGTAAAATGAACTTCACCGCAGAGCTCGCTTCCTTCGAGGGGGAAGTAAAATACGAAGTGCCCTGCCAGTCGTTGCCATCCAGGGTGAGATGGGTCTCGTCGTCCATCACCACCGCCATGTCGCGATTCACCGGGAAAATCGAGTTGACCATCTTATTCAGCCGCTGCCGCTGCGTCACTGCCGGCAGCTCCGAAAGCAGTGGACGCGACTTCCGCTTCCTGACTTGTATGTTCATGGAACCGGGCTTTCTTTCCATGCTCTGATTGTTGTCTAATAGTGCCAAGATGTTTGTAGATGCCGGAACGAACGTATCCGGCGTCCACAAAGTGCCGCACGATGTTCGTTTTCGCCGCGGTGGGGTGCCGTTCTTTGAACGCGCACACTTCTGAACGGAGTTGCTTCACTGTATTTGCCATCACGGTTAGAGTTCGACTGAGAGCTGTCAAATTTTGTCTGCTGACTCATGGGTTACTATGATTGATGCTGCATGGGTAGTTCCGTCAGTGCGGATGAATGTAAATCCAGGTAGCGGGCACCCCTATCTTATCGCCTTTGTCTTGAAAAGAGCTAACATCGCGGCGGGCCCAGAATGATGGGCCCCACTGACTGTTGAATTCAGCTATAATTTGTAAACAAACCTTACGAAGACGGATCCAAGTAATCGGTTGAAAAGTTTTTTTTCAAATATTGGCGACATTGGCGATGATATTAAAACGATCAAAACAAACATTTGTGACATTTGTGATGATTGAAACATGGCAGAACAGAATATCGTTTCCCCCATCAAATCTTTTGCATTATATCAACAAAATACTTTCGATCTATTGGACTTGTGGCGAACATGCAAACTATAATTTGACTAGAAAAAAAACGAAACCAATGCAGCAAGTCTCATAACCAGCTAGCTTTCGGCAGCATTTCGGATGACAACTATAAGAAGATAGAACCATTTCCACTAAAACTGCAAACTCAGAGCCCAGTAGAAATAAGAAAAAGGAACTAAAAACCAAACGTGGGTTAAACCGTTTAAATCTCTATGAATTCAGAACACACAGAACTATAGGCAAAATATGAAAATTTTAAATATATAAATTAAACCCTAACGCTAAACGAAAAACAAAACAAGTATGATAAATATTACCCGAAAGAACACACGAGGCTTAACTGTAACAATCTCATTCTCATTCATCAGCAACCAGTAACAGGCATTATACCGTAACTAATGAAAACAAAAAGAGCGGTTTGGGACGAGGGCTGAAAAAAAAACTAGTTAAGGTCGATAACGGGATCGGGAGGACGAACAAGTTGAATCCTGACGAGGCGAAATACTTCCCAACAGTTAGGGACGAACGAAGAGAGAGAGAGAGAGCAGAACAAGGTGGTACCCTTCACATTAGTCGCTTTTCATAGTTAAAATAAAAATGATGATTCATTAAAAAATAGTTTTCCTTTTATTCGAAATTCACGGCCGGTAAAATGAAGTTCATGAACACGTGTTCCCTCATTTCAAACTTGATTTTCAACAGGTGTTCATTTCTTATGCTGGCAATCATTTTAGTTTCACAAAAGTCCACACTCTCGAGCAGGGTGGAAAGCTTCTTGGCGTCTACTTTGCAGGCTGCTTCCAGGGTTTCATTTTCGGGCTCGGTTTCATCTCCGTCCGGGGGTAACATCCGGGTACATTGCAAACCCTTAAAGTGACTAGCCACCGTAACTATATCCGTCTCCACTACCAGTGACAACTCACCGGCCAGCGTAGCGTAGATCGTCACCGAAGGTGACAGATTTTTCTTTTTATCCATCAAACCTTTCAAGGACTTCACTGAGGGTAACATAACCGTTAGATCGTAGGCCATATCGAGTGGAAGATCAAAATTTCCCCATTCACTTCTTGGTACTACCGTAACGGGAATCTGATGCTGCACTTTCGGGTTCATGACGTCGCTTTCATTGTGCACTATCCCGCTCATTTCCACCGCCAGACAAGCAACGTCCGTTTTCACCAGCTTCATTTTGACATAGTCCATGGAATTGTTCCGCGTGTAGGATAACGCTTGAACCAGGTTGGACGTCGCCGCCATCAGATAAATTTGGTTGTGCTCCGCATCCACACCGTCCATGACGAACTCGGAGAAGAATCCGTTCCGATCCGATGCATCGATTTCACACCACAGGCACTGACCGGCTTCCACTTCACCTTCGATTTGAATGATAACCTTCGACGGTTGAATGTTGATGGCAATATTACGGTTTATTCGCGAAAATGTAGTGACAATGTCCAGGAGCTCGCGCATGCAAAGCGTATCCGTTATTACGGCACGGAATTTCATTTTGGTTCTATAAACACGGCCAGGACAATCCCGCAACCTATAATGCACCTAGAATGTTATCTGTTTACATCAGCTCTTTGCCGCAAACAGCATAACAAAAATATAAACAAATAACATGTTCGTGGAAGATGTTGTCAATATGGCGAGTAATCTTTTGTGAACATCATTTCTCACACGAGCTATGCAGTAGTTCTACTATTTGAGAAGATATTATTTTTACTAAAAGATTGTAGTTTCATGCCTTGAAATATTGATTTGTACAGGTTTTGGAAAGTAAATAGTTTCAGCATATCGTCGATAAAATCTTTGGGAAAGATGTTTATGAATTTCCGTTCTTTTTTAAACATCTTCTTCGATTATCAGAATCCGTTCCCGGTCTCTGGAAAGTGTACACGGCCGCAAAAACTTCTACCGTTTTCGTTTATGAATCAACACGTTCTTCTGATGCTACTCATTTTTGAGTCGAAAATTTCTCAGAACGGTCAAAAGGGAACTAAAGGCCCAGCTACAATGAGGAGCGCAACGGCGAGTTGCGGCAGCTTTTGACAGTTAATCTATATGTTTTATGTCAAGAACTGCCGCACCACGCCGTTGCGTTCCCCATTGTAGCCCAGCCTTAATTCAGATATCGGTAAACAGACCTCTACGCCAATTTGAGTACACTTACCTGTGGAGGAATTTGAGTAAACTAAACTCATTTTAATTCAAGGGAATATGGTACACGGAAAGAAATCTCGAGGGATTGAAATAACAATCCCGATAGTTGATACCTATGATAAACACACTTGTTATTCAACCGCAAAATATGTTTAGCCCAAAGAAATTTTTGAACTGAACCGACCATACTTCATAGTTAACAGAGCCATCATTTTTACATATCTGCCATACTGCCGTTATAAGCATAACTGTCCCATTTATATAGGGAACCCCATAGAAGATGGGACAATTATGCGTAGAACGGCAGCATATGGTTAAATCAAAACAAAAATGTTATAATTTCAACCAATGTGTATGTTTGAAGCAACTATACAATCAAATAAAAACAACAACCTGTTATTTTTCAATTAGCTTTTAAGTTCAGAGGAAGTTTTTACTGAGGTTGTGGTGGATGAAAAGTTTATTTATTTATTGAAATCACTCCAGTCAACAGCACCAGCAATTAAGGTTTACACTGGTGAGTATTTTTTGTAATAAATCGATCACTGTACCAAGACGGTTTTTTTCAGCAAATCACTATGATGTTTCAGCTCTTAAGATCATAGAACTTGAAAAATTAGAGGTTCTCCTGCCCCCGCAATTACTAGCTGACCAAGCTGTTCTATGATAACGTAAATGGGGATATATTATTGTCATACATATTTATTATTGGAATAATAAAAATTATAACTGATAAATATAATTGCATTCTCTTTCAAAAGATTTCACAACCGAAAATCTCATTCAGAAAAAAAATATTGAACTGACTCCAAGTATATTCAAACCAACTATTGTTATTGAGTTGGTTCAACTATAATCATAGTTGAATTTACTGGAACGGAAAGCCAACTGTCAAAATATTAACAATATTTTTATTCGACTTAACCATTGTATAGTTGAATCAACCATAATTTACTAAGGTTGATTCAAGCATACATCAGTTGAATCAACTTGAAATGTATGATTGTTACAATCATGCACATGGGTTATCGAAAAACCAATGCAAAAGTATAGTTGATTTTAGATGAAATATTATTGATTGAATTATACTTTTTTCTCCGTGTAGCATGGACCCAAAAGTCCGTGCTTATATCGACACAGATTTTTCATTAGGGCCTAACTGACAAACGTAAACAATGGCTTTTTACTCAAAGGAGATTGGGCAAAAATGTATGGAGAGTGGGCCTGGAACGTACATCAATGAATGATATCTCATTTGAAAGGTCTCATTGAGACAAGAAAAAGTTGGTATGGGACCAAAATAATAAAACACGGGGAAAAAAGTTATTGCATGTATAAAATACGGATATACGGTGTTTTGTTGTTGTTTCCTACTATTACATACTTAACGAATCGACATTAAAAAACGGGATGCGTGTGTGTGTGTGTGTGTGTATGTGTTTGTTTGTGTGTCCTGGAACAGCCCAGATTGTATTTGCAGTTGACGTTCCTTTCTGGATTCCAAACTTACGTCCATCCAGTTAAATGAACGTCTATAACATATGTATTCTTCAAACAACTATGTAAAATCGCCAAAAAAGTAGAAACCAAATAAAGCTCTGATTTTCTAAAGGTCTTTTTTTGTTATTATTATCATGTATAGGAGCCTTCAAATCTTAGGGTGGTTCGCTACCGGGATTGATGATTTTGATATTTACTGGAAACTCACTCAAACATTCATCAGATCTCATCGTTGGTCAATTAATTCAGTGTTTATTCCAAACATTTTCTTAGAATCCCACGTTGCCAGCATGTACATTTTCAGCATAAATATTTCGGTTGGCTCTCACCCAGCAAGCATGACATAGATATTCCTCGTTTTAAAAACAATCTATGAATTAAAGGTTCAACAATGCAACATATGGGGTTATTCTCCGATAGTCGAAGTGTCTTTTGTTACTTAGTGAAGTGAGTTGTTACGTGGTCAAATAACTCTCTGTACAAATCAATTTGAGAGTCACTCCTATTAGTGCGAGCCATTTGCAAAACAAAAACGAATCGTCTGCTTATCTTACCTCATTTTGTGTGACTGCATTAGTAATGAAAACGGCAACACGAGGGTATAATTCGGAGAAATCTCTAGTTATCATATGCCTTCTCCTTCGAAGTACCGAACAGTTACATAATAGGCAGAACATGTTTTCTGTATTGCAAGAGCAACGAATAGACTGACATAAAAAAAATATTTCGTAGATACTTTACATAGACTATTGTTGCCGGAAATAAACCCTTGGCACTAATTTTTAACAGCAATTTATTAATCCTAGAGGGTTTGAGCTGTTTAGTGGAATACTTGTAACTATAAATTAGAAGAAAAATTAGTAATCTCCATTTAATTCCAACTACCTTTGCTTATCTTCGACAGATACGCGTATTTCGTCTACAATGTGCAGACTTCTTCAGTGTCTCGTACTAATAACTCGACTGAGAGTCAGTCGAGTTATTAGTACGAGACACTGAACAAGTCTGCACATTGTAGACGAAATACGCGTATCTGTCGAAGATAAGCAAAGGTAGTTGGAATTAAATGGAGATTACTAATTTTTCTTCTAATTTATAGTTAGCAATTTATTATAAAGCTTCAAAGCTATAAAAAAGGAGCAATTTAGGTTTATATGATCTAGGATAGTTAATTAAAGACTTACAATTCTGTGCTTCTATTCGGTTTAAGGTTATTTTAAGGGTTAGCTTTAACATACAAATTCACTGTACAGATAAATGTGCTTTCCTCTTGATGCAGGTTTCTGTTCTGACAGCACGATCGTCGCTCAGCCTGTCCAATCACCGGGGACAGCGGGTGACGTTGTGTTCGCGCGTCGCGTTCAGGTACCGGGTTGCCAATTTCACGGCCATTGTTGATCGGTAGACTTGCGGCAACAACTATTTTGACTTATGTACATGAAAAACTGACAAACTACGGCACAAAATAAAGGTAAAACGATGAGACTAACGAATTCCGGTAAACAAAATGAAGTTAACAATCTATCCTATGGAGCTTCGTTTAGATAGAATACACAACGCGAATTACAACTTATAAGGAGTATCTGAATTGTTATCGAATCAGCTTACAGAGATAATGATAATCTTCAAATGAGATAGTAGAAAATTATAGGAACTGCAAAGCACGTGAAAGTCACGAGACACAAGCAATCTATGTAATTTTTTTTCTGATTCATTCTCTAAAATACACAGAGGGTTATATATTAGTTATGTCTGTTGAATACATTCGCATTATTCCTGTCCCACAAAGGATAGAGGTTCAAACAGGTAAGTGTTTAGTTTTAGTACGAAACAGTTTGTTGAACTATGATAACATAATAACAGAAATAAACCAGCAGCATACACACCCACACGCGCGCGCGCAACCCATTTCCGATTGTCGATTTGTTTTGCTAGTAACGATTAAATACAACAAAAAAACACCTTAAATTCGTATTTAATGTACGCAATAACTTTTTGTCCCCACGGTACATAATTTTGGCCCCATATATTTTTTTTTCTTGTCTCAATGAGACCTTTCAAATGAGGTATCATTCATTGCTCTACATTCCAGGCCCACTTTTGCTCAATCTCCATTCTCGCCATTGAAAACTCGCCTAATCAATCTACCACGGTTATTTCGAAGAGGAAGAGATCTTCTATCCGATAGCATAAGAGGCTTACATGGGTAGCCTTTGAGCCATGAGAAATTGACGGAAGAAGCCATTGTTTACGTTTGTCAGTTAGGCCCTAATGAAGAATCTGTGTCGATATGATGTGTGTGCCCCATTCAACGTGAAATTCCGGTTCAATGAAACTACACACTTAGAAAATTTTTATAGTATTCGGTAATTTTTTACCGAACTTTCAACAGCTGAACGTTCGGTAATCCGATTTAACGGATTTCGGTAAAATTTTACAAGTTATTGCTGATTGCAGTTAAAAATGGACTCCGACAAAAACAGAAAAAGTGTGATAAAAGTGCACGTTTACGTCAAATCGTTTCCTGTATTCAGTGAACTTATACCTTTCAGCATAAAGGATAAGTGCACCGAAGACAACAAAACGATTTGACGTAAACGTGCACTTTTATCACACTTTAAAATGCGCAAAAAGCACTTCTAGAGTCCAATCACAACTGCAACCAGCAATACGGTAATTTTTTTACTGTAAAATTACACCTATAGAAAAACGTCGTTCAAGGAACTTGATGATCGTCTTGACGAACGGCTCTCTGTGTTCGCGAATTTTGTCCGCTAGCCACGTCTCCTTACCTTACCTTACCTTACCAATCAGACAAAGGCCGGCGCGGCCTCTGCTGTACACAGAAGTTGTCTCCATTCCATTCGGTCCATGGCTGTCACTCGCCAGCCTCGCTGTCTGCGGAGGGTCCGCAGGTCGCCTTCTACTTGATCGATCCATCTTGCTCGTTGCGCGCCTCTTCTTCTTGTACCAGTCGATTCGTTTTCGAGAACCATTTTCACAGAGCTGTCGTTCGACATTCATCCCTAGCAGCACATATGTTGCAAACCAGGTCAGGCAACTTGAATGTGACTCGTTCAAGTCACAATCAAGTTGCTGTAACTATTTCTGACAGTTATGTACTGCTTGTTTAACGACATGCCCAGCCCATCGTAGTCGATCGATTTTTGCGATGTGTACGATGGGAGATTCTCCCAGCAACTGGTGCAATTCGTGGTTCATTCGCCTCCTCCACGTTCCGTCTTCCATCTGCACTCCACCGTAGATGGTACGCAGCACCTTCCGTTCAAAGACTCCAAGGGCACGTTGGTCCTCCACTAGCAATGTCCATGTTTCGTGGCCGTAGAGAACTACCGGTCTAATTAATTTCTTGTAGATGGTCAACTTTGTGGTTCGGTGAACAACGTCCTTCCGAGTCCAAAGTAGGCACGATTGCCAGCCATAACGCGTCTTGTTATTTCTCTGCTGGTGTCATTATCGCCACGTCTCCATCTTCAGATATTCCCGCCTGGGCGCCAGACAAGCCAAATCGATAATGAATATGAACGACCGCACGTTCAAGAGATTCGATAGGGCTTTCAGGTCTTGAGCCACATCCAGGATACGTGATAGACAGGATTGATCGTTTTCTCCACGAAGGTACCATTCGATCATCGAATGCAGAATAATGTGCCTCGACGAAGAGTTAAAATTTGTGTTATTGCAAGCGTGATTCAAAACGGTCACTGATGGATTGATCTGAAGCAGCACCATGAACAGAATATCCGGATAAATCTGGATAAGGATCATGAAGATTTTCATCACCTGAGCGGAAACCCCATTGTCGGCAACGTGCAGCAAAACGACGATTTGATGAGGCAAGTAGTATCTACCGTGGATACAACCGTTTAGTGTACAAACGCTACTTAAACGTAACTTAAAGTGATTCTGGAGTTTTGTCAATTAGAAGCAAAAGGAGACTGGACTTCCCTCATCGATGCACCTTGGTGACGTCAACGCAAGCAGTGCCAGTGAAAAATGTGATCTTTTTGCCCAAAAGTTTTCCAATGTGTTCATGAGTTATGTTCCAACCACCGAGGAAATTGACGCTGCCAATCATATTGTACCACGATATGTGGTTGGTCTAGATGTCTTCCAAGTTGATGAGCAAATGATGGAGTTTGCGTTGAAGAAGCTTAAGGCATCCTTTTGTCCTGTTTTCTACCAATCGCTGCAACAGCAGGAGTTTTCAGTTGTTTGGAAGAGGTCCTTCAAAATCATCGTTATCAAGGACAGTTGGCCTTCCCCATTAGCCCATCGTTGATAGACACATTCCACGGGGAAGTTCTGTCCCAAGCCATTGGCTTGCATTCTCATCTTCACGATAGACAAAAGCAGCGCCAAGCCTGGTCGGTCTTTGATCAAGAGATCCGAATGATCCAACCCCAGACAGACATCCTTCCTGTTCAAATTCGGAACAACATCCTTCAAGGCCAGCACGAAAATCTCCTACTTCCGGTGGAAGGTAGAACCTTCGTTTTGACCACACTTCCCCTTGCCTCCAGGGTCACTGCCCTGCGGCCAAAAACTGCTTGGTGTCGACAAATTAATGCTGCTCTCCGAGAGCGACGCATGGGCTAGACACATCGATGAGATGGTCTTTGCTACATCCTTTCACGGTCACCGACTTTTAGCAGATGAATTTTGCAATCGTCAACGGACGTCGTTAAACCGTACCCGATTTCCATCACGAGACTACCCAACGCTGTATCCATAATCGACGAGCGGAGCAATGACTGCGAATTTATCTTCACCAGTTCAGCTGAATGTTCTGAGTTTTCCGGGCGCAGCAGCGGAGCGAGAATCAACGGCACACGATCCCGAGGGAAGTCTTGACACAGCTGCTGTACAAACCTGCCGTAATTTTCTTCCTAAGTCCAGGTGTTTTTCGTGCGATATAAGCGATAGGATGTCCTGCAACAGTTCCGGAGAAATATCGTTGAGACTTCCTTCCTGCCTTGGTACACGCAAAGAAATCATTCTGCTTTGAATCAACAAAATATTTTGTTGGTATTCAAAACAAAGTTTGTATTTGTTTCAATTCTTAAAAAAGTTCCAAATCAATTCAAAATTTTATTCAAATTAAACAAATAAAATTATTTAAAGTAATCACCGCTGTTTGATTCAAGACAATCACATTTATTTTTAAACTCAAATGATTAATTTATTGCTTGAACAAAGTATTTTGTCACCCTAACAAATCACTCTGCTTTGAATCAACAAAATATTTGGTTGGTATTCAATGCAAGCTTTCTGTTTGTTTCAATTCATAAAAAGTTCCAAATCAATTCATAATTCCATTCAAATCAAACCAATATATTTTTTCAAAGTAATCACTGCTGTGTAATATAAATTTAAATAATGTTGCTTTATAACAACCACATTTATCGTTTAACTCAAATGTTTAATTTATTGTTAAAACCAAATTATTTTTTCACGCTATGAAATTACTCTGTTTGGAATCAACAAAGTGATTTGTTGCGCTTCAATACAAGGTATCTATTTGTTTCAATTCATGAAAAAGTTTCAAATCAATTTAAAATTTAATTGAAATCAAACCAATCAAATTACTTAAAGTAATCACCGCTGTATGGTATTCGTTTAAATAATATTTGATTTATAACAATCATACTCATTTTAAACGTCGTTTTAAACTAAAATGGTTAATTTATTGTTTTTATAAAATCAAATTATGTATGAGCGCACATTTCATAGTTGCCATATTGCTGCCTTTGCCTTGGTTTTTCTAGTGTATGTATGAACATGTTAATTTGTAAAACAGATTATCAACGAATTATTCTCTTTGCAGATAACTGGAAAAAGAGCACAACTTGGAAGACGATTTAGAAAATAAGCTGCCTTTATGACTGCCTCTCCGCAATAGTTCTTCCCGAGTCCTGCATCCAACCACATGCACGATGTCATCTGCTGCAAAGTCCGATTCATGCTTTCCAACACGCCGTTCGGCAGGCGGAATATGGTGCGGTAATTA
Source organism: Aedes japonicus (assembly GCA_034211315.2). NCBI lineage: Eukaryota > Metazoa > Arthropoda > Insecta > Diptera > Culicidae > Aedes > Aedes japonicus. The sequence goes on from JASCZW010002182.1 coordinate 141,622, forward strand.
TTTAAAAACAATAAAACACGATTCTCAGTTTTATAAAGCATGAAGTTTTATTTCAATCAAATGGTTTTATTGTATTAGTTCTTCGATGTTTATTATTTCAACAAATGCGTTTAGTTGATTTAACAAAACATTTTGTTTTGAACAATAAAACACGATGTTCAATTCTATAAAACAAGAAATTTTATTTCAACTCAAAGTTTTTGTTGAATTACACTCAGCCAAATAATCTTAAGAATTTCATAAGGTTGAACTTATGAACGATGCTATGGAATTTCATAAGGCTGACTTATGAATGGATTTTGTTTCACACGACGTTGCTCTTGTACGCCTTTAAGCTTTCCTGACTACAAGTGTTAATATATAATAGTGGGCAAGTCACTGGACCCATAACATCAACGTTCAAGGTTCGAATCCAGGCTGCTCCATATTTCTATTTTTTCGGCATCATTATATTTCATAAAATAAATTTATAAAATTCATACTGATTTCTTATAGCAAATAATCATAATGCAATAGTTCGCAAGTTTATTTCGCTGAGTGTAGTTCATCAGTTTTATTGGTCCATATTTAAACCAAAATTTTAGTTGAATTGATTCCTATTTTGAATTGGTATAACTGCGTATTTTTTTGCGTGACGTTCGGTAATCCGATTTTACGGATTTCAGTGAAATTTAACAGATATCTGTAAAAAATTTACCGGATTTTGGTAAAATTTTACTGAAATCCGTAAAATTGGATTAGGGAAGGTCCATTAATTATGTCACGCAGTAAGGGGAGAAGGGGTTGGGGGGGGGGGGGGACGTTTGGGAAAACGTGACGATCCATACAAAAAAAATTGAGGGTCCATTCAAAACACGTGACAAGGGGGGGATGGGGTTTTTAAAAAAGTCAATTTATGCGTGACGTAATTAATGGACGTTCCCTTACCGAACGTTCAGCTGTTGAGAATTCGGTAAAACTTTACAGATTTCTGTTAAAAAATCTAAGTGTAGTCTGAATTAATTCAAACTAGGGAACATATTTGTTTTTTTTTGTAGTCTGAATTAATTCAAACTAGGGAACATATTTGTTTTTTTTTTTTGTAGTCAATCCCAAGTAACCACAAGCATTATATCAACAATCAAATTGGTTCACTGTTGTAAAACCCCTTGGTCCGAATTACACCTTGAAACCACCACCTTGTTATACATATTTGCGCCTTTGTTTTGATTTACTGTGTTATTTTGACAGAATATTTGAGAGTGTGTTCATGTGAATTCATTATTAGGGGCGCATTATTAAGCTTGGGACCGAGCTAGGACCGATGTTCTAGTACTGACTGAGCCAAGAAAAAAATCGTTTTTGTATGGGACCTACTGGTCTTAGAGTTAGTCTATGATTATATTATTGCACCTATCCAACCCAAAATCAACATCGGTAATGCGAAATCGCATCAATAGACCTTTCTTGTGGATTTTTTTATAGGCTTTTCGGATACCTTTTAATCTGTAGAGTATTATCATAGACTAACTCTAAGACCAGTAGGTCCCATACAAAAACGATTTTTTCTTGGCTCAGTCAGTACTAGAACATCGGTCCCAAGCTCGGTCCCAAGCTTAATAATGCGCCCCTAATAATGAACTCACATGAACACACTCTCAAATATTCTGTCAAAATAACACAGCACATCAAAACAAAGGCGCAAATATGTATAACAAGGTGCTGGCTTCAAGGTGTAATTCGAACCAAGGGGTTCTACAACAGTGAACCAATTTCAAATCGCTAGTTGCATATTGATTGTTGGTATTATGGTCTCTGGGACCAATATTTTTTTAAGCCCGTAACTATTGATAAACAATAAAAAAAAGTGTTAAACGTCCATTTCACCCCACATGCACCTTTTGGTGAATACCCATTTGGCCCTCTTTTCCCCAATCTGATCTTTCTCTTCTGTGGTGAATTTTACTTTAACTTATTAGCTCTTCACTCCTATGGCGAATTCCCATTAGCATATGTTATGGCTCGTTTGAAACGTGGCGGCATGGCAAAAATGAATCACTCTCAAAATAACCTCTCTTTCATTTGTATTGCTGTCCCTTTTTTTCTCATTGAAAATTTAGTTGAGTTCACGCTCAAAACTGCCTCTCTTTCATTTGTATTGCTGTCCCTTTTTTCTCACGGAAAAGTTACTCAATTCGCGTAAAAAGTGGAACAACTCAATTGATGATTTGTTCCACTTTTTACGAAAACTGAGTAACTTTTCCGTGAGAAAAAAAGGGACAGTAATACAAATGAAAGAGAGGCAGTTTTGAGCGTGTTGAGTCCACTTTTTATGAAAATTGAGTACACGCTCAAAACAGCCTCTCTATCATTTGTATCGCCGTCTCTTTTTATCTCACGGAAAAGTTACTCAATATTCGTTAAAAGTGGAATAACTCATAATTTGAGTTGTTCCACTTTTTACGAAGTTTGAGTAAATTTTCCGTGAGAAAAAAAAGGGACGGTGATACAAATTAACGAGAGGCTGTTTTGAGCGTGTAGCTTTTTCGTGAGAAAAAAGGGACAGTAATACAAATGAGAGATAGGGTGTTTTGAGCGTGTCGTGCCTCGTGGTTACTTGGGATGTTCCATATCATAGTCTTTGTTACATTTTATGTTTTGTGAAAAGTGGCAATACTCGGATTGATCCTCTGAGGATCAGCTTTGCGTATGGAATTTTTTTTCTATAGATTGAATTGGTTATGACTAGGGTTCTGATGCATGGTCAGTATCGGAATCATTAATTGGTAATTACTTTCCAATGAATTTACAAATTGCTAAATAATGTCAATGTGTAATAAATAAAAATGAAAATTGTTGAATAAACATATTTTAAATGTAGTTAAGCAGAGGATATTCAATAGATTCTCAAATTTTAAGTAAACAAAGGTTGAAAAACACTTTTGATTTAAAATAAAGTTCAACAGTGATTTTGAAGAAATGTTTTTACAAACTAAAATTGTTACTTCTGTCATCCTTTACCACTAAACTTCCACCCGTACCATTTTCATCCGCACGGACTGCATCCGCGTGACTCCCGCTCGCACGACTTCCGCCTGTGCGACTCGAACCACTTCCACTTGCTCAATTTTCATGCGGGCCGCGATTTTTGCCCGTGCCATGACTTTCAGCAGCACAAATTTCATTCGTCCCATTTCTATAAGCGCCACTTTCAATCTTCATAACGTCACCCAGATTGGTTTCACATAAATTTCCATTTCGGAATTGTTGTAATAATCATCGGAAGATAATAACCGGCCGAACACAATATGGGAGCCCTGATCATATCGCACCAAGTTATAGTGCTGGTGACAGCTATCTGTTGAGACTACCGAATCCTTTTTCCATGTTCCTCTGTCCAACCCATCCCCAAAAAATGTCACCTATTCTAACCTCGGGTTAACTGGAGTATTTAGCCCAACTCCTACTAATCCTACTTTATAAAAAAAAAAAACAATGGATTATCGGCTCCGTACATTAACGCAATTGAGCCTCCCAAATAAATGCACGAGTTAAAAAAATCGTTGGAAGTTGAATAAAAACCAACCCACTCAGCAGTGATCAGTTGACGGCTGCAGAAAGCTTATCAAAGAAAAAATGGCACTAGCACAATACTCCTCATCGAATCCGCTTCGGCATTGTACTGGCAAAGGTTGTAGACATAAACCCAAGTAGCACACTACGAGCATAATTAGTTGTAGTAACTTGATTATGACTTAGCAAGTCATATTTATGTTATTTCAACCAAATGGCAACAATTGTGCTACTAGGGAAGCACGACATGAAGGAACCAGAGTAAAATATCAGTGGCGAAGTACGTATCGTATCTTTGCGAAATGTAACGAATCAACAACCGAGGCTGTCTTAGACCATAAAACCCCGTTCACATTACAACCTATATTACGTAATATAGAGTATCTTGATATCAAATGACATGCACATTATTTCCAGTGAAAACTAGATGTATAGATGCTGATATCAAGATAGCCTATATCACGTAATATCGGCTGTAGTCTGAACGGGGTGTAAAACAAAATAGATCCACACGAACATGCGTATTGTGTACAGTAAAAAACGACAACGTTGCATGTCGCATGACTGGTTCACTGTGGGCTGTCGTGGATACCACAATTGTGAGGCTGTCATAGGGTTAAGGAAGCGACAGTCATCGTAATACCATAGACTAACTCTAAGACCAGTAGGCTGTCATAGCGTTAAAACAAAAACGATTTTTTTCTTGGCTCAGTCACTACTAGCACATCGGTCCCAAGCTTAATAATGCGCCCCTAATAATGAACACACACGAACACACTCTCAAATGTACTGTCAAAATAACACAGCAAATCAAAACAAAGGCGCAAATATGTATAGCAAGGTGCTGGCTTCGAGGTGTAATTCGGACCAAGGGGTTCTACAACAGTGAACCAATTTTAAATCGCTAGTTGCACATTGATTGTTGGCAATACTGTCGTGAGGCGGTATATTTGGTATGCCTGGTCGTAAAATGAAACATTGAAACAATGCAGAATTGAATTGGAGTTGAGCATCCACAAAACATTGATTCGACCGGTAGACTTCTACGACCATGAATCAGGGACTATGCTCGCGTAGGACCTCCATGATCATGGTCTCTTCGAACGGAACGAGCTGCGTTTGCGTATGATGCATGTGTATGAAATACGTTGGAGGGAAATTGAAATACGGAACTCCCATCGTTCACCACGCTTAAACATGTGGACTATCGCGGGTTGGGCGCGACGTCGTAAGGGGCTATTCATAAACCATGTAGACTTTTCTGATTCTTGGTATGATGATGATACTTGCCACAAAACCACGCTAATGCAAAACTTGTTCCTGGCATCGAAACAATAACAATTAATAACTGTGGAAGTGAAGGCCCAGCTTGAGAGCGTTGCGGCAGCTTTCGACATAAAATATATGGATGAATTGTCAACAGCTGCCGCACCGCTCCCCATTGTAGCTGCGCCTTGAATATCTATTAAGTTGAAAGCAAGCAATAATCTTGAAACGTAAAGTAAGAAAAAGAAGACGACACTGCTGAAAAAAACCACTCAATTTTAGCTATTCCATCGACTGTGCTTGGGTATATCTAAAGCTCGTGAAAGCTTCACTTTCGAAAAAAATTTAAAGCTCCCAAATTCTCGATCTATTCCTCGCACATTATCAAGCTTTCTGTCTCGAATGCGATGTTTAAATTCACGGTCTGAAGCCAAAATATCTGCATAGAGGGACAAATGTCGTCACAAAATATGTGTATAGGTTCACCGATTAAAGTAAACGTCACAATTGCGCTTGTAACACACAGGATTTTCGGAAATGTGTTGAAATGTTCCTAATGTAGTACTGCAGTGTCACGTACACAGTTTCATCTTTTGGAGCACCTCGTCGATGCAATATTTTGATTCTCTATAGAAGATAAACGTCGCGCCTTGTTTTATCTATAAAAATTGTATCCAGTCCAGACCGTCACAAGACTTGTCATCGTTCGCTTGTGCTTTTCCGTGTCGGGGAATTTTTACTTCTGAAAAATAATTAAAATTTTCTACGTGAGCGCCGAATTACCTGCGTATCCCGCGTCGCGTCCTTTGCTCGGTGTTTCACGGTTCTCGCGAGAGTGGAGTGCTGCAGTTTCAACCAGGTTTGTCCAAGAAAATAAATCATTACTTGTTCAAGCCGAAAAGAAGAAAAAATTTCCGAGCCAGGGTGTTTCTGAAAGTGTGCGGTTCGATGTTTTAGTGAAGATTCCGAACGAGTGGCGCTATGAGCGCACCCATACACTCCAGTTTGGATCGCGTTCTGGCCTCTGCGGGTTGGGAGAATGGTGTTGCACTTTAGTGAGACAAAGCTGGTCGAGCTCTTTGGGATGAAAACATTAACGAATACGGTTCGGGTTTTTGTTTTTTGATTTATCGGCGTGTGTAGATGGGAAAGGCTCCTACGTTAGTGTTTTTTTTTGCTGAGCTCTTTCCCACGGAACACTGTCAAAATCTGAGCTGTCAAAATAGTTGCTGTTTTTCTGCGACGTGCGACGTTTCTTCCGGATGTGTTGGACGGCAATTTAATAATTTAGTGAAAAAATATCAATCAATCACAGAGTTTCAGCTGCATTTGATTTTCTGCAAGGTAGATCGATGATTGGTGATTTGAGTGTGAGGAAGAAGAGCAATACAGCGGTCTAGAGTGTTGGTGGTAATTTATTCATACGATAATAAAGTGTTTTCTGAGTTGGATTCAGAATCAAAGTTAGCGCTGCGTGAAAGAAGCAGGTTAGGTATGAGTGTGCTCAATTATTGAAGAAGAAAAAAATTAAAGTTTGCGGTCTTGTGCCGCTCGGTTTGTTTGCTAAAATGGCATTACGTACGTCGTCAAATGTCGGGCTTTTATAATGCTGATGTTCGTTTCCTTTAAAGTATCACTGTTCGTTTTATGAGTCACATACATGGTGGATGTTGTTGGGCGGCGCTGGAATCTTTTGATATGTTGTTTCTTTTACAATTTAATTTCTCCATCAATGTTTAATGTTCCATGAGTGTGTGGATGTTACTGGCAAAAATCGGCAGAGTAGCGGAAATGTCCACTTGCGCTGGGGGGTCATGATCCAGGAGGCGTCCAGAGACGTCTTGTCGGCAACGCTGAAATGAAAACAAAAGGTAGGTTATTTACAAACTTATGATAATATTGTATGTAGGCATATTTAGTATACTGCCGGTCTACGCATAGTTGTCCCATATTGAAAAATAGACAACTGAGCAAAATTCAATTATAGTTAAAACATATTTTTGTTATAGGGAAAGAAATGGCGTAATAAATAATGCTTTTATGGCCAAAATGACGTTGTAAACCAACATTTGAGCATTTCTCTGCCAAATGAGCAAATGAATGAACTCGACCCTCTCCGATTTGGATGAAACTTTGCACATGTCTTCGGAATTGGTGATGATGGATTTTCCGCCGGTTAAGGAAATTTTATAACTCAAGACAAATTTTTCAAAAGGGCGTATGTGTTTTGTCATGCGTATTTTTCAAGAAATCATATCTCGAAAACCGTTGATGGAATAAAACTGCGTCTGAGAAGAAGTTGTAGTTAATTAATTTGACTTTATGAAAAAAATATGTACACTGTGAAAAAAAATTATTTTTCTTCAAAAAAAAATCAAGAATTAAACTTAAAAATCAATTAGCAAATCTGTCCAGCGTACGATTTTTATATTTTTTTTTTATTAAAAAGGCTTTGAGTCATAAGAAGAAGAATAGAAGTTGTTCTACGATGGAGCAACTTAAGATAAAAAAGTTCTTAGAAGTAAGAAAAATTCATTTTTTTCTAATCGGTTGTTTTTGCATAAATAACCATATTTTAATAATATAATACGATTTTTCTAGTGATTTTAAACAAAAATTCTCTCGGTGAGCAATATTCTATATGTATCCGTTTTCGAGATAATTTGAAATTGATGTCGAAAAAATGGCTTTTTCCATGAAAATATCCCTTTTTCAAATGTTAGTCGTGATTGTCTATCTGCAAAAGTATTTTTTTCAAATTGTACATAAAATTTTCTACAATATACCTTTTATTACCGAGAATACTAGACAAACTGATTCCTGATATTTACTGTAGGTAACACGACAAAATTTGCTGCTTTTACTTTACAGTATATTATAAAAACCTTACCCGAAACAAAAATAATTAGTATTCAAGTTAGTGTACAAGCGTATTTTGTTCAGGTCGAAACATAATGTATTTAATTAGTTAAACTGTTTATACCAGTAAGAATACAATTGTTACGCCCATTTATACCTATTCATGCATTCCCTTTGGTTTTGACAGAAAATATAATTTACATGCATACCCCTGCACATACCAATATTTCAAAAAAGTACCTTAAGTGCGTACCTAGTACGTATAAAAAGGATTACATTACAAAGTCATGACATCAGTTTAACAGTGTCTTTCATAAGTAGCGTAAAGTGTAAAACGATTTGAAATGGAATTCGAAACAAAGCATTGTTGTAAACCTTTCCGTGAAATGGAGACAGTGTTCGCCTAAACTTAGAAATTTAACTGACAAGTTAATTGAAAAACTTTTATCCATGCAGTGTACGGTCCATTTGGACACGTCATTAAGAATTTGTGATTTATGTCGGTTATATTCGTATCGTTGTAATCCTGTCGAAAGAGTGGAGCAACCAGAAAACGGTGGACATGACGAAGCACCAACCACATCACGGAACGATTTGGAGGAAATACCATCGGCAGCTTCAATTACCTCGGCATCTTCTCAGGACAGTGAACTACCGGATTATTCCAGGATACACAACATTGAGTTATTCAATAGTGGAATTGCAGGAATAAATGTGTCTCCGATATCCATTAGAGAATTTAAAAACGATAAATACCGTTGGCAAAAATTTGCCGAAATTGTAGCAGGAATTTTCTATTCAGCTTACCACCACAAGAAGAAGTCGAAGAGTTAGCTAAATTGAAAACAAAGGAATCGTTTGAATCCGGATATAAAGAATCAAGTGATACAATTTTTTGACGAGGACGACATCAGCAGAGCCATGCCGGGACAAAGAGATTATCTCTCTGTAAACACTAATGGTAAGCGTCAACAAATTCAAAAACGGTTATTACTTTCATCACTTAGAGAAACTTTCACTCGATTTAAAGAAGTCAGTGAACATAAAATTGGATTTAGTACTTTTGCAGCATTACGACCAAAACATTGTTAATTGCTAATTGCTTCAGGTTCTCACAACGTTTGTGTTTGCGCAATTCACGAAAATATTGATTTAATGCTTCACAATTTAAAAAAATATTCATTCAACACTGATTTCAATCAACATTTTGAGAAGTTATTGTGTAATTCATCATCAAGGTCAAAATATTGTTACCTCCGTGAATGCGAAAATTGTCCCACGCTGTCAGAATTTGAGATAAGATGTTTAAAAGAACTTGAGAAACATAATTTGTCTGAGATATCGTTCGAACAATGGATTACAACTGATAGATGTAATTTAGAAACGCTATTAAAACCTGTCGATGAATTTGTTGAATATTTTAGCGAGAAATTAGAAAAACTATTAACTCATGATTATATAAAAACAAAGCAATCTAATTTTTTAAAAGATACAAAGTCTTCATTAAAAGAAGGAGAAGTAGTTATTATTTGCGATTTTGCAGAGAACTATTCATTTGTACTTCAGGATGCTGTTCAAAGTCATCATTGGAACAATGATCAGGCTACAATGCATCCGTTTGTTATTTATTATATGGAGTCAGGAATGCTTAAAAATCTAAGTTTTGTTGTAATATCAGAAGTTTTAAGACATGATACAATTGCGGTACAAGTATTTATTTCTAAATTACTAACGTATTTAAATCAACTAATGAATATAAAAAAGGCCATTTTTATGTCTGATGGGGCTGCTTCCCAATACAAAAATAGAAAAAATTTTGCAAGCCTCTGCAAGTTTAAAGAGAAATACAACATTGATTCTGAGTGGCATTTTTTCGCAACTTCACATGGTAAAGGACCATGTGATGCAATTGGCGGCACATTAAAACGAATGGCAACAAGAGCGAGCTTGGCCAAACAACATGAACATCCAATAACAAGTGCGAAAACTTTGTATGATTGGGCTATTGAGAGAAATCAAGAAAATTTCACAAAAATATCATTTTGCTATGTTTCACAAGAAGAATATGAAGAGAGAGCTGCAGAATGGGGTGGTAGTTATCAGCAAACAAAAATGATTCTTGGTACACAGAAATATAACTCCTTCATTCCAGTTGCAGATAACAAAACCGCTGCGAAAATATTTTCAACTTTCGAAATACTGAGTTTTCATAATATTTATAGGAATGTTAGGAAATAGTGTTTGTAAAAATGTAAATACAATTTTTTTTAAAATAGTAGAAAAAATAAATAAATCATGTATGAACAAAAAAATTTTTATTTGGTAATTAAGATTCGTTAATATCGTTAATTAATAAGATGTTCAATCTTCTTGGTGTCAAAAAGATAGTTGTTGAAAATTTTATGTAGAATATGAAAAAAAAAACACTTTTGAAGATGGACAATCACGACTAACATTTGAAAAAGGGATATTTTCACGGAAAAAGCCATTTTTTCGACATTACTTTCAAATTATCTCGAAAACGGGTACATATAGAATGTTGCTCACCGTTAGCATTTTTGTTTAAAATCACTAGAAAAATTGTATTATATTATTAAAATATGGTTATTTATGCAAAAACAACAAATTGGAAAAAACTTGAATTTTTCTTACTTCTAAGAACTTTTTTATCTTAAGTTGCTCCATCGTAGAACAACTTCTATTCTTCTTCTTATGACTTAAAGTCTTTTTGGAAATTTTTTTTATAAAAATCGTACGTTGGACAGATTTGCTAATTGATTTTTAAGTTTAAATTTTGATTTTCAATTGAAGAAATTTTTTTTTTACAGTGTACATATTTTTTTCATAAAGTCAAATTAATTAACTACAACTTCTTCTCAGACGCAATTTTATTACAACCAACGGTTTTCGAGTTATGATTTTTTGAAAAATACGCATGACAAAACACATACGCCCTTTTGAAAAAAATGTCTTGAGTCAAAAAATTCCCTTAACCCGCGGAAAATCCATCATCACCAATTCCGAAGACATGTGCAAAGTTCCATCCAAATCGGAGAGGGTCGTGCAAGATTTTGACTTTTTCCGGCTGATTTCATCTGGAAATGCTCATTTTAATGAATCCTATCATATTTTTTCGTTTGTAGATTCAATTTATGTTAATTTTAACGAAAATTCATCGGTGGGACTGTTATGCCGAGAAATATGGAATAAATTGAACAATTCTACGCATATGAGTCCCACTGAGACGTTCGTTATCTGTTTTGTTTACAAGCGGGTACGTAGAGAGTTTTTATTAGTTTGTAGGGCGTTTAAAAGTTTTACTCGGAATCGGAAATGGATGCGTTGGACGTGTCGCGGTGCCCCGATAGACCGTTATTATAAAAAATAAATGTCCATCAAAACCAAGTACATAGCTCGATTCTTGGGGCAGGTCTGTCCTTCTGGATCAATTCTAAAAAAATCCCTTGGAGGAATCTCGAGAAATCTTGATTTTAGTTTTTCGCTAAAAAAAATCAAAAAATTCATATTCAAATTAATTAATATCATCAAAATACCTATATGAACATCCGATAAGTGATTTCAACCAGTTTGTATTTATTACCGTTATTACAATTATAAATATATTTTTTTAAATAATGATTTATTTGTACAGGCTCAATCGAATCAACTTTACAGAGCCTAATTTTCATATTTTTATGCATCATTTATCTTAAAACTAAAGTTAGGGGGATAGAACCGATTACTCGCGGCCGTCTCGAGGTTAATAGGAATTATAAATTACGGATGGAAAAGAGGGTGGGAATTTAAAGTATGGCTTACATAACACATTAACCGGGAATAGATGACCATGAGAACTACGTTGCCATGATATTGTGCTCAAGTTGTTATCGCCTAGGATGATAATGTTGTCTCGTGGTCCTAATTGCGAGACTATCCAAGGTCCGGAGGTATGTACACCACGCATAGGAAAAGAGTTGCGTTAACAGTGGTGATAGCGATCCATAGTTGCTCAACCGACAAACTAGTACATCAAAACATTTACTAAGTCGGGTGCAATGATTCTCACTGGATTGGCAATCCTTGGGATAGGAGACACATCAGGACAGGAAAATCCGTTACTGATAGAATACTTGCCACTGTAGGCAGCTTTGAATACCCTTCCCTCAACACTAGAATCAGGGCCGGGACATCTTAGATGGCACGAACTAGAAGACTGTGACGGACTTTCGAAAACAGCCGATGGCGCGACTGAGCTAAGTGAGACAGGGCCTTCCATAGTGTTTTCTTTCGGGCGTCCCGGGTTGGATGACAGCAGATATGGTTGTCTTGGAGGAAGACGCGAGGATGACTCGTATGAACGCGATGTAGTTGGAACTGATGATGGGCCAGTCTACAGAGCGCGAGCTGCAAGCGTGAAGGCAATCAGGAAGAGCTTGTTCAGTGAAAAATGAGTACTTGCCTGGGTAAGCAGGCTGAAGAACCCCTTCAACAGTTTCGACAACAGGTCCGCGACGACTCCGATGAACAATGACTGCATGAGGCAGGACTGCGTCGAACTGAGAAGTGGTCTCCATAATGCTTTCTACGGTGCCCCGCGGTATCCCTGCAGAGAAGTTTTCGCCGTGAAGTCAGCAATTGGTGGTTTCCAATAATTTTTTTCACTTTCCAATAATTTTTTTCACGAGTGTCTTCGAATTCCCGGAAGAGAATACCGCTTGGCCATGAAGACCTTCACAAGAGCTGCTGTTCGAAATTTTGGATCGAACCCAACTTTGAACGAAATAAAGTTCAAAGAATTGACATCAGTTCCTTGTTTTACCAAAGGCACAGCCTTAACTGTTTCGCATTGCAGACTGTCTCTCGCTAACTTCTCCACTGCGTCCGCCTTCACGCTGGGGTGTAATCGCGATAGGTAAATCCAAAACAAAGCAGGTGTGATACTGATGTTGTTAATTGGTCCAATTCGATCGTTATTATCGTTATCCATCCGACGACGTTTTGTTACGCGGCGATTAGCAGAGGCGGGAAGTGATGGGGTGGCTGAGTTAATTCGGTTCGACAGCTGAGAAATTTGCTCACTACGCTTGGCTAGCTCCTTTTTCAGTTTAGCATTCGCAGCAGATTGGTTTCTAGTCAGTTCATTAACAGCGTCTCCAACGTCTCGCGAGTTAATTTCATCAACTTCACGCATTCATCGCACATCCAAAGCAGGTTGGCTGAGTCAGACAAAACTTTGGCGAAATTCTTGTCGACGTTTGCACATCGTAGATGAACGACATGTTCACAGAAGCCCATACAAGTAATGGTTTCCTCTCCGCGCTTGTTAGCCTTTGCGCAGCGGTCGCAAGCGGCGGCCATTATGAAAATAATATTTATCCGAACCGCGATAATTTATTCCCGACAGCAGAAATTTCTACCGTACTAATTCTTCACTGTCCACTGCTCACACTAGTGTATGCAACGAGCGATAAGTTGTCGGCGTTGATAGAAGCCACAGATGTGTGAACCACACAGTTGCGTGAACCACCAGATATGCTTGCGATTTTTCGAGCAGATACAAACACATACACTGACGAGCTTGCACTCGCTTCAATGGGGATAAACTTTGGTGAGCAGCAATACAGGCTTAGATGAAAAACAATAATAAACACAACACGGCTCACGCGATAAGTAATAAGATCACAACGGTAGTTTCAACTCCAAATCACGTACAGCCAAAATATCTCGAATTGGCACATTGGGTTGTCTACCTCGAGCCCGAAGGGAATCATAAAGCTCCGATCTGACTCCACGATGCTCAGCACAAGACCAAACAACGTGATCTGCGTCCTGATAGCCTTGTCCACACTCACAGAGATTGCTGTCGCTCAGCCCAACCCGGTATAAATGAGCGTTCAATAATGATTGGACATGAGGTGAGACATAGTTTTCAAGATGGCAAATAGATTCTGCGTAATCTTCATGGGAAACCGACTGTATTCAAGAAGGATACCTCTCATCCAGGACCATTCAAGAATCTACGTGCAGATTCTCTGTTTAATGTCAAAGCCGAGAACAATCTGAGCATGAAGAAAACCTTGGGTAATTAGTACTTTATTTAGAACAAAGTGTGTGTTATGTAATCTATTCATTATTTAGGTGTGATAAAAAGTATTCGCGCATCGGGAGTAAAGATCGAACCTGGAGTACGGGAGTAATTGGCGGAAAGGAACCGACAGCTTAAGGATTTGTTTAAAGTAGTACAGTTATCTAGTATCACAGGAAAGGTAGGATCTTCGTCGGATGAGGTTGTTGTATATTGCACTGATGTACCTGAGCTGATAAACAGAATTAGGCGTTCAATACCAACTGCTGAAGGCGATTTTCTTGTGAAAGTTGGAATTGACGGGGGTAGGAGCTTTTTCAAGATCACTTTATCTGTGATTTCCCCACAAACGGAGCATCGGTCTGACAATGAATTCAAGGATGGCGGTGTAAAGAAAATCTTTGCACTTTCACCAAACCTCGCAGAAAAGTACGACAATATTTTCCCGATTTGGATAGACTTACTCAAACTGCACGAGCTCGATCATTTGGTTGCCGGGGACCTGAACATTATAAACATTATAATTGGCATAATGGCGCACTCCTCGAAGAACCCGTGTCCATATTGCGAGGCTTCCGAAAGTGAACTTGGCATATCGAATGGCATCTCGAGAACTAAAGGAAGTATCAAGGAAAATTGCACAAGAAAAGGAAAAAACTTGGCAAGCTGTGTGCATGCTCCTTTGGTTTCCGGTAACAACGAAGACAATACGTCGAAGTACCATATTTTAAAATATCATGTTCCAGAGTTCTGCAGAGACACCGGAAGAGGTCTTGGTTTACATAATGAGCAAGCTTCGGAGTCCGTTCATTCGAATTTTGACGAGATTTGGCAGCGGTATAGAGCACCTAAATCATCCCAGATTTACAATGATCGGTTACTAAGTGCTGTGATCGACTATAACAGCAATCACATGTTTTAGCTGCAATAACGTTTATGCTACAATCAATCTCGGTTTACTTTTCTACAATATATGCATTAGCACTGAATTGATATTTTACCTTTCATTCGATCAAGCATAGAAAGCAATACCTAAACCAAACTAGAACCAAAAAACGTAATTAAGGGGACCCTCCCCTGGATTTGGGCAAAAATAAGGCATAAGGGGAGGGTCCTCTTAAATCAGTTTGGTGAGTTAAGTCAGTTGTAAATATTTATAATTGTAATAACGGTAATAAATACAAACTAGTTGAAATCGACTCGGATCACTTATCGGACGATCATGTAGGTATTTTGATGATATTAATTAATTTGAATATGGATTTTTAGATTGTTTTAGCTAACAACTAAAATCAAGATTTCTCGAGATTCCTCCTAGGGATTTTTTAAAGAATTGGTCCAGAAGATGATAGTGATGACGATTTTTACGGGTTCGGTTTCATCGGCGGATCGGGAGAGCGATTTAGCAGCTCAAGAGTAAGTGCCGAGCAGTAAGGCCCATAATTTCAAAGTAAGATACGGAATCCGGAAACAGGCCGGATTTGCGCAGAAGTGCTTTCGAGTGATTCGGGTATCATTGCAGGTTTCCTCGAGCAGTTTCATGAAGAAATACAGCGCCGTGAATTAACTGCTCAAATGATCTACAATGCAGAATCTGGCCTGTTTTTTTTAAATGCTTCCATCTGAAACACTCGTTGGCCCAAGTGAGGGAAATGCACCGGGTCGTAAGGTAAATAAGGAGAGATTCACCTTCATGCCCTGCTGCAATGTTACGGGAGACCATCAGGTACGCATGGTGACTATTGGAAAATCTCGCAACCCCAGAGCTTTCGAAAATGTTAAGCTACCACCCATCACATACTTGAGCTCCAAAAATGCCTGGATGACACAGCAAGGCATTTCTCCAAAAGCTATATTGCTATTGGACAACTGCTCTGCTCATCATATGAATGATGAACTCAAAAGTGAGGACGGTATGATCACTGCATACCATTTGCCTCCAAATGTTACTGCCATGATTCAGCCCATAGGGACCAGAACGTCATACAAAACTGCAAATTTTTGTATCGCGAGAAGCTTTTGCTCCACGTCATGTCTCATGATTTGGAGGATTACATGGATCTCCGCTTAAAACAGATCTCCTTGAAGGATGTTTGCTACTGGATGCACGAGGCTTGGTCACCAGTGAAAAGTACGGTAATCCAGCAATCTTGGAGGAAAATCGGTGTGATTTCTGAGAACAAACTGGTACATGAAGATGATGTCCGCTGAAGTTTTTGCTGAATATCAAGGATCAAGAATGTGCTACCATACCTCATAATGCTGAGGAGAGGTATGCAAGTAAAGCACATACCGAGGATGATATTTTAAAAATGGTTCTGGATGATCAATCAGTGATGGAGGAGGAGCTCGAACAGCAGGAACCGGAAAACTCAGGAAAAGCCAGCTTCAACATCCCGCGATCAAGGAAAAACGCCTGGAGCTATCAACGATATTGAAGCAGTGCGCATGTCCGACAAAATAGTTGACTGGGCACATTCCTCAGACCTTTCGATTGAGGATGTCATCTTTCTGCGCCGTATTAGGGAGATTGCAATGAAAAAATCGTGCTTAAGTAAAGTGTCTGATCAGTAAGATTTTCATAAATTTTCAAAGAAACATTGTATTCTTGAATCATTGTTAAGTTTCATCATGACTGTTTGCTGGAATCTATAAAGCAGTTTTCCCTGATGCACCAAAAATACAAAAGTTTGTTTGAATGATAACACGATTATTGATGAATGAGTGGTTTCCAAACATACATATAAGATAATTGCCATCCAGTTATTTATTCTAACTATCTTTGATTTGAACCATTGAGTATTCTCATTCTATGAATCTTTTTTAACTCACCCAGAACCATCATGATATGGTTCATGAAATCCTCTATATAGAATAATCCTGTTGTATAAGAAAAGTCCTAACTGCCTTGAACTGCCGAACTATATCTCCCCTTCTATAAAATGTGGCAATCTATAAATTATGTAAAGGTTGATGTAGGAAGGAAGGGTTTGTGTTGATTTATAATCTATACATTTTTTCGGACTGTATTAAATAATCCTGCAAGGAAAGAAAAAAGAACTAAAAAACATCACGTAATTTTTGGATGACCCCAGCTATCGTAATTTTGGAACGTTTTCACAAATTCTATTGTCAAGCAATACTAATTGCTATTAAAAGTACTAAGTATTTAATAAATTTTTTTGTTCATACAGGCTGATAAAATCGGGTGCAAAAAGCTTATAAAATCGGGGGTAGACAGAATCGGGGACTGATAAAATCAGGTCACCACTGTATTACTGAGCATTATCCATTTTTTTTATATGAGCTATGTTTATATATTTGAAATAAATAAAATTTCTTGTTTTTTGAAAAACTTCGGTATTTTTTAACCCCACAATAATTTGTCAGTTAGTAACCATTGTCAATCCGTCCACGGTGCAAATAAAATGGAAGTGACCCATAATTGTGTGCAAATTAAAGTAATCTATGAACCCACTGTTAGATATCTCATAAAAGAATTCGATACCTATCTCCAGAGCCCAAGTAGACAAATTGTCTAAGGTATCCTGTAAGGGTCCTTGCAGATCGATCCCATTGGGTCCCGTGACAGACACTACGCCGTCATCTGCAAGTTGTCTGAACGTACAGTTGTCACTTAGACAACCGTCAATGAGCCCTGAAGGAGACCCATGTAGCTAAATCGGGAAGCTGTAGAGGTTCCATGAGAGAAGGTCATATGTTTCTCTGACAGCAAATTATACAAAAAAATATTCATTAATGGTGAAAAGCCACACGCGTGGAGTTTATCTGAAAGAACTTCAACAGATACTGAATCAAAAGCCCCCTTTATGTCCAAGAATACAGAAGTCATTTGCTAACTGAATATCCGTAGAAAGCAACGCGAGACAGTCGTTCGTTCCCTTGCCCCTACGGAAACCATATTGAGTATCTGAAAGCAGCTTGTTCATCTCAACCCATTTGTCCAGACGGAAGAGGATCATTTTCTCCAACAACTTTCGAATACAAGATAACATCGTGATGGGCGATAGGAGTTGTGGTCGGACGCGGGCTTACCAGGTTTTTGAATGGCAATAACTATCACCCGTCTCCAATCATCCGGAACAATGTTTAGTTCCAGAAACTAATTAAACAAGTTCAACATGCGCCTCTTAGAGACAGGCAGCCTTTGGCAGCCATCCCGGACAGCAGTTGGCCGGAGCCTTAGCCATAGCGGTTACTGGTAGACACAAAGGTACAAAGATGAATCCTTTGTTTCTTCCAAGTGATAAGCAGATGTTCTTTAAAATAGTACACCACGAGTCTGAAACGAATAAAAATTCAAACCAAACATGCAAACCATGTTGCCATTTGAATACACTCTGTGCTAACATGTCTGTGATTAACCCATCCAAAGTTACACATGTTTGAAAAAAACTGACAGAAATTACCACTCACCCTGTAAATGTCGGATCGATTTTATCCGGCGGACACGAAGTGAATCACGATGTCCAACTGCTTCGTTCCGGGGTGGAGTTGGCAGTACGAACGAACCATCGAGCGTATTTGCTGCACGGAAAAAAAAGCTTTCCCGAAAATGAAACGAACCGTGAACTAGTTCACGTTTTCAGGATTTTTCCCTTTAAATGTTATTTAGTTCATGATTACGTGACTCAGTTCACGGTGTATTTTTGCTTGATCTCGAATTCATGACTGAAGTTCACGGATCTGGGCACGGATTTTTTTCCGTTTGGCAATTGGCAAAGCTGTCATTTTCTTTCTGTACACAACCGGGTTGCTACGACTGTATGCGTATGTGAATTCACAATGAGTCATTAAGAAGAATTTTAAGTATTTGGTTTGTTCGTTGTGATCGTATGTTAAAGATTAATTTTTAACAATTTTAGAGAATCAACAAATTTAATAAAAAAAAATACAAATTTACGAGACATTGGTTCTATGTACAAAATCCATGTTTACGAAACAAGTGAAAGCAAATTTACGAAAATAAATTCTCAGTGTACAGTTTCAATCAAATGTAGTCAGTCTTAGTTCATTCTGTCTGTTATTCAAGACTTGTTGATTTTTCATCGAACAAAAAAAAAACAAACAGTTTCATCGTCCTTATCACGACTTTAATTTCGAAAACATTTCCTAGATGAATACTACCGACACATCGAACCGAACGTTCTCCTTTATTATCGCTCTGGGCGATTGGATTCTGGTTATTATTATTATTTTTTTAATATTCAATCGCACCCCCTTGGAGACAACCTACATTTTAACGATCATCACCCAGGGGTGTGCCGCTTTCTGCTGTATCCTGGACAACCTGCAGCTGCCGGCCACAAGCTCTCAATCCCTCAAATTCCGTTAAAATTATGATGTTACCACATTGTCCATTAGAACGCCCCAAACACATTCATCTCCCTTATCACCTCCACTATCGACCAGTAGCAGCAACATGTCGGTCTGGTTGGGTGAGATTGGGGGACGCTGCTACTCTGTTGCTTCGTCATCATCATCATCATCATCCACATCCCCATCCCCATCCCCATCCTTATTGCCAGTGGTGGTTGCGGACCGCATATCATGGTTACCGCTTCGATTCTGTTCTCATGGCAATGTGTAGCGCACACCCACACAGCCAGCGGTGAACGTGTGTAAATGTCCAGCAAAATTGGGACATGGGAAATTACTTTATGCGTCCGAATTGAATCGAATCGAATCGAATCTCCGTCTCCATCTGGGATATTAAGGGCGATAATTTCGTTCCTAACGTTACACTATTAGTCCCTTGCGAATCAAAGTTTATGGATCGAGACAACCGAACACTTTTGCCGAAAAGTTTGCATGGGTCTCACATCACAAATTAAGTTTCATTGCAATTTGAGATGACTACATAGTCGTATAACCTTCACTAGTTCAGTTTTTGATAACAAAATACACTGAAAAAAAAATCAGTGGGACATGAAAAAGTTTTTGTAAGAAAAACTTTGTTTCCTTAAAAGTGCCCATCTTGTGATGTATGAACGGTTGGTAGGGAACACAATTACCTATCTTGAGACAAAATTTCATCAAAATCAAAAATGGTGTATTTTTTTAAATCGACTTTGAATTTTTAAAAATGATTTTTTCAGTGTAGGGCTCATTTTGGATTTTTTTTCAATAATTTGTTCTTAAAACTTGACTTATTTTGTGATAATCACCCATACAACCCTTTTTTGTAGGAGTAGTCATTTTATTAGTAAACACATTTGAAAAAAATCGCCCTTTTCAAAAGACAGTCTAGAAAAAAATTGAAGAAACTAAGCATGCAAAGTGGCTTATCTAGTCATGATCTACACACCTAGAAAGTTTCGTTGTAATCTTAGAGGGTGCTGCCAACTCCGAATGCGATTTGGGTCGAAAACCGCCAACTGCAGAAGCAAATAGTTCAGAAATTGATCCGAGCATAGTTTTTCCTTTGTTGGAAAGTACAATTCCAGTGCAGTGTGATGGGCAATTTGTAGGATAATAACCATCCAAGATCTGGAGCATCTATTACCTGCAGGAGCCGCTGTGGCAGACGGATAACTTGTCCTCTTTTCACTATTACTGCATTTCACAACCGTTTCCATCTAAATCACCATGAGCAACTGATACTTACGAAGAAGCTATGCACACTAGAGTGGTTCGATCGAATCAGGTCAATCCTGATGTTTAAACGCAGATAAACTCCAGTTGTTTGCAACATTCATAGTCGTTTGGGGCACTGTTGCGTTTCACCGATGTACAGATCGAACGCGATTGATTGATTAAATATTATTAACCTGATAAAATGTAGTTTATTTCTATTTTAAGGGAATTTACGGATTTAAAAATAATTGACAATTTAATAATTGAAGGGGAATAAGTTTGAAGCGAATTTGTGGACTTTTCCTATAAGATATGTATCCACATTAATCCGGGCACCTTCAAATCATGGTAAATTTTAAAATATTGCACGTAGAAATGAAAAATTTCACTGTGGTATAGCTGAGAGTCTATGATGAAAAAGACTATGATTGATGTTTACATATCATGTTTAGTATTCAAGATGGCGACGAAAGAAAAACAAGTGCGCGAGCGAATTTTGTACGGTCGTACGGCAAATCCTGACTTGTCAATACGGGACCTTGCAAAAACAGGTTCACGATGTGGGAAACTGTTCACGATGTGCTCAAATCATTTTCGGAACGTTTGACGGTGGAGAGGAAACCGAGAAGTAACAAAAACATTGCAACGAAACGTGAAAAGGATATTAACGAAAAACCCAAATCTCTCCATTCGAACGGTGGCTCGTAAAATTAGGGATGTCGCCTGGTTTTGTCCAAAAATCAAAACATTGTTTGGGACTTAAGTCATATAAAGTAAAAACAGGTCCAAATCGCAACGACAAACAGAACTTGGCAGCAAAATCACGGGCTCGACGTTTGTACTGCGAATATTTGACGAAGTTTTCATGCGTTGTTATTGACGATGAATATTATTTCCTGGGGGATTTCAAGCAGCTTCCAGGGCTGGCTTTTTATTCTGCTATGGCCAAAAATGCTACAGCTGAGCATTTCAGAACGAAGATGGCATCGAAATTTCCCAAAAACATACCATGTGTGGCAAGCAAATCAAGTGAACATTGTACCAAAAACCTCAAACCCGCCAATTTGCCCAGAGCTACGACCAATCGAGAGATATTGGGCTCCGATGAAACGGAAGCTTTCTGGAAAGAAGCAAGGAATCAAAGACATCAAACACTTCCAGCAAATTTGGACAAAGACGGCTTCTACGATTTCTGAAGAGTCTGTACAAACCCTAATGGACAAAGTTAAGCGCAAAGTTCGAAAATGTTATGCAAATACCGAATAACTATGTTTTGTCTTCACGAATTGTTAAAACACATCCCATCAATCTGAAATAAACAACTGCGACGGAAATATAATGCGAAATTTATGTTTTATTCATGTTTTGAGGTGTCCGGATTATTGCGGATACAGACCTTAATGCAGAAAATAATGTACATTTTGAATAGAAGCGTCATATCGGCATCAGTCTGGCGAACTAGGGCCGAAAATTACGAATTGCAGCATTGTTCGACAAGTTCCTCGCCAGTGAATGTGTGAAATCTGATGGAGTGCCTTTTGATGAAGTTGATCGCTCATCCAAGACTATCTACAAACTTACCTTCGTGTTACAGTTGATTATTGACTCTGAAAATTCATTTTAGTTTTTTCTACGAAATGTTTTGACTGTGATCCAAACTGTAGCGAAATCATAAAATGGAAGTAGCCGAAGAAGGAAACGATAAAAAAAGGTTTCGATGCTAATCCGGATGGAAAAATAGAAGTCAATAAAGAAAAAATGGAGAAACGTAGTGAAAGAAGAAACAATGATGAAAACAAGTACGGAAGAATACAAACTCAAGAAGAACAGTTCGGAAATAGGAGTCGTAGCCGTTGCAGTAGCCGTAGAAGAGAATCGTAACGGAATCAGAAGAAAACCGAAGCGGATGGTGGAAAAAATGAAAAGCAGAGGAAATTAAAGGAGGCACAACGCATGAAGCAAAGCATTGGAAAAAAGCAACATGAAAAAGTGAAACAGAAGAAGATAACGTGAATGAGAAAAACTTAACACAATCGAAGAAGAAGAAAAGCGAAGCGGACAAAGTTGACGAATAAAAGTCGCAGAAGAGAATCAGAAGATCAGAGGCACAATAAGTTGGAGACGTAGAGAAGCAGAAGGAAAAAAATGGAAGAAGATTAGCAGAAGAAGAAAAGTGAAAGGGAATAATAAAATAACAGATGACAAAAGTAGAATAATCGCAAGAAGCAAACCAACAGAGCATTAAAAGAAAAACAGCCGAAGAGGAGAAGCGTAACGGAATCAGTGGAAGTAGAAAACCGAAGCGGATAGCTAAAAAAGGTGTAAAGCAAAGAAAATTGAAGGAAGCACAACGGAAGAAGCAAAATGAAAAAGTGAAATAGAAGAAAATGACTTTTTGAAGACCTTCCCTGTTTTCCGGAGCTTGACCTGCACAATCACTCAGAAATTTTCTATTGGACGAAGTTCTGGCTCATTTGCCTCCTTCGGCAAAAATACAACATCGTTGGCTTCGTACCACTCCATCACCGGTTTGGCGAATAGCACGATGTCAGATCCGGCCAAAACAGAGTGTAACCTTCGTAGGACCAGAGAAAAGGCAGCAGGCGCGTCTGGAAACATTCTTCTTTATATATTTGGCCTTTGATGGTGCCGGTCGTTATGTACGGCTTGCCAGTACTTCTTGGCAACTTTGTCGACCTTCTTCTTCCAGAACTCCTCCGAAACATACAGGCGGTACTTGCCGACGAAAAACTGCTTGGCGGATATGCTTGGCGTCCGCTTTAATGTACGTCATCGTGGTCCATTTCGCTGCATTTCGGCTGCAAGAACCATTCGAGGTACAACTTCCTGGCGTGGGATTTGGCCACCGTATTCTGCTTATCGGCTCGGTTAGGCGTCTTCCTTGAAGACATGAAGTCCGCTTGAATGTCTACTGGGTGAACCGGACGGAAGAATTGACCTTCTTGGCTACGTCCCAAATTGAATAGTTCGCATTGTGATTGAAGTAATCCCTCGCCTTCCTTGCGTTCACGGGGTCGGTCGTCTTCACTTTTCTTCCGCTACCAGTTCGCTGCTCGGTCGTCTGGGTCTCCTTGAACAATTCAATCATACGGTACACGGTCAAATTGTCGCTTCCCAATTGTATCGTATGTAACTGTATGATACTGGCCGGGATTTTCCACGACCGCGCCCATAATTTTTTATCGAAGCAGTCTTTGTTGGCAGCCATCTAGATAACCACTTGACAAATTGTGACGAAATTTCAGGAAATGTCAACATTTCACTCTAAACCCACAATTTTATCAATTTTTACTCATGTAATAAAAATTTATTCACAAAAGAAAGTTTCGCATTTTTTTCGAATACAATCTCTATAGGAATTCCTACCCGAAAAAAATGTGTTTTCTTCTTTAAAAACAACCCGTATTTTGCCCTTGAAAACACTCCTAAGGTTTTGAGTATTAGTGGGGTTGACTTCTTTTGATACTTCTCAATCGGACGAAGTTACAGCGAGTTCAGGGGGTTGAAGTACTTTGGTACAAAAACAACATTGTTATCTCTGTTCCAGTTTAACACCGGCCGCGCATAGTGGCAAGATACTCGCAAGAGTCTCGCCTCCGTCATGCCACCCGAAGCGCAGCAGGAGATTATGGAGACACTCATTTCGATAGATTTGCCCTTTCATCTGGCTCATCTCTCTACACCTCCAGATTGTTTACCAAACCAAGAACTTTCTGGCAAATATGTTCAACTTCGTTTTCCTTACCTCCTCGGGAACGGCCAAACCACGATGAAATTTTTCTCACTTTTAATGCAAAAGAAGCCGCTATCTTGGATTCCAAAATGTCGTGATACAGATTGTACAAGATGTTCATATGTAAAATAGGGCTGTAAAGTGAACCAAATCCAGACTACTATCCATCAACCGGAAAGCCTTGACCGACTGAACAAGTTTGCTGAAAGACAGTAACTTTCCATATGGCCAGCATCAAATACAAAAAATTGGCATGGCTGTTAGCGCCACCTACTGAGCCAATCTCAAATTAATTAGACTACTACGAGGTAGACCTTGCCCTTTCCAACTAAGAATATTACACGTACAAATTATATCAATTTCATTAGCTAGGTGCGTCTCTCGGTGAAATTGCTGTTCCGGGTTTTTTAAGCACGGTTTCTGTCAAATGATGTGACACGCTTACTTACCTTACCAATCAGACTAAGGCCGGCGTGGCCTCTGCTGTACACAGAAGTTGTCTCCATTATATTCGGTCCATGGCTGTCACTCACCAGCCTCGCTGTCTGTGGAGGGTCCGCAGGTCGCCTTCTTATCCTATCGCAGCCAGGGAAGCAGAGTGATTTGCAGTTCCATGTTCCGAATTTCCAATCGTAGTCCTTAATTCGTCGCCTAGGTCTTTGCCTAATGTTCCGGTCCGTATTAACTGCTGTATTATTTGTAACATTGATTTTTTAAAGGCGGCTGTTGGGCCTTCCCCAACCCCCTGTCTCGCTGGGGGACCATCGTGCACAGCACTGTTTAGAGTCCCACGCTGGCACAAGGACGATGATCAGCCGCTCCTAACATGGAGAACAGATGCTGTTTGAGCCGCCCCTAACATGGAATACAGACGCTCAGATAGACTGCACCCTTTGAAGAGGGCAGCCCCCCCTACCCTGTCATCATATGACCAAGATCCCACCGGGGTTGGTTACCCGATCTTTCCTATGGTTACTCATACCCCAGTCGGCACCACGGGGAGGTAGGGATAGGAGTGACTGGACAAGAGGCTAAGGATCGCAGTAGGATCTATTTTATACGTGCAGGTACGCGAAGTACCAGTCATTTACCAACCAAAATGATGTGACACCCGTTCACGTAAATTTCCTGGTTAACGATCCCGCTTGCATTGGAAAAGTCGCTTCCAAAGTCACAGGTAAATATACTTGTAGGCTGCCAAACCATATATTTCTTAACGAACTTCGAGCATGTTATATGCTTGCAAAAGCCTTTCACTTTTCTGGGTGCCGTATAAAACTTCTACCCAATCGAATTTCACCAGCTTCATCTGGTTCAGGTTCCGGGATCGAGTTTTTGGTCGTGTTGTTTTTTTTAACGTCGCAATTTGTAGATGACATTCCCAGCTTGTTTGCGACATCTCTGACGGAGACTTTGGAGTTCCGTATGAAATCCAAGCCACAAACGTTCCCCGAACATGTTTTTCTTACGTAGATGACAGTTAGTTTGGCACTTCGAAAGACTTCACTGACTCAGCGTGAAATTTTGATGTGTAGATGCCTTTTTTGACAGTGGGCAAAAATGGATCCAAAATCCCATGAATTTAGCCAAGTGATCGGATGGTCCAATAACTATGGCAAACGTACATCTTAGAACGATTCTAAGAATTTCGACACCCATATTGTTAGAGTTCAATTCAAATAATTGTCTGGCCACCTGTGGCCTCATTGAAATCTACTCTGAACTGACCAATCCGATGCCAGTTGACCGGATGGTCCAATAACTACACCCAAAAGTTGAAATTGTAGCAAAAAATGCAATTGCAATTTTTGCAATCATATCTTGAGAAATCTGCATGATTCTCTGCATGAAAAGGCAATTTTAGTCATCATGATCCACAAAGCTTTTTATGGTATGAACAAACCCTAGTAGCACACTTGTTGCCATTCAGTTGAGATAACATAAATAACACTTGCTAAGTCATAATCAAGTAACTACAACTAATTATGATTGGGAAGCCATGCAAGTGTGTGCAAGCGGTTATCGCTGTGTGCTTAGTGCCTCAACAGTCACAGCAACCGTTGGGTTTTTGTTCTACCGTCAACAACTTCTCAATATCGGTGAGACAATGACACAACGCCGCTACGCCATTTGCCACTGTTGCTGTTTCGCTGTTAAATGTTCTATTTTTATTTTCACTCGTCATCACACTCCCATCTACCTCTCATCAAGCCACCATGCGTTTTATTAAATAAATGAAGCCATGTAAGTGTGTGCGACCGACATTTGCTTCATTGTTGTAGCGTTGAGTACCTCGACAATCGAAGAAACTGTATGGCTTTTATTCCGATTATCGCAACTTGTTAGGGTGGCTGGATGGTAACAATGCAGAGCCGTCACGCTGACGGCCCCGGTTCGAATCACAGTTGCGGATCGAGATTTTTTTTTTTTTGTGAGCCATTTGATTTTACTACTACTAACCAACTGCACAACCTAACGCACACATTAAATTTTTCTAAGCGAATTGATGTGTTGCTTTTTTGCCCACGACCAATGTTGCATTTTTTCTTCAAGTTACGATCCATTACGAGAAATGAAGCCAAATCATGCGAACTTGCATTACAATCTTGCTTTTTTATTTGGGTGTGCACAGATAAAAAGAAACATTGAATTGCGTTATCTAATGCACATAAAGGGAATGCTAGTTTTGGCAGAACATTATGGAATACTTCATGGAAATTTTAGCCAGATAACGCCCAAATCTAGCCTGTTCTATGAAAGTGTGGTGCATGAAAGTGGTGCATAAAATATTGTAAACAATTCCGTTGTTTATGCCTCCTATGACTTGGAATTAAACGAGGGGAAAGTTTACACGCGTGTTAAAATTAATATTTTTTTCTGTGTATCTGCTACTGTGTATGTTTGCTACTTCTGGGATTATTTCAACAATTTTGACACCCATATTTTTAGGGTTCAATTCAAATAATTTTGTGGCCCTCCGTGGTCTCATTGGAACCTCCTCTGAACTGACCAATCTGAAGCCAAGTAACCGGATGGTCCAATCACTATGGCAAGCGTACTTCTGGAACGATTTCAAAAAAATTGACATCCATATTGTTAGGGTTCAATTCAAATAATTTGCTGGCCATCCGTGGCTTCATGGGAACCTGCTACGGGATCAAGCCACCAGATTGTCATATGGCAATCACACACATTCCTGTGTATTCATTCCACAGTTTTTGTATCATTATTGATGGTTTTCTATTGAAACATCCATAAGTATACCATTTCGGAACATGTTTCCCGATATCCGGTTTTTACGCAGACGGATAATGTCCATCGATCCAAGAAAAATAGGTTGAGTTCCTGAATCCAAAACTGCCAAAATATTTTAAATCGGTTGGATAATTCCTTAGTAATGGTCATTTTAATTCCGTGGGTAAAAACGTTCCCTGTCGGCTTTTTAAGTAATAAAAAAAATTAGAAGCCCCTCCTCGCCACCCCCCCCCCCTCCAATCTATGCCTTCATTATTTCACTCCAGGATGATAAATTTTAACAAGACATGAGATGTCACAAAGTTTCAATATCCTACTATGAAAACATAATGAAATATCATGTTTTGAAATCGAAAAAGGCAACTTTGTTCCCTGTTGGAAACAACGGTTAAAATGAATGCATCATAAAGAGTAGGCTTTGCCTCTGAGCGAAGAATCTGCTTTTTTTTCTCCGTCAATGTTAAAATGTTTTAAAAACTGAGAAATTATCATGTTTTCAACTGATATTTATATTTTAAATGTATCAATGTGACTGAACAAGATAGTGATATTCCGGAGATGACGTTTGGTGAGATCAGTCTAGTTATAAATATATAACAAAAATTCTTTTTTCAAATAGAACTAACACGTAGTCTTGTTCACTTAAAGGATTGTTGCAAACACATTGCTTCCATAAAAGCATAGCCGGCCAATGGGTGCTAGATTGAACACACCCGATAAAAATAAACATCAACTTTGAAAGGTTTTCTGTTTAAATTTCAAGTGAATCTCGTTCTCTTTTATTTTTATAGAGGGTCCTAACAATTTGCATGATGTAAACTGAGTAAAACTATTTCAGTTTCATAATTCCACAATTGTATGCAAGGTTACTGAATCAGAACATTTCGATGAAAATATCATTCTTCCAATTGTGAAAAACCAACTTAATTCTGCATTTTGAATCACTTTTGTCTGAAAAAAACTCAAACACTTAAATACTTTTCTTAGGGATTTAACTTCAGACATTGCCATAACCTCTTTTTCTACACAATGGTGGACCTGTCTAGTGACCACCTTGGCTCTCTATTTTCGATCCACAGTTCTTCATCAAGTAAGTGCACTCTTTCCACGTTTCCTCCCTCTACCATTTCCCAAATGGGACCGACCGGGTTGACCGCCGCTTGCTTGCTCGGTACCAGCATGACTAGTAGCTATTTAATCGCTGTAAAATCCAGATGGGGGCCGGTGCAATAGAACTAAAAAGAACAAGAAAGCAGCACTGAACGCTCTGTTCTGTTGCGGCTGTCGTAATCCTTTGGAGACGAAGAAAACTGATTAAATTAAATGTATAATTTCTAGAAAATTGCTTCTGGAAGAACGGACGTCATCGCTTATGTGGGGGAAGGAGAAAGTTCAAGAGTAGACAAGAAATTCAATTCTGGTCTGTAGGTCAATTAGTGACGAACAACGGTATCACACTCGAGAGAAATACTTGTGTTCCTTATCGCCCAAACGTTAAGGTTGTTTATGTCCAGCATCGAATTACTGAGATAATAGATCTTTCTTTATGATCTTTGACTTCAATAGAAGCAAATTGAGTGCGATTGGTTTGCTCTGTCGTTGGTTTATCTTTGATGAAAATTCTATGTTATTTGTATAATGCAGTCCTAAACTTATTTCTTCGAGAGATAAGTGCCATATTGAGCTCGTTTTGCACGAATTATAAAGAACACTCGAGCTTCGTACGGTCGATGGTGCCATCCACCTATCTTAGTTTCTCGGTTGTCTTACAATCGAAGCAACTGCAGGGTTTTAATCTCATCATTTCAACTGGTTTAAGTGGCTGAATGGTAAATATCAAAAGCTGTTATGCTATCGGCCATGGTTCGGATCTCGTTTTCAAATCTAGATCGTTGTTCTTGACAAGCCATCAGACTTTCAGACTCCAATCTCACACTCATCAACTAATACACTGTACAAGCTCACGCAATTTTACGAATTTTACGAATCAAATTAAGCATTTTTGCCCGCAGCAAGTCACGATCCGTTGCGAAAAGTGTAACAAAAGCATGCGAAATTGCAATACAAGCTTGCTTTGCTTTTGTTTTGGTTGTAGTGACTTCACTTTCTCCGAAGCCTCAATCGTAATTTTAGGTAGATTAGAATGAATTGCTCTTCTAACGTTCAACTTGCATGATGCAGGTATTCGTTCTAGTAGTAAAATAGTTTGTAATGGCTAGATCATTTGGATAGCACCAGATAGCGTCAGACGGCGGAACCAAGAGTGACATAGGTGCACGAATTAAGAAGACTGGGGCTGCTTTTGCTAGTTTAAGAAATACATGGAGGTCAAACCAGATAAGTCAACGCACCAAAATCCGAATTTTAAACTCAGATGTTAAATCTGTGCTGCTATACGCTAGCGGGACGTGGTGCGTATCAGTGGAGAAATGCTAAAAAGCTGCAGGTCTTCATCAACCGATGCCTGCGGTATGTAATTCGTGTCTGGTGGCCTCACAATTGAATCTCAACAGAAACCGATATCAGTGGAAATTCGAGAACGAAAGTGTAGGTGGGTCGACCCACACTTTGAAGGAGCGAAAACGAAATCTGCAAACAAGCGCTGGATTGGAACCCAGCAGAGGCAGACCCAGGGGCTCATGGCATCGGAGCCTCAATAAGGAAATACAGAAAGTCGATCGAAATCTGACCTGGGCCCAGCTCAAGGCTAAAGCGAGCAGCCGACCAGGATGGAATTCTCTCAGGTTGGTCCTACGCAACCCTAGGGATGTGAATCTGCTCTTCGATACCAGTGCCATTGGAGACGCAGTGGATACAGGAGTTACAATTACTGAAGCAGATGTAGTTAGATTGACTCGACAAAATCGGTAAAAGATACCAAAAGCTGCGGTAAAGGAAGCTCCTACCCTTCGTAGTTCTCAGGTAATTGTTGACGTTGCCAATTCTCATGCGGTTCAAGAAAGGCGATCATAACCCAAAATAAAGGCCAATGTCAACATGCCAGTCAATCCCGTCCGGTCGTCTATCAATACCGGTAACGCGCGACCTAAAGGGTGTTCCGAACAAAATTTGTTCAAACAGTTATGTGTGTGAGTCGATCAAAGTTTTTATTAATAAGTCAAATTATGTTTCTTTTTCAAGGTCAGTTAATACAGAATACAGGAAAAATATTCAGCTAAGCTTCCATTTAAGCGAATGCGAATTGCCGGGTCTTTCATTTAACACCTGCCATGAGATTTTGTACAGTCTCCTTGTCCACTTTATTCGCCGCAGAACGCCAGTTTGCCTTAAGCTGTTTCTCGCTCACAGCAGCTTTTTGAGTCTTCTTAAGGTTCCGCTTGACGATGGCCCAATATTGTTCGATTGGGCGGAGCTCTGGCGTGTTGGGAGGGTTCTTGTCCTTGAGCACCACTTGAACGTTGTTGGCAGCATACTACTCCATGGCCTTTTAACCGTAATGGCAAGATGCCAAATCCGGCAAAAATAGAACGGAACAGTTGTGTCGCTTCAGGCTAGCCAGTAGACGTTTTTGTAGGCACTCGCTCAGATAAATTTCCTGGTTGACGGTTCCGGTCGCAATGTAAACGCTGCTCTTCAAGCCACAGGTACAGATGGCCTGCCACACTAGATATTCTTCGCGAAATTTGACAATTTAATGTGCTTGAAAATATCTGTCACCTTTCCCCGTCCGGTTGCCTTATAGAAATCTTGTCCAAGAAGCTATTTGAAGCCTGCCTTGACGTAAGTTTCATCGTCCTGTTCCATTCAATCAAACTTCGTCAGCATCGTCGTGTAAAACTTTCGCGATCGTGCTTTGGCCGACGTGTTTTGTTTATCATCGCGATTTGAAGACACCACTTTCTTGTAAATCAACAGTCCAGCTCGTATTTAGCTCTATCCGAGGTTGAAGGCGCCACTCCCAGCTTCTTTGCGACATCTCGGACGGCGAGGTTGGGGTTCCGCTCGAAACAACGGGCAACTTTTGATGCGTTGCTTCTCTTCCTTCTACGACATTTTGATAACTGAAGTACTAATCTCAAAATCAAAATAGAGGCATGATGCAAAATTAATGTTCATGCAAGCTCTCATTTTCATGACCATACACTTCACTGACAGAAATTCCCACTCACCCTGTATATTACGTTGTCAAGCTTCTGCCAACAGGTTACAATCATGCGACGACTCCCATTCGTTTATGTGAAGTTAATAGCAGAGAATTTCCGAATCATCAACCGTGAACATGCTTTCAATTATTCAGTTCTATTATTTAGCTAACAAACATTCGCCATATAGCGAATGACTGATACCAGGCTTATTAAATAAATAATTTCGTTTCCTTTCTTTCTTTCTCTCGTTTTTAGGTACGGATACATAACAGCATGCTCCGCTTTAAAAATGCACGAAATCCTCGCCCTCCTGCCGGTTCACATTCGTCCTTTTTCCATCACAGCTAAACGATAATGGTCCCAACTGGGGAGCGTCGTCGTTAGGTAATGAGCATCGAACGACGCACGTTGTATCGCTGCAAAAGAGTACCAATACGAATCGTTACATCAGAATTTTATTGGAATTCGTAAAATCACTCTCGGTACTTTTGTAAAGCCTTTCTGAAAGCTGAAAACATTCAAGAGGTTTCGAATTTCCCGCTAGCAGTGAATGGAAAGCGACACAATCGGATGAATAACTTATGAGGTTCGTTCTGGGGATTTTCCGATTTCAAGAGTAACCCAGGGGAAAAACTGTTTTTTTACAACAGGTTCGCTTCCGGATCAGAGGTGTGAACCCGTGGTGAAAATTCATAAGAGAATCAATCGAAAGGTAGGTTTGAGTGTGATAGAAATGGAAAATTCGTTCTTCGATATCAACAGGTTTTTTTCTGTGTGGTCACGTATCAACTTCGAGCATCTCCTTAGTCCATTTTTCGATTTCTTCGTCAATTCAATCTCACGAAATAGGTCCCGCAGCATCAATGAATCATCTGCTAGGAGGGAAAATGGTTAGACCTTTTTTTTCGCAATCAAAACCTAAAAATGAGGAAAGCTCGTAATCCCTTTAGTCCTCCTAGAAGTAGGTAGTGGAAAGCATAAAGCAATAATGTACGCTTTTGCAATCATCTCTCTATTATTGTTCCATCCGGCATGTCACAACGTTATCAGCCGTGCCATCACCGCCATCGTCATCGTGGTATGTTTGCCACTTTTTTTTTTCCGATTTTGCACATCTCCGCAGTAAAATCTCAATGGGAAATCTTCAGCATCACAATCGACGACGATAACGGCGGAAGTGAACGAAGCAGTGAATGGCATAGTTCTTAACTGTTAGATGCTTTTAACTGCAGCGATTGACTATGGTTTGGTAAAATTTTACACCCTGTCACTGGCGTGTGTAGGTATTCTGAGGGTTGGTGAAAATGTATTTTGATTTCTGAAATGTGTCTTCTTATACGCTTTAAACGCTTCCAGCTCTCAACTTATTTGTATAATCTATATATTATAACATTCTATACCCAAGAAAATAAAGAAAGTTAGCTATGGCTCCTATTGTATTAATGGATGTAAAAACTGAAGAAACTTTGTGCCATAACCTTTAACCAGGATCTACACATTTCGGTACACCTATACCTATAGCCAGGATTGGGTTTTTCAGAATGATTACGTAGCACTGCGCAACTAAATGTAAGCCATTCAAATTGTCAATGCAGCATTCTTGGAATTCATTCTTTCCGGCCTAAACTTACCCCCAAGCGTTATTAAAAAGTATAAGCACACCTAATTTTATCGGTCACTTCGAATATAATGAAATATTTCAACCTGTTTTGGCTGCGTCCTTTTGTTTGCACATTTCTGAATGACATAGCATCATAAAAGTGCTCAGTTTTGTGTTACCTATCAAAGTGCGCGGCCTTACTCCGGAACAACGAAAAAGTATCGTGCACAAATGGTGCACTGTGAGCGGACTCTCCTTGAGAAAATTGGTCAAGGAAGAAGGTGTAAGCGTTGGAGCGGAACGATCTGCGATTCGAAAATATAGAGAACAGTGTACGTTTGAAGATGCGCCGAAGAGTGGTCGGAAATCCGGTCCTGTTAGTCCGGATATCGATAAAAAGATCAGGGATGCCTACAAGCGAAAACCAGCTACTTCCGTTCGGGATGTTGCGAAAAAACTAGGGACCTCGTCGAGTAACGTCATGCGTGCCAAAGAAAGACTTGGGCTAAAAACATACTGGAAGCAGAAAAAAAACCCAAAAGGAACCCAAAACAGGCCGCGTCCGTGAAACCACGGGCCCGCAAACTCTACGATTCGTTATTGCGTAGAAATTCTGGGTGTATAATAATGGACGATGAAACGTATGTGACACTAGATTACAAAACGCTTCCCGCACCACAATTCTCTACTGTAAGCGAAGACAAAGACATCCGCAAAACGGAGAAGGCAATTTTTACCGAAAAATTCGGTAAGAAGGTTATGCTTTGGCAGGCAATTTGCGAGTGTTGTAAAACATCTACGAAAATACGTTAAGGAAT
Source organism: Aedes japonicus (assembly GCA_034211315.2). Lineage (NCBI taxonomy): Eukaryota > Metazoa > Arthropoda > Insecta > Diptera > Culicidae > Aedes > Aedes japonicus. Next base: position 175,514 of record JASCZW010002182.1, read on the forward strand.
GTCTCCAGAAGCGATTATTGCCGATGATCAGGCAGCACGAAGGTCAAGTAGTGTTTTGGCCTGATTTGGCGTCATGTCATTACGCAAAGAATTAGAATGGTACAAAAGTCAAAATGTATGTTTCGTGCCGCAAGACATGAATCCGTCGAACTGCCCGGAGGCACGGCCAATCGAGTCTTTTTGGGCTTTAACCAAAGCGAAGGTTCGAAAATTCATAAAACTAGCGGACGACATCCAAAAATTTCGAGGAAAAGTTAGGAGTCCTAGCTATGATTAAATATTTTGATTAAACGAGAGCAAAATATTATTTAAAACACAAATACAAATATAATTTGCCAAATAAAATGATTAAAACTAAAAAAAAACTTGCCTTTTTTAAATATAAATTAGAAGAAAAATTAGTAATCTCCATTTAATTCCAACTACCTTTGCTTATCTTCGACAGATACGCGTATTTCGTCTACAATGTGCAGACTTCTTCAGTGTCTCGTACTAATAACTCGACTTTTTTGTTATTTTAAAAGTGTACTTATACTTCCTGGAACAGTCTATAGCCCAAGAGGCTACTGTTATTACTGTATATCTCAAGTTCTGAACTTGAACATGCCAAGATGACTGGTGACCTTACAGAATATTCACTGAATGTGTTTGAATTCATATCGTCACCTTTCATAGATTATAACTTCTGAATTCAACGGAAGTTTTGGTGACCTAGAACATCGCAAGATATCTCATTATATCTGTTTACCTTCCAGAAAACTCACTTAAATTGGCCATATACATATTGTTACATTGTTTGGCCCAGAAAGCTGTAGATGCTCAGTTTTTAATTTCCAGGATAGTTTGGATAATGTAGAAAAATTTATTGCAACTTTGTATTCACTTTCACTTTAAAAAAAAACACTATTTAAATAACTTGTTTAAGCGTATTAGTAGAATAATAATGGCTTCATTCATCACTTTAAAAAATAAAACATTGAAGCACTTTTTTCAAATTATAACTAGTAATCGCGAGCAAATTTCTTTATATTCCACTAGAGAAAGCTTATCTTTTGGCACTTTGTATTGCCTAAAAAGTACTGCCACTATTGTAAATCTTATGTTTTGAACGCCAGGACTGTTTGGATGATCTGGAGGATTAGAAAGTTATAAAACATTGACTGTTGAGCTTAAAAAGATTTATTGAATGTGTTTTTGGATGCATATCCGGAGCAATTTGCGATTAGGGTGAACATGCAGAATGTAAACAAAAGGGAAATGATGATTGTAAGATTGCAAGTAGATTTTCAAACAGTAATTTACAAATTAACGAATAAATTCAAATATAATCTAGCATACCGACAGAGAACAAAGCTAACTTCTGATTCATATACATTAATTGTTATTTTATATATTCTCCGTGCGAGGAGTAACGATTATGATGTTGAAGGAGATGTTCGCTCATCACCATGAGGCACCAAGAGTGAACAACAATGTTTTTTTGGCTAGAATTGAAAGATATGAAGAGAAAGTTTTTGATAGTTCCGCTAGTATGCGGCAGGCTCGGAAACATAGCAGATGTTTTTAGGAAAATTGAGCGAAAAGGGCATGTGTACAGTGGTACTCGAACCAACGACATTTTTGCCTAACATCCCACTGCGGGGTAGGTTAAAGCACGGACTAAGTCCGCCACTTCAACAGGCCTGTCCTGGAACTATCAAAAACTTTCTCTTCATATCTTTCAATTCTAGCCAAAAAAACATTGTTGTTCACTCTTGGTGCCTCATGGTGATGAGCGAACATCTCCTTCAACATTCTGATTCATATTTGATACTGATGGAAATTTGTTCGTTATTCATTGAAATTTGCACATTTTTAATATTCGCCTGTCAACACTGTTACTGTTACTTTTCGTCGTTGTTTTGATTTTTTGTCAGTATCGCCTTTTACTTTACGCCAGGTTTATGTTTTGATATAAATTTCGCCTTTCACTTTGTCAACAATAAATATGGCGTAAATCGCAGAGTGAACTGTTTTGATTGCGAAATAACTCTACGCCCTTTGCAACAACAATATTTAATAAATAAAACTAAAGCATAACCAGGACAAAAAAGTCAAAACTCATGATTTAGATATAATAATTATGCATTGCATTGAAAAAACGTTTTGTTTATATTTTGCTTCTTCTTCTTCTTTTTAGCATTTCAAGCTTATTGCTTTCACAATTAGCTTATTATTGCTCTCAACTTAGTGTTCAAGATGCACTTCCACAGTTATTAATTGAGAGGTTTCGATGCCTGGTACCATTTTTGCATTAGTATGATTGTGTAGCAAGTATAATCATACCCTATGCCCAGGGAGTCGAGAAATTTTCCTTAACGAAAAATTCCTAGACCAGCCCGGGAATCGAACCTAGCCACCTCCAGCATGGTGTTGCTTTGTAGCTGCGCCTTTACTGACTGAGCTAAGGGAGGGCCCTTTATATTTTGCATGTACCCCTAATCGCAATTTGCTCCGGATATAGTCATCTTATATAGCCCAAAAAGACTACTGCTACAACTGAAGATTTATGATTTGAACTTAAAGACAGCTTGGATTACTTAGAATATCCCAAGATGGTCGCGTTATGTCTGTTGACCTTCTACACTATTTAATGAATATTGTTGGATAGGGGAGGTGCTCTAATGTAGGTCTATGAATCTTGAATTTGGCCTATCGATAAAAATTACATGTCCATAAATGTTTCCCATATTGATATGTCAACGAGGTAACACTGTACATTTATGATTTTAAGCATAAAAAAGGTGAAAACAGTCTCGAGGTTTCAGCATAGCCCGAATCCTAGATCCATAGATCCAGAATAGAGCACCTTCCCCTACATATTGTTCGTTTACATACTCCAAAACCCTATTATTATCACTGTAGCTGTTATGTTCGGAACTCAAGGACAGTTTGGATGACACCGATCATCCCAGTTTATCTCGTAATGTTTGTTTACGTTCAAAAATTTTCACTGAATATAGTTCAATACGTAGCGTAACTTTGTATAGCCCAAAAAGCTATAGCTACTACTGTTCTGAACTCAAGGACAGTTTTGATGAGCTAGAACATTACAAAATTTTCAAATAATGACTGTTGACTTTCCAAAAGGTTGTTGAATACACTCAGTAGCAAAAAAAAGCCGAGCAAACCACGTTGTTCAAATTTTCCATACTTTGTCAATTATCAATATTTTTGAATAAAAATTTGACAATTTAATAAAGAAAGTATAGAGCTTATGTGACCAAAATTTTATGTTGATAAAATTTATAAATTTAGAATTATCATAATATATGTGAAAAAAGTTCTTTTTGGACATAGCAATTTAAAAAATCCGTATTTCTGTGAAAAATTTAGGTAGCATATAAAAAATTTCTGCATAGCTTAAAAAAATATAGAAAATAATGTGGACAAAATTTGAACTGTTTCCATAAAGTGGTTTGGACTACAACTGGCGTCAAAGTTGACGCACCAACATGAGCATTTCCCCTTTTTCACCCGATACTGACCTTGCTGAAATATCGGTGCAAAAAAAAAGCATTTTTCAAGCAATAGAGAAATTTTTAATATGCTACCTAAATTTTTCACAGAAATACGGATTTTTGAAATTGCTTTGCCCAAAAATGACTTTTTTCACATATGTTATGATAACTTCAAATTTATAAATTTTATCAACATGAAATTTTGATCACATAAGGTTTATACATTGTTTATAATGTAGTTAAATTTTCATTCAAAAATATTCATAATTGACAAAGTTACAGGAGGTTGAACATGGAGTTTTTTTGCAAATAAAATTTTGCTCGGCTTTGCTACTGAGTGTATGTTTGAGTACATATAGTGACCTTAAAGCTACTGTTAGCTACTGCTAATTCTGCACTCAAGTGCATTTTGGATAACCTAGAACATCCCAGATTTGTATCTTTCTAATCTAATCTAATTTTTATTACCAAAAATTTAATCGTACGTATGCATATTTACCATATTCTTAACAGACCCTTGTTTATCTCTCAATCAAAAGACGCGTGCATCTAAAACTTATGATAGCTAAGACTATGTAGTTTCGTTCTTTTTATCAAACACAGAAACTGAAATTGGGCTTATGGATTTTTTGAAGAATGCAGACATTTATACCGAAGAAAGATTCAGCGATGATAACTACTTTTGTACAAAATTTACATGTCAGGAATCTTCGGCATTTTGATAGTTGACGACTTACACTATATGAATCTATATTAGATTTGGTTTAAGGACATAATATCAAGATGTTAGGGATCTGGAAATGTAAGTTTGAGATTCTTCATACTAATTCCCATACAAACTTTGAATAGCGTGTGCAAAGCCAAATTAAAACCAAATGTATTCAATTTTTTTTGGGGACTATCAGGACCCAAATTCGCGTCGATTAAGCTTAGGGGAGCAAATATTTCGAAATTTGCATAACCCTAGTGCCCATATATAAATACACACAAATATTCATACGAATATTCTCACATCCACGCATTCACACATACACACATACTTATTAAACACACATAACTACATGCACGTAAACACACTTGCGCATTCACACATTTACACATACACTTACATAAACACATTTAAAATCATACACAAAAACGCATACACGGTTTAAAACACACGCACACACATACGTACACACATAAATACTTATCCCAACACAGAACAAGTAGAACATTTTGAAAATGCTCTATTTTGCATGCGCCACGAAGCGGTGAAATTTCAAACAAAATGGATCACCTTTCGAATGCCTTTAATTTTCTGAACGAAATATGCGAAAACTAGAACTTTTTATCTTATCAGAATCACGATATAGAAAGAGTTGAAAATGCTGAATTTGGCATGCTCACTAGGGCCACTTAGCGGAGGATCTCCGAACAGAACGGTCCATCTGTTGGATGCCCTTGACCGTCTGAAGAACTTTGCTGAAAACTGCACCTTTCCAGATATTAAGGGTCTCGATATATATCATTATGAATATACCTGTATTATCTCCACTTAGGGGCTATTCATAAACCACGTTTGACCACGGTTTGACAAAAGTCTACGCTCCATAAAAATATTAAAAAAATGTATGTAGACAAGTCTACGATTAAAGGAGGTTTTATTTTGTGTTCTCGCCCTGGGGCCCTTGCTTGCCTCTTGGACCTTGTTGGGCTATCCATTCTACTGTTCACAAAATCTTCTAAAAGTTTTTCATAGCAAATGATTTAGCATGTTAACGCAATATTTTTTTACACGGATTTCGGAATTAGCACAGTTTTTTTTTGCACAGATTCCGGAATTAACGCGGTGTTTACTTACACGGATTAAAAAAACCGAACACAAAAAAATCGCGTTAATTCCGGAATCTGTGCCAAAAAAAAAACCGTGTAAAAAGAACCTTGTTGTATATGAAAATGACTTTCTGTCTATCTGCCAGTCTGTCTGAACTTTAAAGACTCAAACACTCCTGAACCGATCGGTGTGAAATTTTGTAAGGAGGAGTTTTTGGGGCCGAGGAAAGTTCTCATGATAGTTCTAGACTCTTCCCTTCTCTAGAAAGGAGAGGGGCTCCTATACAAATGAAACACAAATTTCTGCATAACTCGAGAGCTAATCAAGCAAATGGAACCAAATTTAACATGTGCGGGTATTTTGGAAGCCAAATATGTTTCTATGAATCCTAGTAAGTGTGAGCTGTTAAGTGGAATACCTGTAACTAGAAATGAGAAGAAAAAATAGTATTTTCTATTTAATTCCAACTACCTTTATTGCTTATCTTGACAGATACGCGTATTTCCTCTACAATGTGCAGACTTCTTCAGTGTCGTGTACTATAGACTGTTCCAGAACGTATAAGCACACTTTCAAAATAACAAAAAAGTCATGTTTTTTTAGTTTTAATAATTTTATTTGGCAAATCATATTTGTATTTGTGTTTTATATGATATTTTACTCTCGTTTAATCAAAATATTTAATCATAGCCAAGACTCCTAACTTTTCCTCGAACATGACCCATTAGCTTCTGCACAGTGGTACTTCCCACCATTTTGACCACTGTTGGCCAATCTTTTTTAAATTTTTGGATGTCGTCCGCTGGTTTTATGAATTTAATAATTGTTTGAGATCCCTCCTCCCTCTGAAAGGGGAAGCTCTCATACAAATGAAACAGAAGTTTCTGCTTAACTCGAGAACTAATAAAGCAAAAAGAACCAAATTTGGAATAGGGTGCTTTTGGAAGCAATAAATGTTTCTATTGTAGTTTTAAAGACCCCCTGCTCCTCCCTCTTGAAAGAGGGACTCTCATACAAATGAAACACAAATTTCAGCATAACTCCAAAACTAATCAAGCAAACGGAATCAAATTTTGCATGTTGGGGTTTTTCGAGGCAAGAAATGTTTCTGTGGTGGTTCGATACTCCTCACCCCCCTCACTATGATGGCTATCAAACAAAAGAAACAGAAATTTCAATCAAAAATGAGAATTATCCAGGCAATTAAAATATGAAATGTGTCAGGTAAGGAGCATGTTTTTATAGAATTTTGAACCCCTTCTTAGTCAAGAAAGGGAGATGCTTGAGCTACTTTCAGTGCTACATTATGCACAAGAAGTTAACCTAAGTTTATGAAAGAGAAAATTGCGTCCAAACTGACAGGATACGTCCTCGTAGTTTGAAGATAAAATTTCTGTTGAAGAAATTCTTCTACACCGAAAGAAAAACCATGGTACAAACTGAGGGTTAAATTTAAAAAAAAAACACACACACACCTTCGTTTTTTTGCAGACAATAATTTCGTTTAGTTCTACTATGATAATACACTGGTATGTAAACAGATTTCCATAGTAGTTTTAAAAACTGGCGTAGTTAGCCAAAAAAGAAAAAAAAACTATCGCTCTATTTCTTTCTGTGTAGTTACTATTGAAAAAAGGGGAGACATTTCATTCTAAGAACGGCAACGTTAAGTTCGATGAATTAAGGCAACGCTTTTAAATTTAAATTCATTTAGTTGTAAGTGTAACACGGCTCGCATCGGGTTCAGCAAAATGCGCTATTAAAAACCACCTGAAATTATAGGTGCATGCTTATTTCAAATGCATGGCTACCCCCTCTGATCCTACGCACGCAAGTGATATCCTCCCACCACCCACTTGGCGACGGCATGATGAAAGCAGCGCCAGGATAAAGTTGCTGGAAACGCCAAAGCCAAGATGTATGACGAGATAATGGACCCATTCGGAAACTTTTCAGAAGATTTTGACTTTGTTACGGCTGAATATGTGTGTGTATGTGGGTCGAGTTAGCTTTCCAACGGAAAGCCTTTCTACCTATAGATAGATAACGGAGATAAAAAGTTTGTTAAATTTTCCCCCATGATTTCCAGCGGGCCAATAACGGAGAAATAGGATAGGTATCATCTATCTTCTGCCACTTTTGTCGTTTTCCGATTGATAAAGTTGCCTCTTTGTCAGCGTAAAAGCATGAGCAACAAGGATGCAATTAGAGTGTTGGGTTAGAGTGCTTTCAAGGCTATTTAAAATTGACTGTCCTGGAAAATATTCTTCGGCATAAATCATCATACAGAGCGCAAGCGTTCTCCTTTTCTTTTTTCTCGTCGCGATTTCGAAAGGTCAACGGTCCAAAAATCTGGCTTCAGTTCCAGTCCCTTGTAGGGAAACCGCGTTAGCTTCAAATAATAAAGAGCACATCGCACAATCTTGGCACGACTAGCTGGCGTCACTATATTGCCGTCGCCACCGCCGTTGCAGTCGGTTCACAAATCGATCGAGACACACTACTGTGTGCGGGGGAGGAGGTGTGTCGGTTCCGAACCATTGCGTGTCCTCCAGTGCACTTTGGAACAGACGGTCCGGGGCGGGGTGTGTTTGTCTAGCAAAACAACCCCATATACTTGCCGAAAGACGGGCGATTTACTGCTAGCAACTCACTATTGCTTCTGCTACTGCTGCTGCTGCCATCTATCATATCAACGAGTCCTGTCGTTTTGGAGCCTGAACCGATTATGGTGTACCACGCTGATGATGTCGATGATAATAATCATCATAAAAACTGGTTTGCGGCAGATTAGGCGGAGTAGGTGGAAGCGGGGAGTGGATATTGAAGCCTTCGATAAAATAGCTAATAAAATGTGCGATGTGACCGATGAGGGTGCTGATTTTTCTCAATTTATCTAGAAACGAAGACGAGACCACGTTCTTCTACACAGTTACAAAAGAATCATGTAATTTTATGCGCTAACTAGTGCATGTATATGAAATGCTAGATGTGGCATTAATTATTGTTGTATGAAAGGTTGCAAATAATTTCAAATAATTGAAGGAGGGGAAAGTCTACGCGCGTCTGTTAAAGTTCATAATGTTTTTTTTTCTGTGCAGCACTGTGTTCGGTTCGTTTTATGTCGATTGCATTATTAAGAAATTGCTACGAAGCGACGTCCGACGTCCGACGGAGTGGAATTCTATTGTTGCGGTGTAGCACAATCCGTCGAACCAATGCGATGGCCAATTAGGAATTCATGAAGGAGCCGGTTGTTGTTCGTTTCTTGAAAGGCTGACGCTGTCCACACTCTGTCCAATGACTGACTTCCCGCACAGGCATAGGTCGTGGATAGACATTGTGGTTGAGAACACGCGAAACTTGGCAAACTTCTCGTCGTCTAGTGGCGGAAGCGAAACGATAGGAAATATTCATCAAAATTAGACATGTTACAACGAATGACTTGAAGGAAAGAGATAGACGAAGAGGTGAGGCAGTCTGACAGGTTGGAAAGTAAATGTGTGTTGACATAATGCGCATTTCTAATAAGATTCAGTGTTGTATCGAAAAGGATGTTATAGATTTCGTTCTGCTTCCCAGTACATAAATCACCCTTCGAAATGCGAAATGCTGATTTATTATATTTGGTCAAATTTTAGATCTGTTTTATCTTTTTAGTAGTGGCGTATTATTTTATACTTTAAAACTAAAAAAAATCTACAAACTGTATTCCTATAGAAGACTTTCTCTTTCGAAATGTAAACTGTTGTTTATGTGCAAAGTTTTCAAAAGATTTTACAAAACACTAAAAATAGAAAAAATTGGATGATCAAAATCTACCACTTTTAGAACCTTAACAGTTCTTTATTTGAGAACATTGTTCGAGATTACATATGTTGTCCCGTCGAACTTGAAACAAGAAACATTTTACACTTTGTAATGTTATTATTAGTTATTATTATTCTACGATTATTCGCTGCCGTGACGGAAAAAAGCTGCTGTCTGCGTAATTTTTTAAGCAGTGCGAACGATAGGAGGTTCCCCCTGCAACTCATGCAATTCGTGACCTTCAGAGTCCAAAATAGACACGATTGCCAACCATAGTGCGCCAGTATCTCTCTGCTGATGTCACTATCGGGGGTCACAATTCAACTGCATAAGGGACGAATGGCCAGTTTTCAGTGGCCCGAAATTTTATCATTGCATTGAGTAGGCATATATGAACCTGCGACTGTCCGAATATCCTGTCTTGCAAGACTCTGTCTCCCATGGCACAACCGGGCGGACTGTGGTGGGTGAACAAAGCCCTGTCCGAACCACCAGCTGATAGCAAGTGTCGAAAACTGAATTCATTTCGGTTCGTCTCGTGTGCTATATACTAGCGTTCATAGCATAACCCAGGATTAAGAGAGGCACAAAAATACAGTACAAAGCCAAATTCTAAAGAAGGGATGGGCCTCAGTTATAAGATCAGACACAGGTAACAAAGCAAATAATTTTACAGCTGAGAGGTGTGGCTATTTCTGTTCACATCATGGAATAAAACTTAATGAAATAAAAAGAAGAAGACAATTCGAATCATTTGTTTCCCGTTTTTGAGGACTCGGATAGGCAAAAAAAAATATTTTCAACCTGTTCATACAGAAATTTGTATTGGAGCAAAAGTAGGTCATTTTAAGTTGAACTACATATACTTTATATGTTATTATTATACTCAATTGTAATTTCGATGCAAAACAATTCTAAGTTTTTCTGATCAAATGGTGTATGAATGAAGACCCTCTCGAAGATCATGGTTGTCACCTTGTCGTAGGTGAGAGGGCTAATCCCATGCAAAAGGTCAGCATGGGAGACTAAGAGCATGATCAGCAGTGATAGTATCACACTCTACTTTCTTTAAATTGCCACGTCGTAGTACGTTTATTTGAAGGCATTGGAAGAGGTGTCTTACTGGCGGGTTCAGCCGCAATTCACTCTTATACGAAGCTGGGAACAATCTACAAATTCCTTCAAATAATTTAGGGAAACGACAAAAAGTGCACTTTTCATTTGCTTGACAACTCTTTCATTGCTGTTTACTCTCTAATTGTCATTGAATAAACAGCAAATATACCTACATACTTGGTGATGTGATGTGTGATGTGTGATAAGAACCCACCATCAGTGCAAGGTAGGATTACCTATGGCTGCAGGACTATTCTCAGCAGGTTGTTCTGAGAGAATAGCCTACGTGATGGCTTCTTGTAGCAGGGTCAGCCGATCTCAGTGAGGACCTTCGGAAGCCTACGGCCAGAAGGCCGCGTGTCTTCGCATGACAAGGAACTGGCGACTCCACGAACCCTTCGGCGGCGACAAGGGACTGGCGACCCCACGAATCCCTGTTATATAGTTGTTAAAGGAACAGTGAAAATTTTTAGCATAAATGATTTATAAAAACAAAGTTAAGACGAAAAGGAAATTTCACGACTATACTGAACTTTAGATTCAATTAACACATTTATTTTTGTTTTTATTTGCACTAATAAATGTACTGGGATATTGCAAATTTCTACTGTTCCTAATAAAATAGTTGTGGGCAATAAAATGAGGAAGGATCTCACAAAAAAAAATTACAATTCAAATAATTTACCATAAAAGCATATCATTCTCTATGTTGCATCATCAAATCAAGGAATCCTTCTTTCCAACGCATCTTCCACTGCATGTTATTCGTATAGGACTCATTTGCTTTTATAGACTGATCCAATATGAATGGACCAAGAACTTAACTGCATATACTGCGCTGGTTTTTACAAGGTCTCACTCTTCTCATATAGAAGGACATCATGAAAGAACCAATTGCTATGTATACAAATTTCAACTTGAATAATTTACATGGAATTTTACACTATAAAAATTAAATTTCTTGACTATGTAAAAAGCAGCTACAGTAAGTCAATGCAGTTCCAACCGTTCACTTACCGAAAACGCAACCTACCTCCTGTTGCATTATTAAATCCTCGTAAATTCAAATTTAAAGTGATGGTAACAATCTTCCCAACCTCACTCGCGTCCTAACACAATAATGAAAAAGCAAGCAAATATTAAATAAAACTACAACCATAAAGTTGAGCTAAGGTATTGAATAAAGAGCTTTTAATTTATACTGTTAAATAGAACAGATTTTAAAAAAATGTTAAATAAATAATTTCGACGATTTTGTTACAATCACTTCATATTCAAGACATAAATATGTTTGTTCACTTATTTCATTACATAAATATGTTTTTGAAATATTGTCTTCAAAATATGGTAGAAATAAATTATTTGTTGCTTTGCAAACCAGCTCTCCTTGATATCCTAGATGGCCAAGTCCTCCTGAACGCGCAGCTGCCGCCGTCGGCACTCGTCCACATCAAACCGGCCGTCGCCGACGTGTCGGAAACCTTCTGGTAGTAACATGCTATCTGTGTCTATTACACTCTTCAAATATACCTACACACTTGGTATTCTTAATAAACTTATTGTTCCCATCATTATCGAAAAGGGTGAGTGTTTTGATCATGATTGCGAGCAACTAGTAATATGTCCTGATGTGTCAGGTGCAGATAATGCAAATATATATTATAATTTAAATGTACGCTCTATAAGACAGCCGTGATCAAGGCACTGACTCTAACAACATATTATTTAGCTAGGGATCAGACCTTCTGAACTGAACAAAGGTCATTTAAAAATGTAACTTAGGACAGATGCTGACAAGGAGTTAAAGGCTGGGGTTTTATAAAAAAAATTATACAAATAATTGAGACTCACCACTCACTATCTTATGCGATGGGTCAACTTATATGACATTAAAAGACCATGGCGGAATAATATAAAGAGATCGGCCAAGACCGCCAAGACTAGGAAATTGGTTTCAGACAAATATAACAGACACAATGAAAGAATAGTAATAACAAAATTCAATAATGCAGAACACATGAAAAGAAAAAGGCGAACAAAAATAAATGAATTAGAAGAGGTAAGACGAAATAACGCCAATGATAGAGAAACGTAGTCCTACGTTAAAATAGCAAAAAAACGAGATAATTGTGGCACGAAATTAGTTTGAAAGTGATTGCCATAGTTGGAGTGATCTCAGCAAGTTCTGCTATTTGATACTCTTCAATATATAAATTTTCAAAAACTTGTGGAACTGTGAAAACCTTCTCGAAGCTCATGGTTGTCACCTTGTCGTAGGTAAGAGGACTTATCTCATGCAAGAGGCCGTCATGGGAGACCAAGAACTTCGTTTACATTGCCCCGTCGTAGTACGTTTATTTGAAGGCACTGAAAGAGGTGTGAGACTGGCGGGTTTAGCCAAAATTCACTCGTAGACGAAGCAAGGAACAATCTGCAAATACCTGATTTCAAATAATTTAGGGAAACGACAAAGAGTGCACTTTTCATTTGCTTGACAATTCTTTCATTGTTGTTTATTCTCTAATTGTCATTGATTAGACTTCAAATATACCTATACAGTTCGTATCATTTATAATCTTATTGTTCGCTTCATTATCGAAAAGGGTGAGTGTTTGTGACGCTGACAAAGAATTAAAGGCTATGGCTTTACGAAAAAAGTAGGCAGCGGAGGGTCCGCTAGGGAGGCGAAAAGGCTTGAGGCCAAGATCGGTTAGTTTTCCTTTAAAAGTCTCTTGAATTAAAGTCATAAACATAATAATCCACACTCACAACTACAGCAATCGCGACAGTAAAATGTATCGTGTCTGTAAGTTCCAAACATCACGTTTGAACCATTTCTGTTCTAGTAGTTTCTTGTATTATTGCAGAAAGATCAAAATAATGGGTCTATTTGAAGTGTGATTTGAGAACACACTACCTTGTTCTCTCTTTTCGGAATATGCCATACTTCATTGTAGTGCGGAATTGTGATTAACCGATTTTAGGGTCTTCTTTTTGCAGTATTTTTCACCGGTCCAAAACGTCTGACCACCCACCATAAACTTTGTCCCTTCCAATGGAGTTCATGTGGTCTGAATAGACTAGTTCGCCATTACCCTTCCCTTATCATCGGCATTGGACTGACTTGCGCTCTTATTGCCGCACCAAACGCTGCAAAATGAAAATGAAAAATTTGTGGAACTGCGAAAGCAGCAAAAAACGTTGCAAGCTTAGTAATGCCAAAGCAACGTCCGGCCATCATTGCAGAGAAGACCCATAGATCGAATTAATTTTGTGCAATACAGGTAGTGGCCAAGCTCATATGCAAGAAAATTGAAACGATGTGCAAGGTTGTTGTTTTAAATGCCTCTTAACCTGCGTTGTTAGAAGTCTATTCGATCCATTTGGATAAATTTACTGTTAACTTGTTTCCGAAGCTGAGTTTATGAATATGGTGTATGACGAGTTGAAGCTCTCAAGAAGGTGATTCCAGGTAGTGTGTATATTTTATTTTTTTATATCATGTCTATTATCTTAGCTAATTGGACCACGCCAAAATGTACCAAATATTCGCTACATAACATATAACCGGGAAAGGGAGGGACCATCAGGGCACCCAAATTGAAACGATTTGGATGGGGAGAATGGGACTGCCTGTTTCCTATTTCAAAATTTCCCGGAACAAGGGTTGGCTCTTCGACCACATCTATTGGTTTAATTCCGCCAATAGACCGGTCAGGTCTAGGAATTTTTTGTTAAGGAAAATTGTACTTGCCACACAATCATACTAATGCAAAAATGGTACCAGGCATCGAAAGTTCACAATTAATAACGAAATGCATTTATAACACTAAGTTGAGGGCAAGTAATAAAATAATTGCGAAAGCAATAAGCTTGAAACGCTAAGAAAGAAGAAGATTATAAACTATGAACTACCCAAGTAGCACACTACATAATTAGTTGCAGCAACTTGATTATGACTACAATGAGTCACATTTATTTTATATCAACCGAATTGCAACAAGTGTGCTACTAGGATATATAGCAGTTGCTGTTGACTTCTCTTAGAACTTGCGATGATCCTCATTTAAACATTCGCTAAATATTTGGTTGGATAGTCATCATGTTATCAAAAAAAAAAATCTTAATCCATATTTTTCGGTTAAGTTTCGTTTAGACTTTCTCGAAATTGCTTGTGCGCGTCCTCCAAAATCGCCCTCTAAACCATCCCTTGATCTATTATGGTTTTTCTCTAGAGTTATCATAAAACTTTTTCTAAACCCAAGTTCTTTTGATCACCAAATTGTACAACTTTACAACTAACCGCCACCTTGAGTTGAATAAGTGAACAGCATGTTTTGGAGCTCACAAGATACCATTGGAAAATTTGTTAGAATGGAAGTTGGATATTTGATAAGTTGTTTACTAGCCAATTAAATCATAACTGTTTACAATATTTGTTCGACTTTCTATCATTCCTGTCATGTTATTTTATATCATGTTCAGCTAGGATACGATTTTGCAAATCATTTCCGCCCAAGCTACATTTCCATTCGGCTGCCACTAACTTCCGCATTGAACACAGGAACCCGTTGCCCGTGTATGTTCTGCTTACCTACTAACGAGAGCCAATATTTCCCGACATCCATATATCGTTTATCAGCAAAATATACAACCCTGATGTAAACAGTATCGATTACTATCGAATTAGCTCACCGTGTCCGACCGCACCCACGGATTGCACACACTGATGCCAGACAGGCACGCACCGCAACCCTTCCCTCCCACGCACCTCTCAACCCAATACAAACAGTCCATTTTTAACCTACATTTGCCGGCTCACTAGCAAGCCATCCTCACGGGAGACTTCCTTTGAAAAAGGCAAAAACTCTGGGGAAAAAATCGCACTTATTGTTGTATATTTAAGTTTTATGTGCGCATTGCGAAATAAATTGGAGCGTGTATAAACAACACATGAACTGGTTGGTGCGAATGTCTAAGAACGGTGGTACTTTCGACGGCTGTCCGTGCACGAATTTTGTTCTATCTTCATATTCAGTTATGCCTGCCATCGTCAATATCAACAATTTGATGCTTTTTGAATCTCACTCATATTTGAGTGTAACTTTTTTTTAAGACTATTTGAACATTATCCTCCGTTTGAATGCTGAACGCTCTCACTATAGATTTAAACTTCATCTTACATTAGCTTTAATTTCTTTAAATTTTTAATGGGTTTCGATTCCATGCTTATCATGATTGCGTACTCACAATACTGAGCAAAGTTCTCTCTAGTTCTCGAGCAAAATTAGAAACAGAAATATTTTATTTAGATTTTTTTCAATACTAAACAAAATTCGTTGAAAAATCTAAGCTTGATACAATCGACATCTCGAGTAGGATTAGGTAAAACCCCCGAGAAGGTCTCGTTCACATGGTACGACTCGATTATTTAAAAAAAACTGATATTCAATCAAAACTCTGCGTTTTATTTGGACAGATTTTAGTTAGAGATTGATTTAATGTTTTAGAAAAATCCTCACAACATGTTGAATAAGGCATTTTCTACCATTCGTCTTGCTCGAGACAACCTGTAATTAAACACTCTTTCGTATTTTCGTGTAGTTCAATAATATATTTTTTTAAATAAACCTATCATTTCAATTTAATTTAATTTTTGCTGCTCCGGTACATTCAAATAATTTGAAACCTCAAAGGAATGAATTTAACCGATTTCCCTGAAGTTTTCCGAAGAACTTCCCTGAGCTTGCCCGAAGTTCTCTGAAGAACATTCCTGAATTTCTCTAGAGCACTACCTTGAAGCTCTCAGAAAAACTTCCCTGAATTTCTCTAAAGAACATCTCTAAACTTCTCTAAAGAATTTTCCCGAACTTCTCCGAAGAATGTTTCTAAAGTTTTCTGAAGAATTTCTCTGATCTTCTTTTAAGAACTTCCTTAATCTTCTCTGAAGAACCTCCCTGAACTTCTTTGAAGAGAACTGTCCTTAACTCCTCTACAGAACTTTTTTAAAGTTTTCTGAAGAACTTCATTGAAGTTCTCTGGAGAACTTTCCAAAAGTTCTCTATAGAACTTCATAAAAGTTCTCTGGAGAACTTCCCTAAAGTTTCCCGGAAAGACTTCCCTGAAGCTCCTCTAAAAAAAAATCTGAAATTCATCTGCAAAACTTCTCTAAATTTCGTCTACAGAACTTCTCTGAAATTAATTTCCTGAAGTTCTTTGAAGAACTTTCGCAAACTTCTCTCAAGAATTCGTCTGAAGAAGTTCTTTGATGAACTTTCCTAAATTCAAGCAACAAAATCAAAAGAATTTCGCCGAACTTCTCTGAAGAACTTTCCTGAACTTCTCAGAAGAATTTTGCCGAACTTCTCCGAAGAATTTCCCTGATCTTCTCTGAAGATTTTTCCTGATCTACTCTGAAGAACTTCCCTAAACTTTTCTGAAGATTTTTTTCTGAACTTCTCTGAAGAGAACTTCCCTGAATTTCTCTAAAGAAGTTTCCCGAACTTCTTTGAAGAATGTATAGCATAAAATACAAGTCAAACATTGACAAAAATAAAACGAAAAGGGAGTGTTCAGGTACCAATATATTTATATTCGCTACAATAGCAGTTGCATCCACATCTCCATGTAGGATTGTGGTAACAAAAACCACTTGCATGTATGTCCTTCTTTTCTTCAAAGTTTCAATTCCTAACACTATGCAGCGATATTCGTATGTAGGTATGTTAAGATGGTCACGCCATGGAAGATGTCGAAGAGTTAGGCGGACAAACCTTCTTGAGATCGATTCAGTACGGTTCACCCACAAAATGTTCAACGGACACCGAACTGATACAGCAGAATCTAGAATCCAGCGCACCAGAGCACAGTACAGTGAATACAAAGGAATTCTGGTAAACAAAATAGTGTTGCACTTCGTCAAGCTCGAGGAGGTTCCGTTTACTCCAATCCGCAAATAAATCCAACAGATTCTGCAGGTAGGAACTCGAGACACGTGATCACCTTGAAGATCTTCAGATCACCGGCGTAAAAAACGCGGGTTCCACGGAAAATAAATCAGTAATAAACAGTGAAAACAACAGTGGGCCCAGTTTACTCCCTTGTGGAACGTAAGATGAAACAAAAAATATAGAACGGTTGAAAGTGACGAGCTTATCCTAACTCTCATAGACCGTCCGAAAAAGTATGATTTGAACCTGCCTACAAAGGCCATGGACACTCCAAGTTTGTTGAGTTTTCGAAGCAGATGATCGCCGCTTTGAAGTCAGGCTATATAGAATTGCAAGAGATTTGTTGTTACGGATCTTGTCGGGTTGAATCTAAGCTAGACACTAGATATATATATTTCGTGCAAGCAACAGAAGGCACTTGATTTACTATGATTTCAAAGAATGTTGAGCAAGCCCTCAACGATATTATTCCTAGGTTACTTTTTTTTAGATGATGGAAAATCTGCAAACAGACACCTGAAGAACTGAGGGTCATGGGATGATGGTGCCAACTCCTCGACCCACTAAAAACCCACCCGTGCCCCGAGCCTCGACCATCTCCGGAACCACCTTTCGGTATCACTTCAGGGAAGGGGTTATTGTTCATTACGCAGCCACTTTGCTTAATTACAAAGGTCTCTAGTAGTTAGCTTCGCAGGCCTTTGCTATTTCGATCGAGATTATCCGGGATTCATACAGGGTTTGGGACGTCTGGTCGTGGTCCAAATCAACCTCGCGTCGTATGATCCTTCCTCCGATCGAGAGAAGCCTGTGGCTGGACCGGGGACGGGACGTCTGGGGTCTAGGCTTCCCTAGAATCGTCCCTGTTCCCCCATGTAACGACCGCTTACGGCTGCCTGCTGGATCTCGCGCCGTATGGCGCTTCCTCCGTAGTTCGTTACAGTACATTTCTTCAAGATACATGCAGGGATACCATAGGGAAGAGGCTCACGAGAAGACAATGTTAGCCTGCTACCACGAGTTCTGATCGACGGTGATGAAATCGAAGTAGTAGACGAATTCGTGTATCTGGGCTCATTAGTGACCGCCGATAACGACACCAGCAGAGAAATACAAAGGCGCATTATGGCTGGAAATCGTGCCTACTTTGGACTCCGAACTCTCTACGGCTACGAAACATGAACATTGCTAGTGGAAGATCAACGCGCTCTTGGTGTCATTGAATGGAAGGTGCTGCGTATGATCTACGGTGGAGTGAAGATGAAAGACGGAATGTGGCGCAGGCGAATGAACCACGAATTTCATCAGTTGCTGGGAAAACCTCCCCTCGTACACATCGCTATGTCGGACAACAGCCCTGTTAAAATGGTTCTAGAAAACAGATACAAGAAGAAGAGGCGCGCCAGGAGCAAGGTGAATCGATCAAGTAGAAGGCAACCTGCAGACTCTCCGCAGACAGCGAGGCTGGCGAGGTTAAGCCATGGGCCGATTATAATGGAGACAACTTCTGTGTACAGCAGAGGCCACACCGGGCTTGGTCGGATACTTATCGACGAGAATATGAAGAATCTCCTTCTAACAACAAGATTGAACTGAATCCTAGAAGGTTTGAGCTGTTTAGTGGAATACCTGTAACTAGAAATTAGAAGAAAAATTAGTATTTTCCATTTAATTCCAACTAACGGGTGTCCACTAAAAAATGAGAATGATTTCAATACTTTTCCATCAGAACAAAAACGGCCGCATAGAAATGTCACTTTAGATGAATGAATCGTTGCACTCTCCAGAAAATTTTCATACACTCTTATCTCACTCTAACATGTTCAGTCGTGTTCAGCATGCCGTCGAAACAGGAAGAACTGCGCGCGCGCGTTGTACAATTCTTTCAAGCGAACGAAGATCGTGGAAAAAAATACACGGTGGACCATTTTTGTCGTGAAAAAGTTCCGGTATCCACCGTATACCGTATCCTGGCATGCATGAGAGTAACCCGGAAGAAAGGTTGCGGCCGTCCAGCGAAAATAATGAATGAGAAAACGCTCCGCTCGCTGCGCAGCATGTTCAACAACAAGGATTCGGTAAGTCAACGGGAAGCAGCCCGAAAGTTCCATTGTTCGAAGTCACTCATCTGCAAGACGCTAAAGAAAGAAGGAATAGTGTGTAGAAAGAAAACCAGATCCCCAGAGTACACAGATGAGCAGATTCAAACCGTGAAATCCCAATGCCGCTGGATGACTCGGAATTACGGCAGAAAATCTTTCGTTCTGGACGACGAAAGCTACTTTCCTCTTTCGAAGTCTCAGATACCGGGAAACGACCGATTCTACACTAAGGACAAATCTACTACTCCTCCAAAAGTAATGTATAAGTTCAAGCACAAATTTGAATCGAAGGTTATGTTATACATCGTAATATCCGATAAGGGTATTTCGAAGCCGTGGTTCAAACCAAGCGGTTTGGCCATCAACCAGGAGGTGTACCAAAGAGAGTGTTTGCAGAAAATACTCATCCCATTTCTTAAACAACATCACTCGGATGGCAAATACGTGTTTTGGCCGGACAAGGCATCATCGCACTACGCAAAAAAAACGCTAACGTTTTTGGAGAGCCAAAATATACCATATGTCCCAAAAGACCGGAATCCGACAAATTGGCCACAGTGCCGTCCTATCGAGGATTTCTTCGGTCTTTTGAGCTCCATGGTATACAAGGATAATTGGAAGGCCAAGAACACCAAGCAACTTACCAACAGGATCAAAAGCTGCATCCGAAAAATCGATGTGGCTGCCGTCCAACGGTCATGTTCCAGCATAACGACTAAGCTGCGCCGCACGGCGGACCACGGACCATATGACAATATTCACTAAACTTAGTTTGAAGATTTAAGTTGACCCTTTTAATAAAATAAATCAGTTTGAACAAAACTTCACTGGTATTTTTTTCCTGACCCATTCTTTTCGTTCTCATTATTTAGTGGACACCCGTTACCTTTGCTTATCTTGTCTACAATGTGCAGACTTCTTCAGTGTTTCGTACTAGTCGAGTTATTAGTACGAGACACTGAAGAAGTCTGCACATTGTAGACGAAATACGTGTATCTGTCAAGATAAGCAAAGGTAGTTGGAATTAAATGGAAAATACTATCTAGCACGAGGATACCGCAAAGGGTGGAGAGAAAAACTCGCCCTCTATTCAGAAACTGGTAGCAATGACTAGTTGGCATTCCCACTTTTTTCCATTCATTCTGTTTAAATCGGGTGCCCTGATGGTCCCTCCCATTCCCAATATTAGCAGAAAGTATTCATATAACTATGTATATATTTGCATAAAAGAAACATGCCGCAAGAACACGTATTTTCTTCATATGCTCTTCAGTTGGTTGATTCTGAATCTAAATAAATGTTGTATACCGCTTTCTGAATAATCCTGAAAAATCAAGAAAATCATTTCATTATCTTCGGCAACCTTAAATTGTGCTGAATTGTAACTTCTGAATGGGAACCAAAAATTTATTCTGTTAGGTGTTAAGTTTTGGCACAAATCGCCATGAACATTTGATAAAGTAAAACTTCTCAGCGCGAACGCTACTGCCATCTATTGAAAACAAAGTGACGTCCAATTAACTGAACAGACTTCACGTGACTCGTGAGGTATTTTGTTCTGACTAAAAAAATCAATTTGTTTGCGGAGTTTCACGTAAAGCAATTGGCAAACACAGACAACTCCATGGTTTACTTCAAAGGTGATGAATTCACAACAACCACAACCACCAGCCGTGAATTTAACATCCCTAACCACCTCCCACAGACAACAATCGAGGGGTATGGTTAAGGACATGATTCTGTGTACCTACACACACGCATACACACTCATTCCCGGTAGCGACCGTATGCTGAAATGGGAAGCACTCTAATTAGCAAGCAATGTCGCTTTCTGGTCGCCGAAGCGTAGATTTGCACATTTGCTCTGAATAACTAAGTAAGAAAATGCAAATATTGTTCACTGCGACGGTGGTACCACATAGCTGCACGCGTCTCTACAGCCATTATTGTTTGGAAACGAATTGCCATACTCACCGGGAGCTTGCTTTAGACTGGTTCATCGACCTAGCTGTAAGTTCGACGCAGTAGTAACGAAAGTCGGTATTGGAAGTCAGTATGTATCAACGATAACAAGTTGCTTTAGAAAGATCTTGTTCGTTTTGATCCCGGTTCACCTGAAAATTTCCGGGTCTGAAAAATTGCTAGATTTTCAAGGGGTACTTAAATTTTAGTGGTTTGGGTTAACTTTTGAACTTCAACTATACTCAGAAGACGAGTAGTCTCAAAAGAACAATAAATATTGTGTCGTGTCTCTTTAAGTATTCCCTGGTTTAGTATGAATGTGCATGCCACCTTATCGTACTATTTTTCTTTTCTTTTTTGTAAAAGATACTTTATATAGGGTCGAGCTCTAATTTGGCAGCGTACGAACAACCTGTCAATCATCGACTGGTTTTTTTTTAACACGATTAGTGTTTGTGCGAAAATACACAAAAAAAAACAAGTGACTTGGTTTCACTATAGCTGTTTATCAATGAAGGCTGGCAGGAATTGGTGTAATGCCGAAGTAGTGCTCCACTCGAATTAACTTATTGAAAAAATGCTAATGTAGTTCAACACTGACCGTTTCTTGTTTCGCACTAATGGAATGAGCATATAAGCTTTATAAATCTTAACATGATAAGAATTTTGTCACACCATTCCCTTACACAGACTTCAGAATAGAGTACCGTACTCTGAGAGGATATGTTTCTAGTCCGACATATAATGTATAATAGGCGACAAATGGACTCAATATTAAGGCGTTTTGTTCAAAGTGGAATTACTGTAATTTGCGTATTGGGATCGGAGGGGGTAAATGTACTGTATTTTGCTATTATATCCATAACAGTAGCGACGTAGATTTATGTCGCTTAAAATTTCGTTGGTTGCTGTTTTTTTTAAATAACAAACATTTGATGTTTATTATATGAAATCAAATTATACTAAATCAAATCAAATTACGGTTGATTATAAATGATAAGCAACCATAAACGTCCATCTGGTACATGCCAATCTTTATGATTGTTCGACTTGTCAATTCTAACAAGAGTTACTTCGTGTTACTTAACACAGGTAACAAATAAGCAGTTCGAAAGCGTCTTTACTGCAGCCTATCAAGCAATTATGTCACCTTAAATGCAACATAAATGCCGCTTTTGGCCCAAAATACGGCTGCCTTACTGCAATGCTATGATAATGCTTCATTAATGCTATTTTGCATTCGAAATGCTTATTACAGGCAACAAGCATTTAAACAGCATTTAAAATCCTACTTTACAACAGATAGCAATCACACATGCTTGTAGCATCTGAAATGCAGATTTCGGGTTCCTTTACTGCATTGCTAATGCTTACTCCGCTATTGAAGAAAGTGAAGCGAAAACGACTCAAAATCATTGCAAATTGAGCTGTTGTTGAATAAATCTCCCTCCTCAAAGTAGAGCCCGTCCTGATCCGAACGGATTCAAAATCAATATCTTGAACCACACTAGGATGTCAGTGACATCCACTTCCTTCGGTTAATTAAAATGCTTAGGTCCAAGGTAAAATATTCCTCTCACATATTCACTTTGCTTTGGGCTCCATATTGGGCATGTCGTTGTCTTTGAGGGAATTGTGAGATAGAATCTAGATCTCCATTACCAATGCGCGACGGCCAACTCGATTATGGTGTGGCATACACAATGACACCGAGGCATCGAAAGCAAACACTTTCGGTTTCGTTTTCCACAACGAGCATGAGCGGAGATGCCATAGAGTCGACGCACCTGCTTCCCACAAATGCGTGCTTCGAAAGTCCCCGCTAAGGCGTCTCTATTATACAGAATCCATAGAAGGAAAGCTGGTGCGCGTCGTTGTGTTCTGGTTTGCTCGGCGTTCTGTTTATTTTGATACACACAGAGCCGAACAGGTCGAACAGCGTCGTTTGCCAAAACGGAACTCCATTTAATTATGTGTTTACTTACTAAACGGAGAGGGAATAAATTTACACCGCTGGCCTCGGAGAAACAAGCTATTTAGGTACGTTAGCATCGCTTGAACAAATTTATTAGAGAACGGTTTTGCATGTTTTTGTTGCACGGTGTGCTCTCTTTCTTTGATGGCATTATGGAATCACAGAACCACGGGTGTTCCGGTGCGTTCGGCAGTGGATAATCACACGATTTGCATATAGAGGTATGCAAAAAGTCTCGACTCTCCAAGACGTGACCGAAGCACATACTGTACCGTGACAATTTTGGTCGTACAATTCTAGCCGTTTGTCTTTCGTAGTGACAGATATTTTGTTTATTATAACCTTGTGATAAAAAACAAGCATTAATTGGATTATTTGATGCGAACACCAATACTTAACTTTTAATACCCTTTTAAATACCCAATGAAGCCGACAAAATTTCTATCTAAATGAAGGATTTTCTTCGTCTGAATCAGAAATCCTCTTCAACACACAGAAAAAATCGGTGTCTTAACTAACGCGTTAAACTTCTTCAAGTTGAGGCAAACGTAGGAGTAAATTTCCAAACTTGCATACAATTGACCTGAAAAGGTGATTTGTTGCTTAAATCTTCATGAAATATGACGTAAATTCATGTCAAATCTAGCATTCCAGATGTGAGCATAAAAGTGTGTATTCGATGACGATTTTCTTGAAATTTTCAAGAAATGAAAAACTACTAACAAGTTATGATTTACAAAATTTTCTTTAATTCAATTTCATCTCCCAACCAAAATGCCCGCACCTTTCTTTTCACTCCATCCATCAAATTTTGTTCAAACGATTTTCCCAGTGTTTTGTTTTTTATCCAACTTTTCTTCAACTCCAGCTCTGTTTTAATAGTTCTGGGATGTTTGCGAAGTTCCGTCTGCATGATTGCCCAGAATTTTTCAATTGGGCAAAGTTCCGGTGAATTTGGTGGGTTCAAATCTTTTGGCACAAATTTGTCTCTGTTGGCTCGGTACCACCCCAACACCTTTTAGAGCGTAGTGGCAGGGTGCTAGATCAAGCCAAAAACGATTTGATCCTTTGTGCGACGCTTCTTAAGGCATTCTTTCTTGTGAATCGCACCTTTGATTGTTCCAGATGTGAACAAAGGGATCGCTTATTTCACCACATTCGCAAATCGACTACCAAGTTAAGGAACTTCTTTGCAAATTTCTAAAATTTCTTCTTTCGAACTTCCTCTGGAACATCGAACTTAGACTTGGCAACGGCTTATTCTTGCTCAG
The DNA here is from genome assembly GCA_034211315.2 of Aedes japonicus. NCBI lineage: Eukaryota > Metazoa > Arthropoda > Insecta > Diptera > Culicidae > Aedes > Aedes japonicus. The sequence goes on from JASCZW010002182.1 coordinate 200,016, forward strand.
GAAGTTGACGGAAGTCGACCTTCTATCTCATCTACACTCAGTAGCAAAAAAAAAGCCGAACAAAATTTTGCTTCCAAAAAATGCCATGTTCAACCTTCAGTAACTTTGTCAATTATAAATATTTTTAATTGAAAATTTTACCGCACTATAATTAATGTATAGACTTCATGTGACAAAAATTTCATGTTGATAAAGTTTATAAATTTGAAGTTATCATAACATATGTGAAAAAAGTAATTTTTGGACATACTAATTTCAAAAATCCGTATTTTTGTGAAAAATTTAGGTAGCTTATTAAAAATATGACCATTGCTTGACAAAACACGAAAAACTATGTGGTCGAAATTTGAACTATTTCCATCAAGTGGTTTGGACTACAGCTGGCGTCAAAGTCGACGCACCAACAAGAGTATTTCCATTTTTCACCCGCTATTGACCATGCTGAAATATCGGTGCAAACAAAAAAGCCGAGGCGCTAATTATAGTGCAGTCAAATTTTCAACTAAATATATTGATAATTGACGAAGTTACACATGGTTGAACATGGTGTTTTTTGGAGGCAAAATTTTGCTCGGCTCTTCTTTTGCTACTGAGTGTACGTATCGTTTTATAACAGTTTTTCTCTTTAGGGTGAAACTGTTAAAACTCTTTAAAAACTCCTCTTTTTGCTCTAATTTTTTTTATTTAAATTTGAATTTGATAACTTTTTTAGATGACTCTGAAAGCATAAAAAGACGCACATTCTGAAGATACAAGATGGTTGCTTATTATTCTATAAAAAAAGTTTTAGAGGTTGCAGTGTAAAAAATACATTTTTTTTAAATATATTACTCACTCATTTGCAACTTTTTGCTAAAACGGAATACGTGAACTGAAAGTAAAAATGTCCATTTACAAGACCTATGCACAATCCCCTAAATGTCCACTACTGTACCCTTGTGCAGTAGAGCTCATTTTAAAATTGGTAGTTTTGCATTTTTTCTCCATAATTTTCGACCAGCAGCATCAACAATTATCATTAAAGTGCCTAACAATGTGCGATTTTTACGAAAATGTTTATATTTTCATGTTACTCATCTCAATTTATTTAATAAACATTTATATCACAGACAAATAGACTTAACACATTGACAATTTTGCAATAAAAATCATCGTCACTAACACAGTAAGCTGATGTCAAACAAAAGAGAATCCACTATGTACGCCATCTGTGGCGATACTTCCAACTAAGAAACATATACGCCATTAACGGTCAATTCAAATGTTTCTTAGTTGGTAGTATCGCCACAGATGGCGCACATAGTTGATTCACTTACGTTCGAGGGTCGCACAATATCCCCATCTGTTGAGATTTATCATAAGTGTTACTTTCAGTTCACGTATTCCGTGTTTGCAAATATTTGCAAATAAGTGAGTAAGATATCTTGAAAAACAATATTTTTGTCTCAACAACTTTTTTTATACAATGATTAGCCGCCATCTTGTATCTTCAGAATGTTTTGCTGCCCAAAAAGTCCTTTTATGCCCTAAATGTCATCCTAATACAAAACAAACAAAAAAGCTAACAAAACAAACTATTATTATAATATCGAACTACTCGTTTTTTTTGAATTTAAGTTTCTAATGAATTGTTTAACAGCAGTTTTCGACGAACGAGTAAGGGTATGAGCAAAAGTTCCGAAAAATATGTTCTATTCTAAAAACGTGCAATGTATAATTCTAAAAAAATATGTACTTAAACCTTTGAAGAAAAACGCTTTCCAACGTAACATTTAAATTTAAAAAAAAAATCTAGTTGGGAAGAATCGGGAGAATGAAGGCTAAACTCCTTTTTGTGAAGTAACTCTAAGCCTTTATAAATAGCCTCGGCAATTTCATAATGAAAGGACCCCTTCCAATCAGAGTTCACGATGAAATGATTTGAAGTCCCGAAAACGTTAAAAAAAAAAAGAGTTCGACCGACAGATCTGACAATTCAAATTGTGACTTGTGATGGAAATCTGATGAACTTTTTTCGAATCTTCAAATTACTCAGCACTTCACGTCAAAATACAAGTAAGTTTTAGCGCAAAATTTAGAGAGCACGAATCTCATGTCCCACATAAGAAACAGAAATAAATTGGATTGATACTTTTTGTTTGGTGTAACGTACTCACCAAGATTAAACTTGTGGTCTTGATGGGTCATAGTAAGGCTCACTGGTTTCTTTACTTGTATTGTATTGAATGTTGAAGTAGTTTCAAGATTGTAACAGCCCAGAGAGCATCACTGTAGGGGAAGGAATGTTAGTTTGATATTTGGAAATTGTTAGTGGAAATTTTTTTTTTGTAGACAACAGTGAGTGAAACTGTTTATCCGTATTTCCATATTATTTTTCATTTGCAACTTGCCACATTTAACGGAGATGCCCAATAGAGATTTCAAAAAATAAAAAACCGATTCAAAACCACACAGTAAGGATGCTATTGGGGCCACTCACAAAGTGTGATGCTGATGTTTCATTGAGAAAAAAAGGTAAATTTGAGAGCCGATTTGGCCTCATTCGAACCAACAGTAAGGATGCTTTTGATATCACTAACGAAGTTTGATATAGCTTGAGTCATTTAAAATCAGGACGCCAAAAAACGGAACCATGTTAGTGAAATAAAAAAGTTTAGTACTGAAAATCAAGGTCCTTTACTGCACTTGACTTGGTATGGATAAAATTTCGAATTTTTCGTCGAGTACCACTCTTTGTTGGCTTATCTTGGTTACATCCCGAGTCACCTTTCTACTCTTCTTCAACTTCGGTTTGACAATTAATTGGAGGGGAATTTAGGGCAGTTGGGTGGTTTGATGTAAGGATTCGTAGAAATTCACCCCGTTTCTCAAACCCATTGTAGTATTTCTCTGGTGGCAGCTTGCCAAATCACGCCAAAACAGTAGAGGTTCATTGTGAGCTTTAAGTACGGAAGAATACGTTTTTTTCCGACCCTCCTGCTTGTACATTTTAGAACGAATAGTCTTGTTTGTCATGAAAATCGGAGTGTTTTATCCGCCACTGCAAATACATTGTCAGGCCATAAACCTTCTTCCGAATTTATTGGTAAAAGTTTATGCTCCATACAAAAATTCAAAAAATTGTATGGAAAAAAGTCTCGAGTAATCCTTATCTACTAAATTAGTCAAAATCTCATAAATCCATTGAGTTTCATTAGATTCTAAGATGACTATGACCTTCACTGGTTTAGTTTTGAAAAAAAAATCAATTTGAAAAGAAAAAGTTTTTGTTTAAATAACTTTTTTTTCCCTTGAAGTGCCTATATTGCAATGCATGCACGGGTGATAGAGAAAATAATAACCTATTTTGGAATTGAATTTCATACAAATAAAAAAACGATGATTTGGTCGTTAATCGACTTAATTTTTTTTTAATTTGATTTTTTTTTCAGTGTAGGACGCAATTTTGATTTGTTTTAGTTTTTTTTTAATTAAAAAGTTTGACTCATTTTGGGCTAGTCACCTACACAACACTTAGGTGTGGGATATGTCATTTTTCGATGATATCCACTTGAAAAAAAAATCTTTAAAAAACGTTTGACCTTTTTCAAAAGACAGTCTAGATCAATTCCATTGAAATTTGAGAGGACACTGCCAACATATGGTCAAGTTCGTGCGAAATGCAGCTATATAGACTTTGAGAAATAAATGCTATTTTTCCCTTATAATATTAACTCTTGTTCCCTGCCTTGGGTTCAGAAAGGGTTATGAGCGCGTTCTGCCAAGTTGGTCGCGGCAGATGTCATGTGTGAATAGGCTGCCACATCAAAGTTCAAAAGTGCCTGAACCAAATTAACAGCTTGTAATTATCACTTGAAGATGCGATGGGGGATCATCGCCCTGATATTCCCAAATGTAACATGTAGTAAAATGTTCTTGTTTTCTATAGACAAACGTGATGGAATGGAGTAAACCAGTGGATACTCATCAGGTATGTTCTCTCATATGCATCCGTCGAACTATTCTTAACAGCCGTTGTGAGAATATCTCCATGAAAATTTCACTTGAGCATAGCATGTTACCAATAACTAATGCCTTTCCTTCTTGCTCCTGTTCTCTTCCCTATCCTATGACCGCGAGCAATACCATATGACATCGTGCATAGATTTTTGACTTAAGTCAGCTCAAAAGCAGTAACACCAACACGACACAGAGCAATAAGTAAAGAACGATAATCCTAACCAATTTTACTTTCATCCTTATTTTCTAACACAAGGTAAGTAATCCTCTATGGCCACTACAAAATATACAAAACATGCATGACATAATATATAACGGTGAAAAGGAGGGACCATCAGGGCACCCAAGTGAAACGATTTGGATAGGGAGCATGGGACTGCCTCCTCCCTATTGTTAACCTTTCGCGGGTTTCGCGTGAGTGTCTGTGCTTACTGGCTCGCCCAACGTGTTTGGCCCTTCATACAAGAGCTTGATCACAAACAACAACAGAATCCTGTTCAAATTGTTTTTCAGATTATTCCACTGCAATAGACAGTTTCCTTGCTACAATAGATGGTAGTATTTCATCTTCATCATGGGACACATACAACACATGTTTTACTTCGCGTTTAAAACACATAATTGTTCCCACAGGTCCAAAAACCCGATTAATATTTAGATAATGAACCAAAAATGATGGTTCGACTTAAGATCTTTTTTTTATGTTATATGTTTGATACCAATTGTGATGATGACTGATTAAATAATGATACATATAGTTGTATACTAAAGTAACGTAATGTTGTCGCAGTAATCCAAGAAATCCGACAACTTCTTCTCTTTCACTACCCGTTCTTATATTTTCAGTCATTCTTCTCTTTTCTGAGAGCGAGTAATGGCACTATATCCATAAGCCCTAGGGAGCTAGAACTATAGTTAATGCTACAGTCCCAACCGTTTGAAGATAAATGGAGCATCACTTAACCTTCTTAGACTAGATGCTCCCAACGACCATTTTTGAATACATTTTTGTTCTGTACACCAAACAGGGCATTCTGTTCAACTTTTCTCTCCGACTACTCATTTCAATTTTCCTTTGTTATCTACTGAAGCCTACGTGGGTTCCCCGTGTCTTCTTAAGGTAGATACCAAATCCTGCCTATCACCTGGTCATCAGTAACTGGTTTCGTTTCATGGTGGCATGCAATGTCACCTGTTATTGATGTTATTCCTGTTATTCCTGTTATTGATGTTATTCCTCATCGTAGCTACATCCACGAGGTGTGTTTACACGAGGTGTGTAAACGTTAATGCTAATGCCACATTAATCATTTTATTGACTCATTTCCGTACGCGAAGATTGAAAATTGACTTGAAGTTCTTGTTTTGTTTTGATAAGAATTAAATCTTCATTAGAAATTATGGCGGTTTTACATGTTCGGTCATATTATTCGCAAAATCTGCAGCTCAGTTTCATCAGCTGTTGGTTTGAAGAGAGAATACGTTAAGGCGTTTTACACAACCCAGTGATTAACTATGGGTAAGCAGAATTGGAAGCAGATAAGGATTGCAAAATCATCAACAGTGTGCACAGCATGCTATCGCTGGCTCATACGGTAGAAGTGTGCACACATGCTTTGAAGTAACCCATTGAGTTCAAGTATTATTTTGCCTGTAAGAAGTACTTCAAAGGTTTGGAAGTCTAACGTAAAACGGTTCCGTCAGTATAAAGCATCGCACTATACCAGGCGATTGAATCAGTATCCAGTTAGTCGACAGTAGTTAAACAATGTCCTCATCCGTTGGTGGTTTAACTGTGATTCTCCTGATATTCACCGCTTGCACTGCATATCCCAATCATTCCCGAATCGTTGGAGGTCATGAAATCAAGATAGCGGAGGTGCCCTTCCAGGCATCGCTATCGTTAGGTTCTGGCCACCATTGTGGTGCATCCGTCATCAGCAACCGTTGGGTGCTAACGGCAGCCCACTGCATCGATGTGGTGGACAATCCGAACCGAGCTGTCCGGGTCGGTTCAAGTCGTCACGCTGAAGGTGGTCAACTGGTCAAGATCGCTCGTACCGTGCTGCATCCACTGTGGAGCGCATCGACCATCGACTACGACTTCGCTCTGCTGGAGTTGAGAGAGGAGTTGCAATTTGGCAAGGATTTAAGTGCCGCTAAGTTACCGGAGGAAAATGAGAAGATTGCTGACGGAACACGATTACGGGTTTCTGGTTGGGGACTTACCCAGAATGAAGCGGAATCCGATGCAGTGCTGAGAGCGGTAGAAACGCCGGTGATAAATCAAACGAAATGTGCGAAGATTTACGCGGATTTTGTGCAAGTGACACCGAGAATGCTATGCACTGGTTATGACGAAGGGGGTAAGGGTATTTGTAATGAGGACTCCGGTGGTCCTCTAGTGGATGGAAACAAGCTGGTTGGTGTCGTATCCTGGAGTAAGGAATGTGCCAAAAAGGGTCTTCCGGATGTTTATGCAAGAGTGGCTACAGTTCGTGCGTGGATCCGAGAGACTGCTGGCATTTGAGGAAATTTACAATGATTGGAATAAAATGTTGTTGTAGCTTCAGATCTGTGTTTTTTTAGATATATAATAATTTGAATTATCATACTCCTTTTGATAAAATTGTCTTACACTGGTTTCTCTTTCTTTGTATTTCCAGGTTAGTATCGGAAGTGGCTGCACTACCTTAATTGGTAAGAATTCTGGAAGAACCTCAAATCAATTTCAGTGACTTGAAGTTCCACTGTTGAATACAAGTTCTACCTAACAAACTTCCGCAAATCCACGTCATATCAAAGACAAACAACAGGGCTATGGCACGTCATACGAACGTGCATTAGTATAACCTCGTAACCTCGACCTCCTTATCTCATCCGCTACCCCGCCGATGTCAGCATCGCAAATCAGTGTATTCCCGCCGCCTGCTTCCTCAGCAGAGAGAGAGGACTCGAAGAAAAAGAAGTGCAGCGTCAACCAAAGTGACAAATGATGACGCTTACGTTATTACGCTTGCTACACATGCCTCCCTTGTCCTGCATGTTAAGAGTGCACAACTTTCTTGTTGTGACAATCGGCACTCGTATCCACCCTGTGACGAGTCATCAGTCGGTCGCGGCAACCGGGTTCTGTGGAATTTGTGCATCAAAGTGAATGAAACCGGTATTGTGAGTCATTGCCACGACGATGACATTTGTGATTAACCCTGCAACACTCGGTCGATCACTCGCTTGTTTAGATCGCTTCATGACATCAGCCCACTGAGATTTCAGCGGTCTTCCAGCGAACTTCGAGTACCGTAGAGCGGGGTAACATCGATCGACGGGGTGACTTCGGCCGCCAAGTCCGATATTTATTTAATTTAAAATAATCCTTCTCCAAGTGCCTGAATTTTTTAAACTTTGAACCATATATATTCAGCATTTATTAGGGTATATAAATGCATTTTGTTTTTAGCATGTCTCTATTTCCTTTGCTATAAAAAATATTTTTTTAAAAATGCTCGTTATGGTTTTTTTTACCAAGCCCAACACAATCATATATTCAAGCAATAAAATGATTTAAAAAAAAATCGACAACTACATTTTCAGATTACTTAAACATTCGTCTCTCTAAGCTAATCGAAAAAATATTACTTTTGTATACATAAACAAATTAATGAACAAAAAAAAATATTTTGATCGAAAATTAAGAGCAAACGAATAAACGCGACAACCTTCTCGAAGTGTTGCACTACCTTCCAATCTGTCAAAGGGTTTGTTTTGTTTTGTTCTGTGTTGGAGAAAAGGTGTGAATTGTGATAATCTGTACACAAAATTTAAGGTCCATAAAAAAACATGACAAAGGGGGAAGGGTTTTGAAAATGGTCCTTTTTTGCGTGACATAATTAATGAACGTTCCCTTTGGGGAATGTCCCACCCCTGTGCTATTCGGGAGACATCTGCATCAAACGGTTTGCATAAAAATTTGGTGTTTTTAATTCATTTAAGCAATTTAAATGGATAAAATTGATTTTGATCAAAGTCACCCCATTATTAAAAATTGGCCGCGGGAATTAAACAATTTTTTTAAAGTTCATCTGACATAATTTTTTTTTAAATTTCTGTGTAGTGTTATACTACAGATACCAGTACCGGTTTAAAAATGTAAAACAAAATTTTAAAGATAATTATCATAGAAAATTTCAAGAAATAGTTCAAAAAGTGATCGAAGTCACCCCGTTTTACGGTACATCTGACGGGTTTTTTTTACAAAAGAACACAATCTTCACGAAGTTTGTGCTACATTTGACGAATTTCACGCCAACTCGTCTTCGTGATTGGCAGCACCCTCTCAGAATGCAATGCAACTTTGTGGGCGGGTAGACTATGTCTTTTCAAGCAACTTTGTATACGTTGTTTTTTCAAAATTTATCTAGACTACCATTTGAAAAGGGCTAAAGTTTTTTGATCTTTTTTTTTAATCAACATAACTCAAAAAGGAAAAGACTTACAAACAAGTTATGTATGGGTTGCTTCAAGAAAATTGTTCAAGCTTTTATGAAAAATATTGTAAAAATTGTAAAATCGATTCTCACACGCTAAACAAAAATTTAAAATTTAAAGTCAATTTGCAAAAATGGGCACTTTTAAGGAAAAAACTTTTTTCTATCAACAATTTTTTCATGTCAACATAACTTAAAAAGGAAAAGAATTACAAAAAAAGAAAAAAGTTTGTATTGTAGTAGTTTGTATCTAAATTGCTAGATTCATTAAACAAAATTCAATATATTGCTCAAAAATTACTTTCATGTCAGATGAAGCAGCGGCCCATTATAAGAACAAAAAGAACTTTGCCAGTGTGTCCAATTTCAACTCCATGTATGGATTGGAACGTCTCGTGGGAAAGGTCCAAGCTAATGGCAAAGAGAGCACGCCTTTCTCAAGATTATGGAATCACAATCAAAACTCTTCGAGAACTATATGACTGGGCAGTTGAACAGCCAAATAAAAGTATTACAAAACTGAATTTCCGCTTCATATCAGCTGAACAGTATGCAAAAACGTCAGAAGAACTTGAGGAGTTCAATAGCCACGTAAAGACAATACCTTTTACACAGGTTCATTGCTTTGTACCTATTTCAGAAAATCAATTATCAGCTAAAAGGTTGCCTGATTCAAAGAATTTCCTTTCTATGAGAATGATTTATAAATTAAATATATGAAGCTATGTTATTTACGAACTCTTGAAAATGTACATATAGAAAAATAAATAAGATAAAACCCTTACCAAGCAAACAACAGTCTTTCGAAAATTCATATAACGTCATATTTGAATCGTCTTTAAACGAATATGCATCAAGTCTTATCAAATCAGAATTTTCTAATTTGATAAGATTTGATGCATATCCATTTAAAGACGATTCAAATATGACGTCCGCTATTCTTTTAGATTTATCAGCCCCCGCTATCAGAATTTTCCCCATACCTTTTACACATTTTGTAACAAATCTTGAACACCCCCTCCTTGACCCTAAGATATACGAAGCCATTTTTGAATCGCCCCTAAAAATAGGAATAACCGAACAAGCAGCTATGAATGACTGGTACCTAAAAGTACTCTTTTGGTTTTGTTTTACTGATGTAAAGGGAAATTCAATGTTATTGACCATCTTCAAATGTTAGTCTAGATGGTTATTGTTTTTTTACCAAATGTTCAATACATTCAATTCTTTTTTACTGCTAAATTTTATTGGATTCTATAGGGGTGTTGAAGACCATAACAAGACTAGTTTGCATGATACACGGTAAAAATAGAACATGAAAAGTATACATACATTAATTGTTATGTTATATATTCTCCAAAGCGAGGAGTAACGATTATGATAGAAGAGATGTTCGTCATCTAGAGGCACCAAGAGTGACGTCAATGTTTTTGGCCAGAATTAAGATAGAAGAAAGTTTTGATAGTTCCGCTAGTGTGCGGCAGATTGAAATGTAACAGATGTTTTTCATGAAAATTGACGAAAAGCGCGTACATGTTGATGCGGTGGTACTCAGACCAACGACATTTTGCCTAACATCCCACTGCTTAACCTACCCGCAGTGGGATGTTAGGCAAAATGTCGTTGGTTCAAGTACCACCGTATACATGCCCTTTTCGCTCAATTTTCATAAAAAAAAACATCTGTTACATTTCCAATCCTGCCGCACACTAGCGGAACTATCAAAACTTTCTCTTCATATCTTTAATTCTAGCCAAAAACATTGTTGTTCACTCTTGGTGCCTCATGGTGATGAGCGAACATCTCCTTCTACATGAAAAGTATGTTGTTGGAAAAAAGTTTCCTTAAAAGTGCCCATCTTGCAATGTATGGCGAAATTTTAGATAATTATATTACCTTTATTTAAAAAAAATTCGTCCAATTCTAAGATAGCAATTGTTTGCAAATTGACTTTAAATTTTCAAATATTTTTTTTAGCGTGTAAGAATCTATTTTACAATTTTTACAATTTTTTTTCCATAAAAGTTAGGACAATTTTCTATAGGTCCATACATAACTTTTTTGTAAGTCTTTTCTTTTTTAAGTTATGTTGATTTAAAAAAAAATCGATCCTTTTTGTTAAGCCCTTTTCTAATTTTGAAAAAAAAAACAAAGTATGCAAAGTGGTTTGAAAAGACATAGTCTACCCACCCACAAAGTTTCATTGGATTCTGAGCGGGTGCTGCCAAACACTGGATGATTTGCCGTGAAATTCGTCATTTGTTTTCATCAAAAACCGATAATCGGAAAACCAAAGTGTTCCCTTAGTAACTTTTTCAAGATAGGTATCACGCATTTTTGGTATGCTCTCATACAATATTCAAGATAAAGAGGTGCATCTGCTGTTAGGAGTCGGAGGTTTAGAAAAGAGGGGCTGGGTGTGGTACTAAACCAAGAGCCATGATCCAATAAGGGAAAAATATTTGGTATTCAAACACTGAAATGCAAGCTGTTCTAAAGCAGAGTACGCCTAGAACTGATGTTTTGGTTTAAATTGAATTGCTATCCCATTACAGACTTCTTCGAACGGGACATAATATCGACTTACTTGTCCAGTACTGCAGAGCAAACAATTAGTTTAACGCGCATCATACCGTGTGGCTTAGTGTGGATATCAACAGTTAAGAAGAGTGCTTATTGGAACACCTCTCAGATAGTAATGTAGACATAAGCAATGAGGGAAGCGTACCTTTATTTTCAAATGCAATTAGACAAGAAGTATTACACAGATAAAAAGAAACATTGCATTTTACGCGTTATCTAATGCACATAAAGGGAATGCTAGATTTGGCAGAAAATAATGGGATATTTCATGTGAATTTAAGCCAGATAACGCCTGAATGTAGGCTTTTGTATGATAAATTGCAAACATTGTTGTATGGCGCATGAAAGATTGCAAACAATTTTGTTGTTTACGCCTCCTTTGGCTTGGAATTAAACAAAGGGGGAAATCTTACGCGGTTGTTAAAATTAGGTATTTTTTCTGTGTTGATGTACAATTGTGTGCAATTTATGAAAGAATTGCAAATTGGAAAATCTCTTAGAAAACGTCATTGCCGAATCATAAATACATTGTGTTTGAATGGAGTGAGGAAAATCGGGCAACTACTATCCTTCAGAAATCCTAGAAAAACTAGCTTGAATCATTATGCAGAATATTTGAATTCGGAGTTATTTGCAAAAGGTGGAAAGATTGATTCAGTTCAAAAATTGGAATAATTTTCCCAAAAGTTAAATGATAAGATATTGAATTCATTCAACACGAGTTGCCCCTCCCCTCGGATATGTGATCAGGTCGCGATGGTTGGGCCTACGCCATTTGCACTGTGATCACATCATAACTATTTTAATAAATTGCCGCGTCAAATATCTGGCATAGATGTACTGATTTTACAGATGTGATCCAACGGACATCTTGTCTGGGACAAGGATGCCAGAATCATTTATTTTTTCGATTTTACAACTGACAAATATTCTGGAGAATATCTTATTTTTTAAAAGAATTCTCGACCTTTTTAAATTTACACATATTCTTTTGGTCCTTTTTATTTTTTAGCACTTAACGTTTGCAAAAAAATATGGACTTATTATAGTGATTCTGCATGCGATTATCCTGTCACATGGTGGTGAATTCATCTGTGTATCGCCAGTCGTAGCAACCCTGTTGTGTACCGAAAAAAGTTGACAGACTTTTCAATCACCCAAATGGAGGAGCTGAAGGTGAAGATGAAATACACCTTTTCGGCAAAGCGCCACGTCGTGTTCATAATGGATGACGAGACCTACTTGACTTTTGACTTCAAATATATATATTTTCCATTCTAAGATCCCGAAGAAGGCCTTTCTGTGGCTGACGATCAGCGAGAAGCTTGTGGTGAACAAGGAGATTTATATTACGAAGTGCAGGGTTGTTACGGCAGCGCGGATTTCGCGAATTTCGCGGATTTCGCGATTTTCGCGGATTTGGCGCGGATTTGTTCATAAAATTCGTTCTGGCGCGGATTTGGCGCGGATTCGTTCAACACCATATTGATATACCCACACAGAAACAAAAGCGTTCACGAAAATGAAAATGACCGTGAACTAGTTCACGTTTTCAGGATTTTTACCTAAAACGTGATTTTGTTCATGATTACGTATTTCAGTTCACGGTGTATTTTTGCTTGTTCTCGAATTCATGACTGCAGTTCACGGATCCGGGCACGGATTTTTTTCCGTGCAGAATGAGTTAAATGAATTAACAAAATGAGTAAACCAAAGCGTGTTTATTTTCAGTGTCAGGGTAATGTAAAAAGCAGGCTGTCAAAATTGCAGCCTTTAAGTGCTGTGTTGCCAACACAAAAAAATGCACTGCGTGCTTGTAGAGGCTGCTATCAAACAGTTTGGATATGTTGTTTCTGATTTGGCAAAGTATCTGTACTATTACTTTGTCGTTCCGTCGAAGTGGGAAGAATTCAAAGAAAGCTGCATCACCAAGCCTAAACGTTTCCAAAAGCATGTTGAAACCCGGTGGGCAACTCTCGGACCAGCTGCAGAAGTGGTTCTTTCAAACTATAACCACTTAGTTTCTTTGAAAAAGAAATTGCAAGGGCTGCCAAACGGAGCTTTTATGAAGAAGAAATTTTGAAGATTTTACTGCTGCCAGATATCAAAGAGCAGGGGCCGTATTTTGGATCTCGAAACGAACGACTTTTTGTACGAACGCTTGTGAGAAAAAGTTCTTCGTTTCGAGTTCCAAAATGTGGCCCCAGGTTCTTTTTGTGATTGAATCAGCGGGAGAAACGGAAAAGTTGCTTAAGTATCTCGAAACGAATGAGTTTATTCTTTTCGATATTTATGATAGGATTCTCGCATTTTTGGTTACTATGATGTCAAGAGTTTACGATCTAAAACAGATAACGGAAGCCATCAACAACAAAATGCTAATGGAAGAACATTTTCTTAAGGATACGGATGTAATTATTTACAAATCCATTCTTGACGCTGCAGGAAATCAACTTAAAACATCTCATTTCAATAAGCATTTTAAAGACCACACTAAGGCTTTCGTCTCGTATTTGTTTTCCAAAGATGTTCCGAATGAATTTATTAGACTAGTCAGCAACTTCAAGGTTGGAAGGATCATAAATAAGGATCCAGAGATTCCATCAAAGAGATCGTCCACTTAGTCGATTTTAGTGATTTTAAATTAGACAAATCTAAAATTCATGAAGAACTAGTACTTGCAAGTGTCAAGTTGTCAACTAAAACGGTTGAATCAGAAACAGATTTGGAAGTACTTGATTTTTTGTTCCAGGACGATAGTTTCTCTGAAATGAGAACATTGCTCAACTTTGTAACTTGCGTATCTCATTCTAATGCAGAGGTCGAAAGAAAATTTTCACTATCTAAGCATGTGTTACCGGAAAACCGAACTAGGCTCAGTGAACAGCAGTTCAATCATCGTAAAAATATTTGATGGGCATGCATTTTTTTGAGAATGATAGGACTTCAAAGGACTTGATTTTGAAGGCGAAATTTGCGAGGCAATCTTACGAATCCAAACAGAAACAAAAGAAAGATTTTGAATTAGTGGAGGCACAAAAAAATAAGAAAAAAGCAAAGAAGGAAGCAAGGCACCAGATCAAAAAGCAAGAAGAAGTTGTACGAATGAAAAGGAAGGCTAAAGAAGATATTTTTAATTTGATGGAAAAAGAAATCAAAGCTATGACATCCAATAATCCAGAAAGATCATTCCTGAAAGTTCTTTTGAAACAAAAAGATAACATCCAGCAGGAGGAACAATCAGAAAGGGAAAAATTAGCTCATATGGAAGCTATTGAGAACAATTAAATGTTATGACGTATATGTTAAATAAATACGTACCTATCTTGATACACCATTGACAAAATATGGATCATTCTCTTTGACATACTTTACATATCGGTTGTGTTCGAGTGCTTTCATCACTCACTTAAACGTCCTCTCGTGTCTGGACATTTTTATTAAGTTGGTTATCGGTCAATTTATTTGACTTAGCTCACCGTGACTTATGTTTCCCTCTTTACAGGTTTTATTTCACACTGAAGTTTTCAATTATATTCCTGTTTTGAACAATGCATCTAATTGGCTCAAAAACGCAGACAATCTTATTGTGGGGAACGGTTTTAGCTCCACCGAGACCCTATTCCCAGCGCTGGGTTTTTCTGAAGGAAATTAATCAAAAACTACTTTTATTATTTGTAGCATACTGCCAAAAATGAGTGATGCATGTTATTGTTTACCCCTTGTTTGAAATAGGTTCGCCTACTGATGAAGCCGTTCCCCATCCTATATATTTGATGCTTGATAAGTTATAGAACATTCGTGTGTGGATTGGATTTGAAGGCGCGGATTTGATTTCGAACTCGCGCGGATTTGGCGCGGATTTATTTTGAACTCGCGCGGATTTGGCGCGGATTTATTTTCAGACTTCTCGTAACAACCCTGGAAGTGCCTTTCGGAAGTTACCTTCTTCATTAAAAAGTATCACACGAAGGAGAATGTGGTCTTTTGGGCGGAGACTTCTTGACTTTTTGACTTCGGCCCATTATGCCAAAATATCCATTGGACGAGATGGACTGGCTGAAGATAATCGTTGTATTGAAAACCAACCACCTTCAACGTCCTTAAGCCGCGACCGATAGAACATGTTTGGGTAAATCAATAATTTCGTGGCCAACATGGAGAAGCTGAGGCCAAGAAAAAGCTGCCGAAATCTATCTTTTTATTGTCGAAGACTTTTTTAAAGTTTTTGAAAACTTACGACCATTCGATGCTTAAAAATAGCTCATTTACAAAACCTTCCGTAGTTATGCTTCGTATTTAATTTTTGTTTTGAAAACTTACATAATTATCTAAAGTTTTCCCAAGTTTGACTTTTATGTATTTAATGTTTTTTTTTCGCATAACTTTGCTTTAATTTAAGTAGCGTATTAAATAATTTAAATAATAAATTCCCAAAACTGCAGCGCACATTTGTCAACAGATGTCGAAAGGCACATTAAAAATCCTGATACACAATAAAAAAATTCATTGAATATAAGTAAATATTAGGCTCTCAAGAAGCATGCTTTCAACTTACTTTAAATCTTAAATATACTTTTTTAAATACCATTGAAATCTTTTAAAATCTTTTAAATTTTTAAGCGATTTTTTTTTAAATTACTCGATTTTAAAAGTTAGGCAAATTGGCAAACTTTCAAAATATTAAAAATGATGAATAAACGTAGGGTCTATTTCGACATAAAAGGAGCTTCAAAACAAGGTCCTGAAACATTAAAGAAGATAAACAGTTTTCCGAGATACGTTTCTATAAATAACGACTCAATAAACTTCCGTAATGCGGTTTGAACTGCTCCAACGCTCACACCACATTAGAACTAGACATCGATTTACTAAACTAAAGGGTGTTCCGATCAAAATTTGGTCAAACAGTAATGTGTGTGAGTCAATGTTTATGTTGATCAAGTTTTGTGAGTTTGTGGTCGTCATTTTTTCAGAGGGCTTATCCAAACCAAAACCTCAGTATCGAAATCTATATACATAGTAGGATGTTATGTTTTGTATTGGATTTATGTCTTGTATTGAATTGGCAGGTTGGTCATATGTAAAAATACATAAAGTGTGATTAAGTAGTTTTATTAAAATTTATTTTGTGGAGGATAGCAAATATAGCTTAAAATGGAATGCCTAGATAGATGATAAAAAAAAAATTCATAATGATTTTTTCGAACAAGAATCCTTAATGATGAGACGAAGTTACATCCCCGAGCAGACCCAATATGGTGCTTATAGACCGACATTACATCCATACTTGTCGAAAGTTTGCGACTTCATAAAGTAAATTGGTTAACTTTCCATGATTCAAAACAGCAAACCTCTTATTACGGATGTCTAAGCAAAGGTATGAATTGTAGAATATCATTTCTACCTCGAATAATAAATGGGTAATAATTCAAATTGCAATTGACCGCTCCATATTAGGCTGACTCAACGGACATGTACTCTACAACCTAGTAAAATTCAGACTGCGAATCCTGGAAGAATTTTATAAACTCAATTTTGCCTGACTAGTTGTTCATTTGACAAACCGTGATCAACCTATAAGATACAAATATAGACTGTTCCAGAAATTATAAGCACACTTTCAAAATAACAAAAAAAGTCATTTTTTTTTTTGGTTTAATAATTTTATTTGGCAAATCATATTTGTATTTGTGTTTTATATGAAATTTTACTCTCGTTCAATCAAAATATTTAATCATAGCCAAGACTCTTAAATTTTCCTCGAACATGACGCATTAGCTTCTGCACAGTGGTACTTCCCAGCATTTTGACCACATTTGGCCAATCCTTTTAAATTTTTTGATGTCGTCCGCTGGTTTTATGAATTTTCGAAGCTATGCTTTGGTTAAAGCCCAAAAATTCTCGATTGGCCGTGCCTCCGAGCAGTTCGGCGGATTCATATCTTTCGGCACGAAACATACATTTTGACTCTTGTACCATTCTAAAGTGTCCTTTGCGTAATGACATGACGTCAAATCAGGCCAAAACACTACTTGACCTTCGTGTTACCTGATCATCGGCAATAATCGCTTCTGGAGACATTCCTTAACGTATTTCTGAGTGTTCATCGTCTCCGTTGTGATGTACGGACTAGATGTTTTACCACACTCGCATATTGCCTACCAAACCATAACCTTCTTACCGAATTTTTCGGTAAAAATTGCCTTCTCCGTTTTGGGGATGTCTTTGTCTTCGCTTACAGTATAGAATTGTGGTCCGTGAAGCATTTTGTAATATAGTTTCACATACGTTTCATCGTCCATTATTATACAACCAGAATTTCTACACAATAACGAATCGTAGAGTTTGCGGGCCCGTGGTTTCACGGATGCGGCCTGTTTTGGGTTTTGTTCTGCTTCCTGTATGTTTTTAGCCCAAGTCTTTCTTTGGCACGCATGACGTTACTCGACGAGGTCCCTAGTTTTTTCGCAACATCCCGAACGGAAGTCGCTGGTTTTCGCTTGTAGGCATCCCTGATCTTTTTATCGATATCCGGACTAACAGGACCGAATTTCCGACCACTCTTCGGCGCATCTTCAAACGTACACTGTTCACTATATTTTCGAATCGCAGATCGTACCGCTCCGACGCTTACACCGTCTTCCTTGGCCAATTTTCTCAAGGAGAGTCCGCTCAAAGTGCACCATTTTTTTCGATACTTTTTCGTAGTTCCGGAGTAAAACCGCGCATTTTGATAGTTAACACAAAACTGAGCACTTTTTTGATACTGTGTCATTCAGAAATGTGCAAACAAAAGGACGCAGCCAAAACATGTTCAAATATTTAATTATATTCAAAGTAACCGTTAAAATAAGCTGTGCTTATACTTTCTGGAACAGTCGTTAGTAAACAGTGGTAAACGACAACAGTTCAACTCAGTGAACGCAATGGTTTTACAATGCTAACTGACCAAATATGATTCGAGGGACCAATAAAGAAAACGAGGCAAGGCAGAAGTAACATATACGAAATATAAAAACCTAAATAAGCTAACAAACATATCTTTCATGGGAAATTATGATTCTGCAAAATTTCTTGATATTAACATAGTGGTGTGCAAAAGTACATATGTAAACAGGTAAGCTAAACATTCTGTTGTGTTTCTTGATAACGTCCTACGTCGCAAACGTTGGCAATATGGTCCTGTCCCCGCAGGGAAGAATGGAGCAGTGATTGCAATGTGAATGTATGTACAATTTCGCAAATAAGCAACCGGCAAGCGCTACTGTTCGATATAATTGAAATCAGTGTTTGTCTTTTCATTGGCTTCCAGCAGAGATGATACACGCTGGTGGGCGCCTGGCAAAAAGGGGAAAAACCAACCGGTTGGGTAGTGGAAGAACGAGAGAACAGAACATTCCGTTGAAATTGACGTCATGGTATGGATATTTCAGCCAGGTTCGATATTTACAAGTTTCCAGCTGAGTTCAGCTTTGATATTCAATTTCTTTCTCGATACTCGAGAACTCGTGTCTCGTATGACGATGACGGCCATAAAGTGCTCACTTTCAATTGAGGAAGCGGTTCTCTCTGTGTGCCGTGCTGCTGCCTATCTGAACACACGGGCTGGGAATGTTTGAGCTGACTTTGAAGAGGTAATCGTCGTATATAGTAATACTTTTTCTTCTTGGCGTCGCTGTCGAAAAAAAACCCAATTCGAATGATTCTTGGAGCGGCATCCGAACCCAACATGGTCTTGATTTGCAGCTGTGCACATGAACGCTTGCACTTCAAATACGTTCGTTAAGCAAAATCAACAAAGCATTTTGCGTGTTTTCCATTGGTTCGTTCGGGTAAATCTTGCGGGTACGAAATGTCTTCACAAATTGTATCATTAGGTATCACCAATTTCTAAACTTCTCACGAATACTCTAATCTGATTGGAATTAACAAAACCAAGTTCTAAAACCACATTAACAGCACCATTCGTTCACTGTCAAAACGGTGCCACAAACCATTTCTGAACCGCATCCTTCGTGACCTCCGCCGAGTGTGTGCACATGATGAAACGTTTGAACAGGTATTTGATGTTCGGTTTGAGGTACCATTTTTCGGCGCCACTTTTCCGGAAACGGTCGCTCCAGAGAGAAACTGTAGAGCGGCGATTTCCGGGAAGTGGTCCGAAACTGGTGTAACCTTGTCGAAATGATCTAAACGTAAGCACAAATGCTGATGCGTCACTCGAAACCCCGAGGAGGTGTGATGGCATGGCTGTTAAGGGGTGATTTGTGGTGGTCACTACCTGAGTACCGAGCGAGTTGTGCTGAGATGATGATAAACGAATGTAGGATAATTCAGTTGATTAAGATTGACGATGATTTGAAGGAGCTAGACCGCCGGAGCTAGCGGCTTTGCGAATTAATCTCACACGGGGCAAGCCGTTCCATCGAATCAAGTGCGGGTAGTTACACATAGGAATTGCGAATTAGCTGTCGAGAGCGAACGAATCAATGGTGGCAAGCGTTCTAAAAATATAGCAAAATAAATTGGTTACAAATCAAATATCGGCTCAGTGTGCCAAAGTTAATAGGTGTTCGTTAACTGGATGTGCTGTTTGAAATTTCGGGCTGGTTTATATGAAGCGATGAATGATGCACTGCTGGTACTGCCTGAGTTATAAAACGTTCGGAAACGAAGCGTGAGAACTGCTTATAGCAGCTTATTTTCATGACGTCAGTCGACGAAAATTTTGCTTCCCCCTTTATACGAAGGAAAACACCACTGGATGTAGGAGTTCCGGTGACGAATTTGAGGATGAGTTTTCGCGTGGCTCTGTGAGGAGTAGAATCAGATTTTTGACGCATTTCCAGGTTGAATACTAACGCGGATGTAAGTTATCAGATTTCTACCTATCGACTTGAAATTTTATTTTATTATATAATTTTTTTTTTCTCAAAACAGCATTTTTGGAGTTTATGCCGGTGATAACTCGAAAACTAACTATTCGATTAAGCTGAAACTTATAGGATTTCTTTATTATGGTATTACCTTCTAGATGAATTAAAAATTATTGTTAAATTTTTTTTATTAAATACGGAAAAAAATGATAAAATAGCGGAAAAAATGTGGAATTTTTCAAAATAGTTGAGCCACAAGTGCAATTTTTTTTTACTTCTTTTCAATTCATCTAATAACTGTAAATGTAGTTAATGATTTTTTGGGTCAGCAGGTTTCAGATCAAAACTGCGACCAGGAGAGCCGGCACAAGCAAAATACAACGACTTTTTCAACGCACTCTTACGGCTGCCATTTTGTTGAAAAAAATTTGAAAAATATATTTTTGTATACTACATGGATACACTTATAATTCTTAAAAAGTTTCGATTGATATGAGTAAAAGCTTCCCCTTGAAAATTTATTTTCAAAAATGAGTTTTTTCTCTCGTTCTAACTGTATAGCCCCCCTTAATTTGAAAAAAATAGAAGGAGGCAGACATATGTTCGCTGGGTCGTATCAGTTTCCCCGTACCCGACGTGAATCAGTCAGCAGCCGTACAGCAAGAAGTTTTTTCTCGCAATGCGCTGGGCAGAGTGCGGGTTCCTATAAACTTAGTACTGCACTACACTTTTCATCATCGTCGCGAACAAGAGGACTAGAACGTTTCTCTGCTATTGTAGCTAACAAAAAAAACCCCACGGGGTGTTAAAAACGGTCGTCTAGTTAGTTCCAGTGAATTCATGAGTGCATTCCGTGGTTGAAAAGAGTTCCGTGAGAGCAAAGTGCGTAGTGGATAGGGTTTTTGTTGTGGAAGCTTCAGATCCTTTGTTTCGATTTTTGAGTACTGTAAAGCGCAAATTTCCTATTAGATTCGGGTCGAAAAAACAGTAAAAGGGCTGAATTTGGGTTAAAAAAGAACGAACGAACACCTTAATTTGTGATGCAAGATTGTATTGCGATTTCGCAAGATTTTCTCGTGACTTGAAGAAAAAATGCAACATTGGCTGTGGGCGAAAATGCACATCAATTTTGTGCGAAAAAGGCAATATGTGGTGGTGTAGTGTATTGAAAAGTGTGAGAATGGAGTCCGATGATGGCTCATATAGGAGAAAAACAAACAATCCCAGAATCTTCTTGGAGATTCGAACCGTGGCCGACAGCGTGGCGGCTCCCTATGGTAACTACTCAGCCATATTAACTAGTCATAGATATTGCAATTGGTAGTACTTAAATTGTCGAGGATGTAAGCGGTACTGTATAGACATATGAATATGTTTACGACCAACCTGCATGACATTGTCTATTTTACTAAAAGTATACAAGAGGAATAAAACTATCGAATTACAGTGCTCGACAAAATAAAGCACATCACATTGATTCTGATATTTACTTCGATATCTCAGCTGATTTAAATGGTGCCGGCATGAAAAATTTAGGCATGTGCATAGCTTGCCCAATATTAAAGAATTAAAGCGTAAGGCAGTGTTTAAAAACGCACATTCTGCTCATTTATTAACACGTACGTCCCCAACCCCTCTGAGATAGGAAAATTAAAATTTAAAATGGCTGATATTCGATCGTTAGCCATCGGATTTTGATGCGGTTGCTTCAATAGATCACATAATAATGCTTATTTGTGGATCTGCACTGGTTATTCCTCAATCAGGGCTGGTAGCAGGTCACTTTTTAGTAACTTGGTCACTATTTTGAGTCTAGTCACTAAAAAGTAACTATTTGCATCCAAAATTAACTTAAGGGGACCCTCCTTGGGCAAAAATAAGGCAAAGTTTGTATTTTTTTTGTGTGAGAATGAAAAGGCGTACGAACTTCCGGTTTTGACGATTAAATTCGATTATTATTTAAAACTTCAAAGAGATAAAAAATTGTGAAAATTCAAAATGGCGGCTACAAAATAGAGATTTCCGTAAGCCTCTGAGCGCGTAGCATGGGGCGACAAATTCAAGCCTGCAGCCTCATGTAGTGGACAGAAATGAAATCTAGTTGTCATTTCTGATAGATAATAAAATTTTCTACTTAAACTCATTGCAAAGTGATCATTTGAACTGAAAAGTTTTATTTTTCGCTACTTTTTTCTTTTCAACCGTGTTTAAAAATTATGAATAATTAATAATTAATGCAATTTTTAGTTCAAGCCGTACAAAAATTATAACCTTTCAAACAGTTATTTGATGGAGGAATCGGATTAATAGTTCAAGCCCGGGCTTTAAGTTAGATTGAAAAACATGGTTTCGAGAAATCGCCGTTTTGTAGCCGCCATTTTGAATTTTCACAATTTTTTTATCTCATTGAAATTTTGAATATTTATCAAATTTAATCGTCAAAACCGGCTGAATGTCCTGGAAGACCAACTTACATTATGATATAATCTTGGGATATTCTATGTCAAACAAACTAACTTAACTTTGTACAGTCCATAAAGCTATGGTTACAATTGGAGACCTTGAGCTTTGAAGGACAGTTTGAATGACCTGAAACTAACAAATTTATCCTATGTTGTCTGTGGACGATTCAGAATATTAATTGAATATGTACGAATACTTATCGTAGATTTGTATAGCCCAGAAGACTACGGTTACTACCATATATCTTAAGTTCTGAACTCAAGGTCAGTTTTTATGCACCTGAACATCCCTGAATAATCTGATAATGACTTGTGAGCTTTCAGAAGCTTCACTGAATGTGTTTGAAGGCATATCGTAACCTTTGATAGACTATAAAGCTAACTTTACGACTATAAATCCTAAATTCTGAACTCAACGACAGTTTAGCAGATCCAGATCATCCCAAAATATCTCTTTAGATGTTGACCTTAAAAAAAAATCACTTAATTTGGTTACAGCTGCAATTCACTTGTCTATAGCTGGATGTGATTTAGTTTCCATTTGTTTTGAACAAGCTGAAAGATTTTTAGCTACAAATCCGAAATAATCTCATAATGTCTATTAGTCTGGATGTAGATATCTAGGTTTTTCAATCTAGTTTTGAAGCCCAAAAGCTATTGTTGCAACTGGAGGTCCTATGTTCTGATCTCAAGCATAGTTTGACGACCTAAAATGCCATACTATTTCATATTGTGTTCTGGCTTGTTACTTGAATATGTTCTGAATATTCTAAGTACAGTTTGGTTGAAACTACTGTCACCAGTCCCATCGAAATCTAATTCAAGCTAGAATGATGACCTTGACCATCATAAGATTACCTTATTATGTATTTTACGTTCAATATCTCTGAATACACGAAAACGTACCTTGTATAGCCCAAAAAAATCGTAGATTTTAAGTTTTGAACTCCACGACGGTTTGGATTACCTAGAGGATCTCAAAGTTATAAAATAATGACTGTTGACCTTCCAAAAGGTTCACTGAATATGTTTAAATACATATGGTAACCAAATTCACCTCAAAAAACCACTGTTATAACTGTAGATCTTATGTTTTGAACTTAAGGACAGTTAGGAGTTAGCCTTTCACACTGTTCAATCATTATTGTTAAATACATATTGTTCCTTTGCACACTCTTAACACCTACTGTTACAACTGTAGATCATATGTTCTGAACTCAAGAACAGTTTGGATGACCTAGATCATCCCCGTTTATCGCATGATGTTTTTTTAAGTCCGAAAATATTCACTGAATATGGTTAAATACGTAGCGTAACATTGTATAGCCCAAAAAGCTATAGTTATTACTGTAGATCTCAAGTTCTAAACTCAAGGATAGTTTGGATGACCTAGACACCTAACTTAGATACGCATATCAAGCTAAATACTGTAACTGGATCTGAAGTTTTACTCAGAATCTTGGAGGACCTTGAACCTCTTAGATAGATACATAAATATGTAATGCTTATCAACGAAATTTGATAATACGTTGCAAATGTACAATATTCTAAACAAACGCTTTACACTATTAATAAGGCTTTTATTTTCTTGCTGATGCTTCTTCCTAGCCTGAATACTTTTTCCTATTCAGGATGTTCTAGGTCGTCAATAAGGTCATGAACTCTTATGCTTTTTATTTTTTCCAAATAGAAACATTTATGGAAAACAAATTTACCAAAGACATTGCACACTTTTATTCAGTCTGTTATTTAATACAGCCATTATCCCTTTGCGGTTCACTGATGACCCCTTAGGCCTGAAGGAGCAAATATACTGCTAGGCAAGGCTTCAACATTTATGATTTTTTCAATAGTAAAGGGTGTCCACGATGAAATTGCCACACTATGAAATTGCTCTAACTTTTTAACCGTTGGGTAGAATTTAATGAAAATTTGGGTGGATTTAGTTCATAGTGCATTATTTACATCCTCGAGAACAAGGATCTCTCGCATCGTTCCATCGCTAAAACGTGGGGAATCGCGAATTCCACGGTGTCGCGAGTGATTAAGCAGTTCGAGGAACGGTTTGACCACCGATCGAAGGCCCTGAAGTGAAGGAAAAAGTATTCCGTACAACACCAAAAATCACAACCGCGTAGTTGGGGCCTTCGGCCGAAATCCGGAACGCCTCCGTTCGGGATGTGGCTAAAGCTGCACCTAAGCTGAAGTTTTGTCCGAAGGCCACAACTAAGGCTAAGGCTTCGAACGTTCAAGGTACAAAAGGCCCCTAATCGCGACGAGAAGCAGGTTCAAGTCCGCCAAAACCCGTGCCAGGAAGTTGTACCTCAACATGCTGACGAAAGTTGAATGTTGGACGACGACATACGCGCAACGGTGGCCGACTTCAAGCAGATCCCTGGCAACCTGTTTTTCACGGCCAAGGATAAGTTCAGCGTTCCGGAGCATGTCCGCACTCAGAAGATGTCCAAATTTGTGAAGAAATTCCTGGTTTGGCGGCCATCTTGCACGTCAGGAAGCGGAGAGCACCTTTCGTGACCAGGACACGATGAACGTTCAGGTGTACATAAAGAGTGCCTCCGAAGCGGCTGCTGCTCTCCTGAAGGCCCACAACGTCCCAATTGGCCTCATGCCACTACTCAAGGACGTGCTGAAGTGGTATGTGACAATAAGGTCAATTTCGTGCCGAAAATGTTCTCAACCCTCCCAACACTCCGGAGCTCAGCCCCATCGAGAATACTGAGCGATTATGAAGCAGCACCTGCAACCGACCTAAGGTAGTGAAGACAGTCGAAAACTGAAGAAAGTATGGGTTTACATGCAAAAAACGGTTGATTCACAGGTTGTGCAGAATCTCATGGCCTGGGTTAAGGCCAAGGTGCGGGCATTTGCGTATGGACTGTAAATAAAATATACGAGTAAAATGGTAAAATGAGGTTTAATAGTTATTTCTCAATCCCTGAAAATTTGATGGCAATCGGATGAAAACTCGAATTTTGCGAATCAATTTTGTGTGTGGCAATTTCATCGTGGACACCCTTTATGTAGCCCGAAATCAACAAAGTTCTCTAATGAAATTAATTCGTAGAAATACTTCCGATCGATTGGTGTAAAACTTTTGAAAATCTTCCAAGAAATGACTAACTGCTAATGGTATTAATGCTCAAACCCTGACAACTTTTCGTGACGGTCGCAATGCCATTTTTTTTTTAATTTGTACGCTTGTATAGAAAACAAAGACGTCCTACGTCCTTCGTCAAAAGTCTGGTTTGCAGAACTCGTTTATAAAATATTACCAATGCCTCAACCCACCAGCTGGATGGAACCAGTGAACGCTCCAAGTATATTCTGAAAATCACCAAGTTTCTTCCGATTCAGGTCAACTATGATCTTCTTATTGACGAATGGAACTTGTTAAAATGCTAGATGCGGACCTTGAGTACATAGTACAGAATTGAAGAGTGTTGGAACCAGTTGTTTACTAAGAAAACGGCTGTAGGTGAGCCTAAATACCCTCAGGTAATTAAAGTAGTGAAAACGGCTCAAAAAATTGAGCCGACGTGTCAGAAGTGATTCACGAATTGAGAAGCAAGATATTTCAGAAGTAATTCTAGCACAGGCCATGCTGTAAGGCGTTTCAACCGTGCGTATATACCCGTCTTTGCGAAAACGAGCTGCGGACCAAGTGTAGGAGACCGCGGAGAACAAAAGTACACAGGCTTTTTACAAAAACAGAAGTGAAGTTTTTCATGCAAAAAAGTCAATTTCGAAATCCTCGACTGTTAATCTAGAGGCGTTTTTTGGTGAGATCTTTCTGATTATCAATATATTACAAACATAAATATTTAAACAATAAAAATACAATAATTACGAAACAGGCCTATCTGTCAAAGAATGTTTTCTATAGTAAATTTACTCGCGTTTACTAGTGATAGTTTGAAAAAGTGTTCAAGCTTTTTTTTAAGTGGTGAAGTGAATTGTTAACTTAAATTTTCCTAGTTTTCCAATAAATATGTGCCAGGTTTCGAAATCTTATGTTTTCCAATCGGTAAGTGTGTAACAGTAGACTTATCCTAACAATATCGCTAATGTTTACAATTGGGATTTCTGCTAAATGGGCACAAGCACTCCAGACATTCTGAAGTTGGGTGGCAGGAACTGCGATTGAGTTACCTCCAAATTCTTCAATTATAGCTGCTTTTCGGATTGTTGAAAACAGATTTCTTCTAAAAGATCTGCAACTGGTGGGATGTTGCAAGTCTGGTTGAGCCCATCCAGAGTTCTTTGTCAATCTTTGAAGCGTTTCATGTTCGAAAAGGTAAATTTGTAAAATCTCTTAGCTACATTTGTTGGATTACATGCCTTATTCTGTCATAAATTTTTAGCAATCTGGAGAACTTGAGAGAAGATTGATCTCAAGTTTTCTGCGTCCATATGATAGCGAAGCTTAAGTTCAAACCGTTTTGAACGTATCTAAAGGCAACACCATATATTAGTGGGGCACTTCATTTTAGCAATAGTGGCGCTCCAAGCGGTCCCATATGCAAGTTTTTTTTAAAGCGTTTCGTTGTTTCTAAACAATTCCGCTCGGTATATTGGTTCCAAGATATTGAAGAGAAAAAAATAATTATGCATAGTTACCTGTAAAATACATCTGCGTCAACTCGGGAGCTGACTAGTTAAAGTACTGTGGAAAATTTAAAAACTGGCCGCAAAGTGCAAATCAAGCGTCGGAGTGGGCCAGTGTTGATCGTCAATTGCGGGTGAGGGTCATTCGGAAAATCAAGGTTGATCCCAACATCTCGGATTATGATTTGGCGAAAAAAAAATGAATGCCGACCGTTGTACTGTGTGGCGAATCCACAGTATTCTTGGAAGTTTCTTCCAGAGTCGAGTGTTGGTATACAACACAGAGGCAGGCCAGAAACGTGTCCAGATCACCGCAGGCGTCCCACAAGGTTCGATCCTGGGTCCGGTTTTACTACGGCTTGAGTTCCTGAACGGGGTGAAGATAGACGGGTTCGCGGACGACATCACCCTGGAGATATGTGGTGAATCCATCGAAGGGGTCGAGTTGAAGGCCTCGCACTCCATCTGCATTGTGGAGAGATGGATGAGTTCCAAGCAATTGGAGCTAGCCCACCATAAGCCTGAGGTCGCGGTGGTGAATAATCGAAAATCGGAGCAATATGCGACGATCAGTGCAGGTAACTGCACAATAGAATCGAAGAGGTTCTTGAAGGAGCTTGGGGTCATGATCGACAATAAGCCGTCCTTTGTGAAGTGGTGAAGTGAGCTTCCACTTAACGCAGATATTGTCTGGCCGCGGCTGTTTTAGAAAATGTGTTCTTCGCATGTCCTTGCTTCGACGGTGCGAGATCCGGCATGATTGCCGTAAGCGGTAACGACACGACTCCGGATAATTTGGTACAGAGGATGAGCCAGGACCGAGACATCTGAGATGCGGTATGCGTAGCAGCCTCACAGATCGTCCTCGATCTCCAACAAAAATGGCGAAAAGACCACAGGCAGGTCGCAGGGACCACCTAACTACTAAAGCCCTAAGTATTTAGACATAGTGGGTGCTTAACAAGCACAATAGCCCCCTCCCTGAAGTAATACCGAAAGGCGGTCCAGGGCTTAAGGCACGGGTGGGTTTTTAGTGGGTCGAGGAGTTGGCATCCTTCAGGTGTCTGGTTGCAGATTTTCCATCCCGTCTAAAACAAAAACACGGCAAGTTTCATGGCAGATTCAAGTTTATTTTCGCGGATAAGTTCTCGAAAATAATCATGATTTGGAAAGGTATCTGTTACTGTGGCAAGATAACCAGAGTTTTGTGACGGATAAAACAATGACCTCGGAAGTGTATAAAAGGGATTGCCGAAACAATCGGATTATGCCCTTCGTTAAGTTCCTAGATGGTCCAATTACGTTTTGGCCAGATCTCGCCATCTGGAATTACAGCAAGGAAGTTTTACAATGATACAACGATAATGGGGTCCAGTTTATTCCGAAAGAAGAGCTGAATCCACCAAATTGTCCTCAGTTCCGTCCAATAGAGAAGTATTGGGCGATAAATAAGCGGAAATTGAAGAAGTAAAGATGAAGGGAGAAGACACCAGTGACGTAGGCCAGATGAAGAATTGTTGAAATCAGCTAGCAAAAACCAGCAGCATCAACAGAAAAATGCGAGAAATTCTTCGAAATAACTAAGAATGGTTTGTTTCAGTTATTTTCATGAAATAATATAACGTTTGTTTCGTTCTTAGAAAGCTTTTCGATTGAAAGAAAAGTTCAAGAAATACTCGCAGTTCGAAGTGCCTCTTGTCTAAATGATCCGGCCTAACAGTTTGAATATAAGAGTGAACGGACCATCGGAATCTCCCTGGCAAAAATCCTTGCCTCCTTAATCGAATCCGCGGGGTAATTGTATCCAGTTGGTTATAATAGTCAGCACACCTCTTCTCGTTGTTGGCCCTGAATATATGACCAGATTCCTATGTATTCTTCGCAGACACGATCCTTCCTAGACAGATTCATCCTGTTCCGGTAGATCCACTACCATCAGTTGCTCTAGCTCCACGTGCAGTTCTAGCAGAACAGTATCTTAGTCGAGAGTTTGAGCGTTGTATTCCGGGTGTTGAACGACACGCTTTACGGCCATAAGCTGACTACCTTCAGCGTGTAGTGTGTCGATCCAACCCGAATGCTCAACTGCGGTTCTTCCCAGGTTGAGCTAAGCTAATCTGCTAATCTGTTGATCCACCGCAAAAATGGCCAAATTCACTACGGAAGGGTGCGTCGGCGATGTCCACTTCATATCTCCCGACGATACGACCTGTCGAGCGGAGCACTGAATTTGAACCACGGACCAAGAGGATTTCAGAGAGTGGGCAGGGCTAGGCTAGTGGTCACAATTATGCGAACTCCGGCAAGCAGTATCGAGAAGGCTTTTATGAGAAAAACATGCCATCATGGATTCTCGAGAGCCGGGATTATCTGTGAAGTGTAATTGCATCGGTTTTTACTGGTTAAGTTGTTTAAGTGGATAAGTCGTATTTAGCAACGGTCAAGCTTAAGCAAAACGTGACTAATCTACTTCGACAGCCCAGTAACCAGTAACCACTCGATAGGCTCTTGAAAGCTAGGTCCACTTGTAGTTCCACGTCAATACTGATATGGTATAAAAACAACTCCTCGAAACACATCAAGTCACAGTTCTCTCAATCTCAGTGATCAACCAACTTCAACGATGGCTTCATTTGCGAAATTGCTTGCAGTAGTCTGCATTTTGGCGACCAC
Source organism: Aedes japonicus (assembly GCA_034211315.2). Taxonomy (NCBI): domain Eukaryota; kingdom Metazoa; phylum Arthropoda; class Insecta; order Diptera; family Culicidae; genus Aedes; species Aedes japonicus. The sequence goes on from JASCZW010002182.1 coordinate 229,725, forward strand.
CAGTCAAGCCCTACCGAGCCCTCGGAACGGTCTCCGGCCGTGGACGAATCCTCTGCTCCGCTCCTCCGGACGTATCGTCGGAGGTTACGAAGTGGATATAGCTGACGTTCCTTTCCAGGTATCTCTTCAACACGACTTCGGACACTTTTGTGGTGGATCAGTCATCAGCAAAAACTGGATCTTGACGGCAGCCCATTGTGCCGCCACTTCAGCTGATCCACAAATGAGTGTCCGCTTCGGATCAACAGTACATACTCATGGAGGTCAACTGGTAGCTGTCAAGCGTGTCATCCAACACCCGGAATACAACTACGAAACTGTGGATTATGACTTTGCTCTGCTAGAGCTGAAAGAAGATTTGCATCTTAGCAAACAGTTCTTTGCCGTTGATTTGCCAGAACAGGATGAATTGGTAGAAGATGGCTCGTGTCTGCAGGTTTCCGGTTGGGGTAACACTCAAAATGCCCTGGAGTCCGGTAAGGAGCTCAGAGCTACCAACGTGCCAGCGGTTAGCCTGGAAAAGTGTAGGAATGCCTATGCATCGTTCGGAGCGATAACTCCACAGATGCTGTGCGCTGGATTCGATAAGGGAGGCAAGGATGCCTGCCAGGGAGATTCCGGAGGTCCGTTGGTTGAAGGAAACAAGCTTGTTGGTGTGGTGTCCTGGGGTAAAGGATGTGCCGAGGAAGGCTATCCAGGAGTGTATTCCCGAGTGGCATCCGTCCGTGAGTGGATCAAGACGACCAGTGGAGTGTAGGAGCAATTTGGTAGAAAATGAATAAACTTAACGAAAACGATAGAAATCTTACATTTTATTCAGTAAACTCCGAACGACCTCGACGCTGGATTATGGTTATTGAAAATATGGAGACGCCTTAAACTACATCACCCACCAGTAGCCAGACTCATAATTTATTATTGCTCGTAAATTATTCCGACATTGATGTTATCTATCCTTGCTTGCACGGTCGTTTGAAAAGTTAGATTCACAGCAGGAGCAGCATGAAACTATGTCATTCGTGCATTTTCGAAATGTGATTTATTAGTCTCGGGTAGATAATAAACTGATGGATGTCTGCAGCACCGGATGCAATGTGTGAATGATGAATGATTTTATACGTTTTTCTTCGTTTTGGGATTCCATTCAGGAATGATCCGTCCGTTTCGATGTTGATTTCAATATTAATGTCCTTTCTCATTTGCGCTGGACATAAATAATTAACTTTGACGACGTTGAGTATTGCAGGGTGGCCACAGACTCGGGAAAATCGGAAAATGCGGGAAAAATGCGGGAATCCAAAATCATCGGGAAATATGCGGGAAAAAGGTGGGAATTTCAAAAGTCATCGGGATTTTTTGTCATATGGAAGGAACCATACTCACACCTGTTTCAAATGATTTTAGTAGCGTTTTTGTCATTTACTCGGTCCACCGGTCTCATTGTTCAGCCTGTTCTAAACGTACCGCTTACAGCATCTTCAGCGGTGGTCTATTTTAACATCTTTATAGTTGATTTGCATCAGCAAACTTGAAAGCAACCAGCTAAAACAGACCAACTTTGCGTTCCCCGCACCGGTGTAGTATTGTTAAACCCACCAACACCTATCATCTTGTCAATCATACAATATCCAGAGATCAGAAGATTTGTTTTTTTTTTCAGAGACCGAGGATTTTTCGCAATTTTTTTACCATGGATTGGTTAGAGTGGTGGTGAGTGTGTGAATGCAAGCATCTCATTTAAACGATATTAGATAGTGCTGATAGTGATAGATAGCGCCACGCCAACCTATGACAAGAAGCACTTTATGCGACGTTTCAACATGCCAAGGGATATGATCCTAGACATTATGCGACAACTCCAGTCAACTGATGACTTTTTCCAGCTGTTGCGATGCAGCTGGATATGTTGGCCTTAGTGTTACGTATGTCCTCAGCTAGTTCTCTCGACGAAAACTTGGGGGTTGGTGACCCTGCGGAATTTTTGCAAATCTGTCCTTAAGACTTACGACCCACAGAATTTACACCCCCAATATCGGAAAAGGTTAAGAAACTGATGGACAAAAATTATCTCCCAAAAGTTCGAAAAATAAATCTTGTAAATTCAGTGCACTCAACTCAGGGAGTTTATCAGAAGCTCGGTATACTTTTTAGATTTGCCGTTCCCGAGGTTTAGCTATCCTCCCTGATGTCAAAGGAACATACCATAAAATCAGGGAACTTTCCAGAAAATCGGGGAGCTTTCCAGAAATTAAGGGTTCTTCCTAGAAGTTCAGACAACTTTCCTGAAATTCAGATTGTGTCCTAGAAATTCAGGGAATTGTCCACATTTTTTTTCAACACAATTGTTGTGTTGAAGGAGCTTACCACGAGTTCAGGGAAGTTTCCAAAAGTAAAGGGTTCTTCACAGAAGTTCAGGGGGCTTCCAGAAGTTTAGAAAACTTATCAGATTATTTTGGGTATTTTGCAGCAGTTCATAGAACTACTCAAGATGTCCAGGGAACTTTGCAAAAATTTAAGGAACTTTCCAGAAAATTAGAGAACTTCCAATAGAGAACAGTCAAAAACTTCATGAAGCTTTTCAACAGTTTTCGGATCTTTCTAGAGGTTTAGTGAACTTCTCAGAATTTCATGAAACTTGCTAGACATATACAGAACATATACAGGAAATTTCTCAGTAGTCCTGCGATCTTCCAAGAATTTCAGAAAACTTCCCCCAAGATCGGGGAACTTTCCAGAATTTTAGAAAACGTTCCAGATAAACAGGAAACTGGATTTTTTGAGCATTCGAAAAGTTTAGGAAACATTCAAAGGATTTTTCCATAAGTTTGGGGCGCGTCCTAGAACTTCAGGGATCTTTCCAGGTGATCGAGAAACTTTCCAATCGTTCCGAAAACATCCCAAAAGTTCAGGGTATTTAAGTTTTAAGAAGAACCTTAATTTCTTACTACTCGATAATTTTTCGAACCCAACCAAAACGAGAATAAAGATACCAACTACTTTTTAATCAAATTCATATAATTTCCTTCCATTTACAATCTTGGAAATTATAAAAAGTTCTTGTACGGTTTAACAACATCTCGGTAATGCTAACTATTCCACAGAAATTACAGGGCTTCCAAGATTTTTTTTCAATTTCTCGTAAGTTATTCAAATATGTGTGATATTCTGCTTTTCATCACAGAATATGTACCTGCTGGAAGTTAAAACAACTTCTGAGAAGCGAAATCTGATTTTCTAAGTTCCCGTCATTTCCAGAAAGTTGTTCCTATTCCATGGATGATCAGCAAACTTTTTGGAAGTTCATCCAAGTTTCCAGAAACGTTAATAATTTTTCGGCAATTCAATGAACTTCTCTAAAGTTCCACCATTTCTCTTCTCGAAAGACAGCGAGCAAACTTCATGATTATCTGGAAACTTTCAATTATTTTATTCAACTGCCGAGAAGTTTAATCAACTTCTGGCATGTTCATTGTAGATATTTCCACCCAATCTTCATAGATATTCCAAAGTTCATTAAATTAAATTTTTAAAGAGTGCGTTCAATAAGAAACTTAGAAGCTTATATAAGTTTTGAAATTATGCAAAATAGATCCGGTATAAAACAAAATTCACAAACACCAGCGATGCAGCGATGTTTTTGCGTTTGGTCTAAACAAATAAATCCAAACCACGATTTGAACCACCGTTGAAGATGCCCTTAGAAGATCTGGCTACACGGCTGTAACAGGTGAGGCCAGAAATGAACTTATCTTTCATGTGGTGGCTAATGTGTTTGAAGTTTGACGAATTGCGTTTGTAAGGGTGTTAACACATGGTGAAAGAAGAATTTGGGCAGCTGTGCTCAATGCCGTCTGACGTTGTTTGCCGGATTCCAGAGAAAAGAAAATGGTTTTGACAAATTTTCTCTAGAACCAAGACGGAGCTACCAAATTTCACAACATTTGTTGAAAGTTGGCTCATCCTGTCGCACAAAAAGGCGTATTTTAAATAAATGGAAAGTGTCCGGTGGTAAATGAAACTGGAAAAAGTTTGGGAGCTCAGAAATTTAGCTACGAGTAATTTATATCAACTCATCTTAACAGTTGGGAATATAAGGCAAAAATTCGCGAATTTTTATATTAAGATTGTGTGGCCACCCTGAATATTTTCTAAGAGTCCTTTGTGGAATTCGATAAAGAAAAATCATAGCACAGGGTGGCAAATGTTGTCTGTCAGTGTATATTTTCTACAGTTTTGTTTGCCGATATCTTCATATTTTTCATTGTATGGGTAATCTTCTGGCCTTTGACGGATGTGATTTGTTTTACAAGATTGTTGGTTTTGGTTACCCTATACAAATGGACGTAAAACGAGGCCTGGTAGTAGATCCATATTTGAAGATATGTGGACCGTTGCAGATCTTGAGACGGCACACACCGGTGTGAACGAGAGATTTATCTTCCGAATCATGAACAGATAAAACGAGATGGGTACCCGAGCAGGACCGAATACCTCTTAATCTGAGCTCTTTAATACCAACGCCAGGTATCAAGAACAAAATTAGGTATTCATATGTTGTTTTCTCCTGCTTGGGTTGTTTCACTGTTTTCAACAGGACTCTGCCCCTTCCCGATCAGGAGACAACAACATATGAATACCTAATTTTGTTCATGATACCTGGCGTTGGTATTAAAGAGCTCAGATTAAGAGGTAAAATACCTAAGAATTGCAAGCAAAATATCTCTCGAATAACAAAACGTGTTATTTTTGATATCTGGGAACACCTGAGAGGTACTATTTTGGTATTGTCTTTCCACAATTTAGTATTCGGATAACATTGTGGTACACTTTTATGGTATTATCCTCAGGTAGGACTGGTAGCAGGACACTTTTTAGTGACTTGGTCACTATTTCGTGTCTAGTCATTAGAAAGTCACTATTTGCATCCGAAAGTCACTAAAGTCACTATTTTTCGGAAAATGGTCACTAAAGTCAATATTGTCGCACCGCCGATTTTAAAAAGTTTAAAAAAATCACTTGTACCTATTGTTCAATAGTTAACCAAATGAGGCGATCTGACCAAATATAAAAGACAAGAAATAGATACTAAAAAAGTATATTAATCATCCCATTGAGTCATTTATTTTCCTTTAAATGTACATGCGAAAGAGAATTTTTTCAACTTTAATTAAAATTTGTTCCCCATCAAAAACCGACTTCGATTTTAGCAGACATTAGTTGTTGATAGCATAGAAGGCAAAACGTTCATCTAATACGCAAATAAAATGTCCAATAAAGAATCAACATAAAAAAATCAAGTCAGTTTTGATTTACACTCAATTTTTTTTCAAAATTAACTAGATTCAGTTTTTTCTGAAGTGGACTTTTCATTTGGTATCCAAACAATCGAGAAAAGTGGGAACGAATGGTAAATCAGACTGTAAATCAGGTGACTTGCTTAGTAATTCTGAATCTAGATTTGACTTTTCGTCCCGACAGTCAAGCGAATTCAATTCTATCATAGGTAAAATTAGGATACACTGAAATCCGACCAGTTTGTCGAAGCGTAGTATAAAGTTCCATTAAAACTCGTACATTAGAATTTTATATATTTTCTAGGAAATTTTTCATAATTCAGCAATTATTTGAGTGTTATCTGATTTTGTTTGACTATTATTAAATTGAATACTTTTCTGGAAAAATGCAAACTTCCGTGTCTCTTGTACCTGCTCAGCAAGCTATTGGTCGACCATCTTCGCATAGCTCCTGAAAGGGGCTATGGAAACCGAGAACTTGATGGCAAAGTAAGCCATGATCAACATGTATTAACTAAAATAAGTTACCTGCCTAATCCTTTCCAAAAGATAATGCGAACCACGAGTAATTGATGCCCCACTTACTAACACCATAGAGCAAATTAGTGTAAATAACAATTTTGAATATCGGCTCTGAAAAGTGTTGCATACGTCTGAGCCTCATCAATTAACGAAATAATAAAAAAATGATCTTCTTGACGAATGGAATTTGTTAAAATGCGAAGTGCTGTGTACTGAATTGAGGAGTATTGGAACTAGTTGTGTAGTTGCAAAGCGTTTGAGAAACGCCTGCGGTAAGTCATTAATGAAAAAGGTGAGTGGCGCAAGCTCAACATGTAATTTTTTGATATTAAAATGTAAGGAAATAAAGCGTTTGTTGATTTTAATCCATTAGTTATGTTTTCATGAACATTTATTTTACTGACAAGAAACCGTTGCCACCCTGTACAATTGTAAATTCCATCATACGTTGTGCAATCGTAACAAAAATTGAAATTCACATACTTCGAAAAGAATGGGTCCTATCGTTATATAAAAAAAAACTTTAGGGGTTGTTAAATCTACAGTCACAGCGGGTGCTTTCAACTGAAAACCGAGAGAAAAAAAACTTCAGCTCAGTAAAATTTTCGTCCAAAAGGCCAAAAATAGAGCTGGATAGCGTAAGTTACCCTTAGCTCAGTCGGTAACAGCGAAGCTACAAAGCAACACCTTGCTGGAGGAGGCTGGGATCGATTCTCGGCCAGGTCTAAGAATTTTTCGTTAGGGAAAATTTCTCGACTACCTGGACATAGGGTATGATTCTACTTGCCACACAACCATAATAATGCAAAAATGGTTCCTGACATCGAAGGCTCTCAATTAATAACTGTGGAAGTGCATTTAGAACATTTAGAAAGTTGAGAGCAAACAATATGCAAATTGTGAAAGGAATGAGCTTAAAATGCTAAATAAGTGCAAACGACGAATAGATTCGTGAATCCTATCTTAGATTTCTATCGTTAAATAAGGATTGTTTCGAAAATAAACTGGCAACGCTTATGATGCGCTTACACACACATGCGTAAGACTCTCGGTCTGAGCCTACCTACATACGACGCGTTCAACTGTCAACAGCTTGATCAGGTCCTGAGCTTTCGGTAAACCGTGATTATTTTCGAGAGTTAAAATTCAAGTGGTGGACACGTTGCTTCCTGACAGGATGTCTCGATGATTGTTTTGGAATTCACTATAGACTGTTCCGATAATTATAAATACACTAATGATTAACCTTCAATTCAAAATGCGTGAAGTATGCAACCAACTTTTGACTCCGTCCTGTTGTTTACATCCAATTTAAACTAATATTTCGTCCATTCATTATGACAGACACAATGAATGATCAAATCTACGTGAAGGAGTGTCTGAAAAAAAAAGTTGCTACCCTTGATCAAACAGCATAACAAGCGTACAATTGTTTGACCTGATCTTGCTTCCTGTTGTTACTCTAAATATGCATTAGAGTGGCACAAAAGGAACAATTTCGTATTTGTGCCAAAGGAGATAAATCCACCAAACTGCCCAGAGATTAGCCCTATCGAAACTTTCTGACGAAGGCAAAGCTGAGAAAACACATGAAACCAGCGGAAAGTGTTGAAAAACTTAAGAAATATTGGCCAGAAGTGGTGAAAATGAGAACTTGCCTCCCCTACAAAAAATCAACCAAATTTAAATGAAAATTGAAAGCAAACATTATTATTTACTATGTTTGAGAATAAAATAAGCAAAGATCACAGTATGGAAAGAAAGTGTATTCATATTCTTCGGAACAGTCTATACTCAAAATTGGATTGGATGGTAGTCAATCTCATCCTTCGGTACAGATCCGTGTCGATTCGTGATTCGGCTAAGAAGGCTGGTACCTTCGCTGGAATGGTGCAAAGAATCAAGAAACGCAACACATTGAAGACTTATAATAACCAGAAAAAAGCGAATTTTTGCTGACCAAAAATCCAGTGTGAAAATCACAGCCAGAAAGTTATACAAACGACTTTTGCAAACGACCGCCTGCCTGCGTTTCGATGACGGAACATTTTTGAAAGAGGACTCCAGAACGCTTCCAGGACCACAATGGTCCAAGGTCATCGGTGAAGATGTTAGCATCTTGAGGTGGAAAAATTTGCCAGAAGGCTCTTGTATGGCAGGCAATTTGTTCCTGTGGCTTCAAGTCATCGAAGTTCTACACTAAAGGTATGATCATTACCGAAATTTACCGTACTGAGTGTTTGCAAAAAAAGCTGATTCCATTACACAAGCAGCACAAGGTCCCTCATTTGTTTTGACCTGATTTTACGTCAACCCATTACGCCAAAACCACAGTACAATGGATGAAGAGCATTGGAAATCGAATACTGTCCAAAACCTCATGAATCGTATCCAACATCAGGAAATTCTGGAAATAGAATTGCTTGCATTAATTTTGTTTTGTTTAAAATTACATAGCAAGACTTGATCTAGATGAAACAGTTGTTTAATTTTTTTAATTTCTTTTATTACATTCCATGTGAAAAAAATGTTGCCAGTTTTTTTTTTCGATACAGCCCTTAAACAAAATTTACGGACAAACATTACTGACGTGGCAGCGTCCTTGAAAATATACTGGTAATGTTCTTCCGTTTAACAGTTTGCGGAGAGCCATGAATGACCCCCCCCCTTCCCCCACCCAGTTCCCTAGCGCGGAGGAAAAGATAAAAACGAAAGTCTTACCCAACTTTGAGTCCAATATGGATCGATTCAGTTCGTCACTTTATTGCCTGTTGATGTCATTTCTCACTTCACGCACTCATTCGACTAGACTGTAGGCGCATGAGTAAGCTCCGCTGTTTGGTTTTCCCCAGCACTTGCGCTGCATTGGAGGAGACGCTCGGTCGTCCACTCCCATGTATATGTTTGTAGATGAGTTATGTTCGTTCGCTCGTCGTGATTGGTTGTAGATGAGCTTTTGTTTCATTGCACTGCGATATTAATATCTGGATGGATCATCTACAAAGTTGATCCTAGAAAATCCTGGTCATGACTTCACCGCTCGGACGTCGCTGTTGCTAACTTTTAAAGATAGCATGATAGAATGATGTTGCGTAAAATGTCCCCTCGTTTAATTACCAGCCAAAGCAAGTATAAACAACTTAATTTGTTGTAATTTTTCGTACTGCATACAACATTGTTTGTAATCATCCATACAACATATCTGATTCCAGCGTTATCGGGCTTAAATTTACATCAAAGATCCCATTAATTTATGCCAAATTCAGCATTCCCTGAGAAATTTCAGCCAGATATCGTAGGAATCAGGTCAGTTGTAAGGAAGATTGCAAACAATGTTGTATGCTTTATAGAAGATGGATTTACACGTCTGTTAAAATTCATTATCTTTTCTGGGTATTGTAAATTGACCTAAGTAAGAAGTGTCCGATTTCACCATGGCACAATGGGAAAAAGGGCCAAAATTGTATTTTGCTCAAGAAGCGATGATTCTTGTTATTTTTTTTATTTTTTTGCGCCTTCAACGAAAGAGAATGCCATATGTCCATCGTAGATGTATTCCTCCACCTCCTGTGATGCAGTGATGTCACCCTGTGATGCTTCCAACTGCTCTTCTATCGAAAGAAGAAGGGATTTAGGTTTTTTTGTCATCTTCAATCTTCTCCAGATGAAAACTTGATGTTAATGGATCGCTCGTGTCCAATAATCGGCAGAACGTCCTCAAAATTGTTTGCTCGAGATGACCGGTATTCTCTGATGAACTTGTTCCTAGCCACGACAGGATCCTCGGAAATTTTTCCAAAAGGCAAAGGCATGTCACGAAAGATATCTCCGCTGTGAACCAAAATGCTATGCAATGTTGAAGTCACAGGTGTCCAGGGATATTAGTCCACGTAGATTTTACCTGATTCCTGCATAGCTGGTCAAATTTGGCCGTATATATTGGCAGCAAGTGAAATCACAATTGTTTGTATGCACATCTATTGCCATCGCCATTCCAGGATTGAAATGAAACGATAATAATAATAATAAGAGACTTTCTAGCAAGAGATATACTCGATCCATGAGTTCATTATGGATGAACCCAATTATGAACAAACATAATTCAAATTGCGGTTCTAGTTCAAGCGGGAATTGGGTTTTAGAAAGTATGATGATTCATACCTTTCTGCAAATATGTTTTCGAGGTACACTGATTCAGAGTATTTCCCTTTGTATTAAGGTAATCCAGATAAATTTGATGAACATTCGTAGTAGATAAAAACATAGACCAGTTTTCGAATTACTGTTCTCAAATGGTTGAATTTGAGGATAATTTAATTTGTGATTCTCGTAGCTTTTCAGCAGGACCTTATTTGTATTTTCCTTGTGCTGGCTCTCCTGCTCACAGTTTTGATCTGAAACCTGCCAACCCAAAAAAACTACATTAATTACAGTTAGTAGATGAATTGAAAAAAATATGGAAAAAAATGTAAAAAAAATTGCTTTTGGCTTAACTTTTTTGAAAAAATCCACATTTTTTCCGCCATTTTATCACATTTTTATATATTTAATATAAAAAAATTAAAATAATTTCTAATTTATATAGAATCAGGTTAACTGAATAATCAGTTTTCGAGTTATCACCGGCATAAACTCCGAAAATGCTGTTTTGAGAAAAACGCGTTGAAAATAGGTCTTCTCGGTCAAGCGTCTCTTTATACTTGCTCCGCGTGAACAAGGCGCCCTTCGAAAAACGATGAAAATAGACACTTGGAGTTCGAATTTTGAATAAAGGGTTTCTGGAGCGTATTCTAGGGGAAATTTACTAACTTTTTATGATGATGTTGTTTGAGAAGGAAATAATTTGAAAGTATTGATAGTTTCGTTAGCGTACGGCAGGCTGTGTAAATTGAATAGAAGTAGTTTTTGAAAGCGGAGGGCATTGTAGGGTAGTATTTCGAAACTTTATGCAAAAAAAAATGAATTGTTTGGTCAATCTAACTGTATATCCCCCCTTAACTATTTCTGGTTCTAAATTGCAAAAAATATACTCTTTAAAAACAGCAGCAACAAAATTCTGGACGGACCAATTGTAATATGTTTTAGTCTATTTCGTAGCTTTTCAACTTTCCTACCATATATACCGCAATAACATAGAAAAAAGATATACGAGCTCTCAGATTTCATCATAATTGGTAGTTTTGTTCCGCATCAAAAAATATTACACCCGTATGATTTTATTTTGTCATTCTGGCGACCATTTCTGCGTTAGGGTGGTCCGAAAAATTGATTTATTTTTCAAATTCATAACTTTTGAACAACGATGGTATAGGAGATGTTTGATAGCCTTAATATCCCATTCAAGTTCTAATTATTTTGGATTTTGTTTTCGGGTTTTCGAGGAAGGGGACCTCCTTTATGGATGGCAATTTGTCCGCCCTTATGAAATGTCACATGTTAGATGTTGGCAGTGATCTGCGATGACGCGGGAGATGTGTGAGTGCTGTTGTTTTCGCTATTCCATTCAAATTCTCAATTGTTTTTCGGGGGACCACCCTAGTGGAGTGGGGGTGACCGGACCCTAGTGAAATGTCGTGACTCTGGGCAGTGGGCGGTGGCCTGCGGTTATGGGAGAGGTGTTGGAAAGGTATTGCTTTCGGTATCCCATCCAAATTCTGTTTTTTTTTTTGGATTTTCGACAAGGGGGACCACTCGTATGAAAGGTAGGTAGGCTACCCTAACGGAATTTCACATACATATATCGCCATTTTTTGATAGGCTATGTAAAAATGTCCAAATTTTTAAGAAAATATAAAGGTATATTTTTCCAAAAAAAGAGGTATATACATCACTTTCACTTTTTCTATAAAAAAACACTATTTAAAAAAAACTTTTTTGAGCGTATTAGTAAAACGATTGTGATTGGGAAACTAGGAAAATTTAAAAATTAACACTTCATTTTATCACTTTTTAAAAATAAAAAATTAAAACAATGAAACACTTTTTTCAAATTTTCGCTAGTAAACGCGAGCAAATTCCTTTAAATTCCACTACGAGCTTATCTTTTGACAGATAGGCCTATTTCGTCTGCTACTTACAGACTTCTTCAGAGCACTCGACAATTCTCCTAGTTTCCCAATCAGGTATATGCATGTAAAATCCTTTCGGTTTGTATTTAGTTAATAAAATAGGTTAAGTGGTTCAGTTATGATTTCTTGAAAAAGTGCATTTAAAGTGCATTAAAGATGGATTACTTCTTGAGTAGAGTTCAAAATTTCTTAATGCTTAGCTTAATTGTCCAATTTATCAAATAGACGTAAAAATACCAAGTAAGAGGTAAGTTTGAACGCCCACTGAAACCCCTCCCAAAAAGTTTTAGAATAGTTTCGATTATGAAAAAATAGGTCATAAGCTGCACTCTTAAAAATAGTGAATATTAAGAGTGATGTCATCCTTTTACATCGACACTCAAAGATAAATAGGACTCCATTGTGTTTTCCATTTTATGTGTTTTCAATCCCTGATTTGAAACCCATATTAATGAATACTGACACACTCAGGATCACGTTCCGGATGCTACAATAGCTCCTACGGTAACCTTAACATCTAAGTCCGTAAAGTGTTAAAAAATTGTCACTTGACTAAACAGTGGAATGTACAAGTCTTGAATTTACATGATCCTTCTCGTTGGTGTTTACGTTAGACCAATTGTCAACACAGTCGGTTTCGCACATCACGGCAAGTCACAAGTTCAAATTCGTTCTCTTCCTTGATAGACTATACAGGGTGTCTCACAATAGGTGTCACTAAAACAAAATGCAAAACAAATCAATCAAATAATAGCATTTATTTTTTATTTGAAAGATACATGTTATAGAAATAAACCATATTAATTCAATTCAAATCTCTCGCCCTTTTCCTTTGCGCAAACGGTTTCTAAACCCATCGCAGCTACGATTTTCTGAGGAATTTGGTCTCAAATATCATCCAAATGTTTCTTGAATCGATCTAAAGTAAGCCCTTTCGTAGAGTCGGTTGAGATCCGGTGAACATGCAGGCCATTCTTCGCTTGTGATAAAATCGGGCAAATTTTCCGCGCACCACGCTTGTGTCTTCTTTGCCTTATGAGCTGGAGCTGAATCCTGTTGGAAACAATATGGTGTACTCCCATACAGCGTTCAAGCATAAGGAAGCAGATGGTTCTTTAAAACCTGATCGATGTAATATTCAGTGTTGATTTTTACGTTAGGTTCTATGAGAAGAAGAGGAAGTTTTCCTTTTCGTGAAACGGCGTCCCATACCATGATTTTCGATACATTCTGATAGCGTTCTACAGCTTGTTTATCTCTTGGAATATTGGCAAGACTTTTTGCATACACACGATCATTTTGTTGATTACGACTGTCCTGAATTTTGTCATTATAAATGTACAGCAAAGATGTTGCTTGCGATAGTTCAAATATGTTGGCGTATGTGCAAACACACATTGATTGTTGAGGCTTATATCTCAAAAGCGTTGAGGGATTCCGCAAAACCGACAAAATGTTCGCCCTTTAGGGTCACAAAATTACGTGTTTACTCATAGATGCATCTGTTTTCGGCCCTTTTAAACCTTAACGAAAAAATCTGAAATTTTAATTTGTCATCTGATGGACCCTAAAGATCATTTTCCACATGGGAAAACATGTGCCCGATGTGGTACCAATCGAGAGATGCAAAACTGAGGGAAATAAAACCAGATATACAAAGATGGCCCGATCATGATAGCGCAGCTGACCAACGTGCGTTAACCCGACTGAGGATTGGCCACACGTGGCTTACCCATACTTTCCTGCTGCAGAAAGAACCTCCGCCCATTTGCGAATGCTGTGGGACGGTACTGGATGTAAAACACATAATACTAGAATGCAGAAAATATGAAAAAGAAAGACAAGAGAACGAGATTAGCACGACAAGTTTACGTGAGGCTTTGAATAATGCAATTTTTACACCAATCGAAAATCGGTCAAACAGCACCGAAATCGGTCAAACGGCAAGACAATAATACTGGAAATATTATGCAATATTTTATGACACGAATGCACCTTTCTGGTGGCCCTGGATCATGTTCGGGAAGTGGAAGGGCACAGCTTGGCACAAAATACTATCAAGCGACAAATCACTGTTCTAAGAATTTTACAAACATTAACATTACAAACATAGATCCCACAAGTGATACCATGTTATTTTTCTATATTGAAAATAAACATTCAACGGCTTTGTAGTGACATAAAATCCTAGCTAGCTAAGGTTTAATATATGTAAGTGGTTAATTTGAATATGTGCAGGAATTGATTAATAGTCCACATTCGTCCATATCGGACAAACGCGAAAACATCGGCGCAATATTTCCAAACAATTCTCGTTAATCATTTCCGTAATTAGATTAGACTAACCGCTACATCGTGAAGCATTAATCATCTACAAATGTACCGCGCGTGACTTGTATGACACAAGGGAAATAGTACATGTTACCAGTCTGCAACCACAACCAACCCCAGCTTCTGAATGAATGGGAATATTGTTAATTAAATTCTGAATCAGGTCAATCAATAAGTACGCACTATTCGACTGAGAGCACAGTAGGTATGGACTCAGCTGAGCAAACCCGATTCCAATGGTGGAGCATACATTGTCAAGCTTATGTTTTACTTTGTTATCCGGCTGAGAAAGGTGAGACAACTAATCTTGAAAATTCTTTGTTTCTCCAGGAATAACAACAACTGGAACAAGAAATTCATACGAAGGCTATTAAGTTCATTCGGCGATTATCAAAGTTCTCCAGCTTGGATTAAAACGTTTACATATCACATGTTGCACCCATCTTGAAAGTCGAAGCAATTTCTCGAAGAAAATCGGTTAATATTATAGGACAACGATGCGGTGGCGCCTGTATTTTAGCTCTAGCTAGATTGGAAAAGTTTCACTCAAAGGGATGGCCATCTTTTGTTCGCTACGTTGAGAATACATAGTCCGGTTTCCTTTCATTCCACTATCTCTACCTCCGGCGCGCGTTAGCTTAGCGATTGAAGAAATTTTCCTTAGTTGGAGAAAGGTAATTGAAAACTAAGAAGAAAATCCGACGTGCATTCTATTGTATGGGGATGTTGGTTATGAAATTAGAATTTAATATTTGTTCGTGACCGGTAAGATGAGCGTTTCCGTTCCAGACGAGACGGGTTCGTTCAATTAGGGAATTCACGGAGTTCTGGATAGTGAGCATGTGGATGTGTTTTCCTTTCGTTACCCGATTTTCAACATTCAACATTCAGGTGAAGAACTAAAGCCACCCATTTTGGGGAAATTTATTTTTAACTACAACACCATGATCGCAAACCGCAAACAGATGGTCCAACGAATTCACTGGAACTTAATTGCATAGTATCGATGATGAAAGCACCACTCTGGAACAATGCAGCACTGATTGACAGGCATGTTGAAATCATTGCGTTGATCTGCGTGGGGACCAATCGAAATTGATGTGAACCATCTCTACATTCGGTATGAACAACGAACTGAGGGCACCTGTTGATGGCTTTCAAATTCCAGTCTAATTAGAATGCATTTCCCGTTCCAAAACAGGTGGCCGTATTTGTGAATATCATGGACATGCAGAAACATACTCACATGTGGGAATTTCAAATTGTTTATGAGCGTGCCATGATAGCACCTAACATCAGCAAGGCGTGGCCGGAGTGTGCGGATGCTAGATCGAAGTACAGTTTATGAATCCTGTGATAATTTTACAAAACGGAAATATAAGGTCTGTATCCGCAATAATCCGGACAATTCGTGAAAACAAAAAATAGTTGTTCGGTATTTGCATAAAATTTCGCTTCATCAAAGCCCAATATCTCTCGATTGGTCGTAGGTCTGAGCAATTTGGCGGGTTTGAGGTTTTTGGTACAATGTTCACTTGATTTGCTTGGTACCACTCCATCACAGTTTTAGCATAGTTCCTTAGCCTTGTACCACTCCAAAACTTCTTTCGAGTAATGGCACGAGGCTAAATCCGGCCAGAAAATCGTAGGACCATCGTGTGACCTCAAAAGAGGAAGTAGACGCTTTTGGAGGCATTCCCTTAGGTACACCTGCCCATTGACCGTTCCAGTTGTCACGAATGGGGTGCTCCAAATCCTCCAGATATGCCGTGAATTCCTGGTGCGTTTGAGCCTTACCGGGGGCTTCGACAAGCTGATGGGCTTTTCAGGCTTCCAGAATTAGATATTCACGAAAAACAGCCTAGAACCCAGTTGCTGCTAATTATCGATCCACCGCAGAGGTGCCCAGAGCTACTCCGGAGGGATACCTGGAAGGGTACGTCTACTTGATATCCTCCGACAATGCGGTTTGATGATCTGAGCGCTGAGTTGATCCATGGCCGAATAGGGTACGAAGTGCTGGGTGAAGCTTGGCTTGTGGCTACAATGACGCAGACTACGGCAAGTAGTTTGGTAAATGAATTCATTGTTCTGATTGATTGAGCGAGAATAAAATGTGAAAATGTCTTCATATATCACTTATATCGACGAATTTCCAGTGGATATCATGGTTTATTGTATGATGTGTATGATTGTAGCAAGGAAACTAAGTCCGACAGCAATGGGCTCTCCTCTCTGTTAGACTTGATCAAGCTTCAATATCCACTGATTATCCCAATCGTGCCATAGTATGAAGGGTTCAAAATGGGTTAGGGTCATCGATAGACAACATCACTTATACGTATTCATAGGAATATGAATAATCTCCTTCCAACAACAAGATTGAACAATTGGTTATAACAGCAAGCTATCTAGCATGAGGATGCCTCATTGTGTGGGGAGAAGAGCCCGCCCTCTATTCACAAACTATTTGCAATGGGGAGTTGGAATTCTCACTCTTCCCATCCAGAGTGCTTTAATCGGGTGCCCCAGTGGTCCCTTCCATTTCCATGAATGATTTATATAATAGTGTATATATTTATGTAAATGAAAAATACTTCAATCATTCGTATCTATCACATACAATCTCCATTAGGTTGATCCTGATATGCAAGAAATGTTGTAAAGGGTTAAAATGTCGCGCTTGAGCACGTTTTAGTTCGTTTCCAGCGATAGCAGTATAAACCGTAAGCTTAGAAATGCTCTACGAATAACAGCAAAAATAATTCGGCCTAGATTAAGGAATAGAAATTCCTTAAATTTTTGAACATAAATCGAGTTTTTTTTTATTCGCTATTGTTAACATGACCCGTTGATGAGCTGAAGTTACAAATACCTAATTCATCAGTCCCTTCAAGTGCACCCGTGAGTGGAGTTCTATTTTCAAGTTGACTTACTAGCACTTGAGTCTGATAGCAACATTGAAGGATTAGAATCTTCAAGTGGCGACAAACTGTTCGAAATAACCGCACTTTAACTGTTGAGTACCAGTAAATCTTGAATCGCATTGGAATTTACGTTGACAACGGTTATAATATTTAAACCCCCCACGTCTTAGAACAGTCATCATTCTACCGTTCAACAATGTCGACCAGCTTGTTCACTCTAGCGTTGGCCAGCCTTCTGCTGGCAACCGTCAGCTACGCTCGTTCCAGTCATCGAGTCGTAGGCGGTTACGAAGTCGATATCTCCGAGGTTCCCTACCAAGTCTCACTAACGGAAGGTGTCGGTCACTATTGTGGAGCATCGATCATCAGCAGTCGGTGGATTCTGACGGCTGCCCACTGCGTGTATTTCTTCGACAATGACGATCGAGCCGCTCGAGTGGGATCCACCCGTCACGGTGAAGGCGGCCAACTAGTCCACATCGTTCGTAGCGTCCAACATCCCCAGTGGAATCATATGACCATTGATTTCGATTTTGCCCTGATGGAGTTGGCTGAAGAGTTGAAGTTTGGCAAAAGTTTGCAAGCCGTTGAGCTGCCGGAACAAGATGAAGTTGTCGAAGATGGAACTTGTTTGCAGATTTCCGGTTGGGGAGACACCAAGAATGCCAGTCAACCGTCTGATGTGCTTAGAGCAGCCAAAGTTCCGGCGTACAACCGTGAAAAGTGTGCGAAGGCATATGCAGATGTTGAAGAGATTACAGATCGAATGATGTGTGCTGGGTATGATAAGGGTGGTAAGGACACCTGTCAGGGAGATTCCGGAGGTCCTTTGGTCCAAGGAAACAAGCAGGTCGGTGTAGTGTCTTGGGGTAAGGGATGCGCCCTGGAAGGCTATCCGGGAGTGTACGCACGCGTGGCCGCCGTTCGGGACTGGATTAGGCAGACTGCTGGGGTGTGAGTGATGTAATAAATAGAGGTTACGTTTTAATCCTAAAGATTTTTATTTTTTAAATTGAAAGAAATTCCATTATTCTTGTGTACAACAGCAACCCCCCTAAGCTTACAATTTAATAGGAATCTAAACCGATTTTTTTTTCTTTTTTCACATTTCAGGTTAGTACTTAACAGAGCGTATTCAACTCAACACAGAACCTGCAATGTGTTTTATTAGGTTTGTATGTCAAATTACAACTATCCTGCGCCGAATTTTTCAGTTACATTCAATTTTTATCTTTATCTCTTCGAACAGCCTTCTTTCTGTTGTTTTAAATCGTTCCAAATCGGCCCTCGAACATTTTTCATTACCAATGCCAATGAATATCCTCCTGCATATTTTATGAGAGGCCCCTTACCGTTGACATAAATCGGTCGAAATCGAAATTCAGACGTCATTAAACCATGACTTGTCTTCTGAATGAAAACCCATTTTAGCACTTTGTGAGTCGCCCTAACAGCATCCTTACGCTTGGTTTGAATCGGTCCATATTGGCCTTCGAACGTTTTAAATAACCTTGTTTTCCATCATATAAACTACTATCACGCTTTGTTAGTCGCCCCAACGTTTGGTGACCCCAATGGCATCAAGATTCGTCAAGATTCGTTTAAATCTGTTGAAAAAATCTGGCTTTCCCAATTTGTAAACCACCACCACACTTTGTGATTGGTACCAATAGCATCCTTACCGTTTGTTTTAATCGGTGTTTTTAATTAAAAATATATATATTTGTGCATCTCTTTAAAACCAACTAAATGGAAAATAATGTAAAAATAAAAATAAACAACATTTTATCAAAACGAATCCTGATGCCAACTCAACCATTTTATCTAACATCCCAGTGCACAGTGGTCCCGGATGTGACTTTAGCTGGAAAGATATGTTTTCAGCCTTAGTTTGAAGTTATGGAGCAAAGTTGTCTACAAAGTTGTTTCTAATAACAAGGCGCATCTTTTGGTGTGAATGAAAACTAGGGTGGTTCTTATTTTCAGAGAAATCGAAAATCCAACTCTTTTATTTGCAGAAGTAAAGGCATACATTATTCGAAAAAGTTGTAGAATATATAATTTCAAGCAACTTTGATATAACTTTTTCTGTACCTTTTGATATGACCGAATTAGAGCATGTTTCCCTACGTAGTTTAGGGTGTCCCTATAAAAATCAGTTATTCTGCTGTAACTTTTTTAATTCAAATTTTCCAGCAAAGTTGTCTTCTTGATTCTTGAACAATAAAATTTACATGTTTTGGTGTGCTGAAAGTGTCTCTATCGTATGTCAAACAAAAGTTATTATGGTTTTTGTAAACAAAACAGGTTTTTTTCCTTTAAAAATATTTCTGAACAGCATTTGGAAGCACTTTTACTGTTGCATATCATGTCTGAAAATTGGAGAGAGATTATTTTTTTAAATTGAATAAAACATATTTGAAAAGGTCGTAATATTATATGAAAATCTTTAATTTACCACTAACAGTAGGAAACATCGGCAAGATTTAGACGTCAAAAAAATCATCTTTTCAAGTTATAAAAATCATCTGAAGACAAATTTGAAATAAAAAAGTTATAGGAAAAAAAAACGGTTTTTTCTGTCTAGTTACAGTTGATCTGACAAGAGTAGCTACCTGAGGCGGTCAATCATGTTTATGCTCATGCTCAATGAAAAATGCACATAAATATGCGTTTTTTTATGAAAGTCAGAAATTAAAAAAATGTCGCTAATGCTAACAACTCGTAACATTTCAAAATAATTTTATAATTCAACAACAACATTATTTATTTATAAAGGTGTTAAAAACAATAGAAAGACAAATGATAAGCCATTTTGAGAACTATTCTTGAGCACCCCAGACCAATTCTGGGACATAAAAAAAAGCTGGAACAATCCTAATCTAGAGGAAGTCTACAAGAAGATTTGAGGGAACCGCAAGCTGTTGAATCCATAATGGCCTTCGAAAGAAGTTTACAAGTCCTTGGAAATTATGTAATTCGTCTTGAGAAGGAACGAATTACACATAATATTGACAGAACGTCCTTTAGAACTCCGGTAGCGCTTGCAACGAAAAAAAAAATGCAACTCAAGTGCAATCTTAAGGAGTCCTTTTTCCATATGATTTATAGGGTAGATGATTATCACTTCACGATTTTGTGAGTCTAAAAATCACAAACAAAACAAAACAAACAACTTTAAATTGCTAACCAATGGATGCGCTAGTGGAGCAAACAAATCTTGAAAATTTCACGTCAGAAGTCCTAAAGAATTTATCTCTAGTTTTCACATACGTTAAACAATTTAAATTTCCCTTTCAAATGACTTCATTCATTTTTTTTGCCCCAATCGTAGAAATCAACATTTGAAAAGGACGTATTTTTTTAGAAAAACTTCAATAACTATTGAGCTAGCGGCAAAGTTATACCAAAGTACGCGACTTTAGAAGTTCTAAAATTCGTCGGAACACAACTTTACGGTGGGAATTGAAATAAAAAAGTTAGGGCAAAAAAAAACATTTTTTTATGATGTTGAAGGAGATGTTCGCTCATCACCATGAGGCACCAAGAGTGAACAACAATGTTTTTGGCTAGAATTGAAAGATATGAAGAGAAAGTGTTTTGATAGTTCCGCTAGTGTGCGGCAGGCTCGGAAACATAGCAGATGTTTTAGGAAAATTGAGCGAAAAGGGCATGTGTACAGTGGTACTCGAACCAACGACATTTTTGCCTAACATCCCACTGCGGGGTAGGTTAAAGCACGGACTAAGTCCGCCACTTCAACAGGCCTGTTGTAGGTTAAAGCACGGACTAAGTCCGCCACTTCAACAGGCCTGTTGAAGTGGCGGACTTAGTCCGTGCTTTAACCTACCCCGCAGTGGGATGTTAGGCAAAAATGTCGTTGGTTCGAGTACCACTGTACACATGCCCTTTTCGCTCAATTTTCCTAAAACATCTGCTATGTTTCCGAGCCTGCCGCACACTAGCGGAACTATCAAAACACTTTCTCTTCATATCTTTCAATTCTAGCCAAAAACATTGTTGTTCACTCTTGGTGGCTCATGGTGATGAGCAAACATCTCCTTCAACATCATAATCGTTACTCCTCGCACGGAGAATATATAAAATAACAATTAATGTATTTTTTTATGGTACACCCTAAGTTGATGAGGGAAAATTGTTCTAAATGGGTCAATTTTCAAGGTACACAAAAGTTTATATATGAAAATTCCATGAAATTTTCTGTGCTACAACTTTGCCCAGGAATGTAAACGTCTATTTCTGCGAATAAAAAAGTTAGTTCTTGTATTTCCATGAAAATGGGGACCACCCTAATTTTAATTAACATCAAAGAATGGGCCTTAGTGATACAAACCATGTTGTTCAATATCACTTGGCTGTAAAGTTTCAAGTTTAGGCGCTGGGAGCATGTTTCCTCGTAAATTCGTGATCTGGACCAAAGTGCACTGGCCATATAGAAGGTTTCTCGGATATAGTTGTTAAGTGGGCCTCAGTTATCTCGATAGGCGGCGCTAGTGGACAAGTGTGTTTTCTGAACATAATGTACTTTTTTTATTCTGTCCATATTGAAGGTTCTTGTCTTCGGATAAGTTGTTCAGTAGTTCAGTAGTTAGCATACTTGTTATCTCCGTCATCTCTCACCCGAATCCCAAGGTATACATAGTCTGGAAAAATCAGGATGTTTTGGGTCACTTGACATTTTTGACATAAACATACATTTTTGACATTGACATAAACCATCTAAATGGACCGGATTCTATCATAGAGCATAGTGCGGAAAATCACTTAAACACTTGCTCCACCCAGTAAAACAAAATTCTCAACTGGATCGAAAGGTATTGACCAACTGATCAACTTAGCTAAACACTGAAACTTTGTATATGACCAGAATACCAACGTAAAGCATATTCAGAAAAAGTACAAGTACACTTGCGCCACGTAGCGAGAAAATTCTACCTGCAGGACATCATTCGAAAGGTTTTGATTCCCTGAACAACATTATCGATGACAAAATCATTCCAAATGGATAGAATACCACACTAAGGCCTGTACTCGAAAAAAATGCACCATTTTTATCCATGTGTAACTTTTCTGTCCGAGGGTAAAAATTGATGAAAATCTGGGTATAACTAGGTTGGAGTGAATTGTTTACTTGTTCAAAATCGGTTCAGTGGTTATTGAGATGTCATCGAAACAAGAAGAAAATCGCCGGAGAATTTTGCGCGCCGTCATGGAAAATCCGACTGCGACCATGAGATGTCTCGGGTGGTAAAATCGTTTAAGGAGTCCCAGACAACCGGGCGGCGGGCTGGAAGTAGAAGAAAATCTAAGACAGCTGACCCTGTCAATGCCTGGAAGGTGTTGGATTATTTTAAGTGTAATCCGAACCTTTCGACTCGCGACGCGGCTCTGAAGGCAAAGTGTTCCGCCTGGTTCGTTCAGCAAACCATGAAACGAGCTAGGCTTCGTGTATTCAAGGTCCGCAAGGCACCGAACCGGCGTGATCAACAAAACAAGGCGGCCAAATCCCGCGCAAGGAAGCTGTATCGAGAGTGGTTAACGAAACCGATGGGTGTGGTTATGGATGACGAAACAAACATCAATGCAGACGTGAGGCACATACCGGGGCTAGTGTTCTACCTTGCCAATTCACGGGCTGATGTTCCGGAAATGAAACATGGACAAATTCGCCAACAAAAACTTGCTCTGGCAGGCCACATTTCAATGCGATAACCGTACATCACAACGGGTAACATCAACAGCGAAATTCACCGCACCGAATGCCTCCAGAAGCGTCTGTTGCCCTTCCAGCGGTCACGGAGGCGAGACATTGTTTTCGCCGTACCTGGCATCGTGCCATTACACGCGATCGATGTTGGATTGCTACAGAGACAATAACGTTGTTTTTGTACCAAAAACCGCCAACCCTCCAAATTCACCAGAGATTCGCCCGGTGGAAAGATTTTGGGCCATAATGAAGGCCAAAGTTCGAAAATCGTCCAAGGTGTTTAAGAACGAGCTTGAGTGAAGTAATTATGCCGCAATATAATCCACATGTATTAGTTCATGCCCTGAAATTTTCAAGAAAATTCGACTTCAAATAGCATATTTATGGCGAACACTTTTGTCTGGTGCATTTTTTTCGAGTACAGGCCTTATACCTTTGTCAGGAAAATCACTTGTACACTAGCGATACGCAGTGAAAGTTTCCTGAACTATTGGTCTGAATTCAACAGGTCGTGACCTCCACAACAGCCTTGCTGATGACTACCCTGTATTTAAGATGAATCCAGCATATTAAAAAAAAAGTACCAGCACACTAGCGCCGCGTGGCGGAGATATTCGGAACTGATAGTCACAAATGAAAAGGTCTTGACCTAGTGAACAACTTTATCGTGACGGCGATGATGATGATGATGATGATAATGATGTAATACTCCATCTATTCTAGCAAGGCAACTTTCCATAGCAGTGAAATAATCTGAAATACGATTTGATCAGGATTCTATTGTTGTTAGTGATCATCAAGCTCCTGTATGCAGGGCCAAAAATGTTTGAGCGGGCTTCCGCAAGTCCTGCAAATATTGGAAAGAGAGTCTCCTTCTAAAAGCAAGTTCACACTGACAGCACTAGAATCGAGCCCTCGATTGACAGAATAAATCCAATAGCTTGAGACGATGAGCATGCCCTTGTTCCGTTAACAATAGGGAGGAGACATGCTCCCTATCCAAATCGTTTTACTTGGGTGCCCTGATGGACCTTCCCTTTCCCTGTTATATGTTATTTAATATTTAGTAATTGGTACCATGCTTTGCGCATGTGAGATGGTCAGAGTGATATTCTCAAAACGGCCGTTTAAAATTGTTCGACGGATGCCTATGAGAGATCATTCGTCATTAATTTCCACTCGTTTACTCAATTCCGTCACGTTTGGTTATAGAAGACAAGAAACATTCTACTACGTGCTACATATTGAAATATCAGGGCAATGATCCCCCATCGCATCTTCAAGTGATCATTACCGAGTGTTCATTTGTTTCTGGCACTTTTGAACGTTGATGTGGTAGCCTATCTGCCACCACCAACTCGACAGAACGCTTCCATACCCCTTTCTGAACCGAAGGGCAAGGACCTACTGAACAACTTTATCGTGAACAGAAACCCTTTAATGGTCAAAATTCCAAGTTGCAGCTCTTCAGGAAACTCAATGCACACCAGCGCCGCGTAGCAGAAATATTGTGAACTGCTGATGCTCAATGAAAAGTTCTTGTACCATTGAAAAATTTATTCAAAGACAGCATCTTTCCAAATGGTCAGGATCCCCATGTATGGCATGAAAATACATTGGCACACTATCGCCAGGTAGTGAGAAAATTTTGAACTGCTAGTCACCATTCAAAAGATCTTGACCCACTGAAAAACATTGTCCAAGACAGAAACATTCTAGTTGGTCAGAATACCAATATATAGCATATTCCTGAGAATAACTAGCAAAGAAGCGCCGCCTAGCGAGAATTTTTTGAACTGATAGTCACCATTCAACAGATCTTGACCCACTGAAAAACATTGTCCAAGACAGAAACATTCTAGTTGGTCAGAATACCAATATATAGCATATTCCTGAGAATAACTACCAAAGAAGCGCCGCGTAGTGAGCGAATCGTAAACTGTTGGCCAATGAACCAGTCAACTTTACAGAGTTGTCTTTTCCAATATATTCATCACTCAAAACACATCCTAAAAATAAAGTTAGGAGAGGATGAACCAATTACTCGTAGTGGAGGTTATTGGAGATAACAATCTTGCAGATGGAAAGAGCGAGTGGAAGTTAAAAATATGATCTACAGGGTGTCTCACAATAGGTGTCACTAAAAAATATATCAGATTACAGCAAAACAAATCAACCAAATCATAGCATTTATTTCTCATTTGAAAGATAAATTTATAGAGATAAACCAAATTGATTCAATTCGAATCTCTCGCCTTTTTCCTTGATAACTTTGCCGGAAACGGTTTGTAAACCCATCGTAGCTGGCACGCACGATTTCCTGAGGAATTTGGTCCCAAATATCAACCAAATCTTTTCTGAATCGATCTAAAGTATATTTGGTATATTCCCATACAGCGTTGAAGCATGAGGAAGCAGATGGTTCTTCAAAACCTGCTCGATTTTTAGCATAGGTTCATAGGTTTCATGAAACGGCACCAGGCATGAATGTTTTGATAGCCGCTAGTGCGCAGGCTGCATAGCAGATGTTTTAGGTGACGAAAAGGCTTGTACAGTGGTACCGACCAACGACATTTTGCCTAACATCACTGCGGGGTAGGTAAAGCTGACTAAGTCCGCCACTCACAGCCTGTTGTAGGTTAAGGACTAGTCCGCCACTAGGCCTGTTGAAGTGGCGGACATCGATGTAACTATTCAGTGGGATGTTAGGCAATATGTCCTATGATATGTACACAGTTCTCATTTCCTGAAACGTGTTCGCCCCACTACGCATACATTTCGATACTTTCTGACAGCTTCAGTTTATGTCTTGGAATATTGGCAAGACTTTTGCCAATCATGCCTCATTTTGTTGATCATGACTACTCACTCCGAACTGCTGAGGGCTATTGAATACCTGACACGGTCTCAGCTTTTGCAAATGTTATTTTAAAATTTACTCCCGTATGGCTTCCATGGTAGCTGATAAATATAAACAAACGGAATCGCTTATTTATCTTCAGCAATAAGCTATCAAAAGAATACACTCAAACCGGGTATACTCAATTCCGCTGTTAAAATTACCCAGCCGAAATTAACCAAGACTGAAAAAAGGTGACACTTATTGTGAGACACACTGTACAAAACACGTGTATTCTCAATTCTGAATTTTCTTCTTCAAACTGAATAATTTTTAACCAAGTAGGGAAACAAATACAAAGTTCGACGTTTGCCATAGTATTTCAATTTCTGGCCCATACTCCAACCCACATTTTTGCAGTTCTACTGTTTGTCTTCACGCAACGTTTTGTAAGCTGATTACAAGGATATGTGTCTTAGCTTCACCAGTAATATTCCTTCGCTACTCCCACCACTCATTTTGCCACACTGGTCACGCTCTTGCGTAATATCCGTGCCCTTTTTTGGGGACACGTTCCATTTGCTTGAACCTGACACAATTAACTTGAATAGCTCGAACCAAATCGTTGCTAATCAATCCTGATTGAACGTCCCCAACCCCCAATTGTCTTCTCTTCCAAACGACTGCTACCGTATCGTTTAACCATGTAACATTTTCATTAATCATTACATCCCACCAAACTTACGGGACTATTGGGTAAAAGTGAACTTCGAGCGACCAGCTTTTACATAATCCCCACGGGCAGGCCCCCAGATGGTCCCAATTCCCATTACAGCTGGACGATGTCATTTGTCTGGTGTCGACGAAGGAAAGAATACAAAGACCGGAACCACCGTAGAATACTAATCAGCAACGCAGAATTTTTCCTGTTGCTATTGCGGCTGTCGGCGGATCAGAGGGTCGCAGAACCGTGCACGATTACAGCGCAACTGATGAGGATAACGATGGTTGGTGGTGATAAAAAGTGTTTCGCTTCCGGGAAAACCAACCCGGTCGGTATCGCCATTTCATCCACGAGGCGGACGAGGGCAGCCTCGCTTGGGAAATAAACAGATTGATACAGAAAGCTTACACCAGCAGCGGCGGACAAGTAAAAACTCCCCGCTGCTGCTGACCGGGGTGATCCTTTTGAACTTTCCATTGGTGCGTGCTTAGCCGGAATGAGCGAGGTTATATAAAACAAAATGATGGCAAATGGGATTGATGGGTGCTTTTAAAATATTGATAATGCTTCCCGGAAGGTGAGTTAAAATGGCTTTCCGTAAATTAGGCAACATGGGCCTCAGACAGAGGGTTATAGAATCGCCGATTCCAGAAATTGCTGTGTGCATTTGTGCAAGCATTCGAAACTTTGTTCGAAATTGTATGATGAATTCACCCATCTGGCCCCTTGGAGTTACAGCAATAACAAACTTGAAGCTCATATCCACGCTTTTTCCATGTGAATTCTGAACTTATGTGACCTCCTTTAGAAAGAGCTTTACCACTAGGACTAGTTTACTAAAGAGTGATATGCCCTAATTAGTGAGTTTCCGAGATAATATAGGATGAAACAAATTTTTCCTTATTCCAAAGCGTCACTGTAAGCATTCAAAGTAATTAGAAAGTAAAACGCTCCTAGCGGTGAAGTTTTAAATTTAACCAGATTAACATATATTGGTTGACCTTACTCCGAACATCAATTCTGCCGAAGGCTGTAGAGTTTAACTGTTATCGCCAAAGCTGCCGTAAACAAACTCACTCCGAGTTCAGATCGACGGTGATGAAATCGAGGCGGTGTCTTCGAACGGGAAGATTAGTGGAGCGGAAGATCGTACGCTACTGCGGTGGAGTGCAAATGGAAGACGGACTACGAATTGCATCAGGTGTTGGGAGAACCTCCAGTCGTTCACACCGCTCAAATCGGCCGACTACGGTGGGCTGGGTATGTCGTAAGAATGTTGGACAACGCTAGCCCTGTTAAAATGATTCTCGAGAACGAATCGACAGGCACAAAAAGCGACCTGCGTGCATAGTGAGATTGGCGGAATGCAGCCATGGGCAGAAGAGAATGGATACAACTTTTCTATTCATGAAGTGAGTAAATTCCGAACTTATGTGACTATCATATGGAAGGGGCCACTAGCACAAGTAAGCTAAAAAAAGCAAAGCCCTAACTAGTAAAGGTCTCTAAATATAGCAAACTTTAATTGGAGGCTCATATGCACACTAGCGCCAGTGAATGATATCCGAACTTATGTGACTACCACCCAGAAAGGCTTGGTCACTAGCACAAGTTTGTTGAAGAAAGCAATGTCCTAACTGATATGCCCTTGATATAGCATAATAAAACAGAAAGCCCATATGCACACTAGTGCCGCGTAGTGAGAGAATACCGAACCAATTTGCCCACTATTCGGAAGGGTTTGGCCACTAACATAAGTTTGCTGAAGAAATCGGTGTATGGACAGTTAGGCTGTCGAGATACCTGCTGGGTCATATGCACACTAGCGCCGCGCAGTGAGTGAGTTTCAAACACATGGAACTACCACCCGGATGGGCTTGCTAGTGTCCAAATTTGCTCAAGGAAACATCGTCCTAACTAGTTAGATTCTCGAGATATCGCAATCACAAACTGGAAGATTATATGCTCACTAGCACCGTGTAGTGACCGGTATCCGTACTTGTGTGACCACCACTAGGAAGGGCTTGGCCACTAGCACAAATTTGCTGAAGAAAGCAATGTCCTAATTAATAAGACTCTCGTCATATAACGTTCAATAATCTGGAACCTCATATCCGTACTAGCGCCACGTAGTGAGTGAATTACGAACGTATGTGATCATCATCCGGATGGACTGGATGGTCATTGGATTGATCCCGTAGATCCCGTCGAACCCCGTACAACAATTCAGCTGAAGACTGTAGATGTTTATCACTTGAAACAACTGAGATAGATCTGATTTCCCCCAATTAGTGAAAATCCCATAAGATCGATACCCATCTTTACGGTTTGCCCGAAAAGAACGAAACCGTAGAAATTGAGACCGTAAAGAACGAAACCGAAAAGATCGGTGCCCGACTGTAGATGCCGGTAATCAATATCCAACTCCTTTTAGAAATCCAAAATGACGGCTTCAGTTCCGTAAAGAGTGCAAAATACTGTCAAAAAGTCTGCAACCTGAATAGTTTTGGATCCACAACGGCAAATAAAGACTTTCAATCGACGTTTGGCATCCGAATTGGTTATCCAATCGATGATTCGTTCTCCTGACCCAAGAAGGCACGAATGGCAGGTTTTGAAATGATCGTTAAGATAAGGAACAGCGCAAGCATAGAAAATACGAATATAAGGCTTGTTCGCGACAAAATCTGGACACCCGTATATCTCTGGAAATACTTCATCAACGCGTGAATTATGTCGCAAACTGATGAACGTATGTCTGTTCATTGTGTAAAATCAAATTTTAGTGATACTGCAAGCTTTTGGATCGAAGATGGCGTCGAAAGACAAACAAGTGCGCTCGCAGTGAAAATCCGGATCTGTCAGTAGGAAAACTTACGAAAATGCTTGGTTTTCCTGCAAGCACTGTCCGTAACGTTCCTAAATCTTTCGATACACGTTTCGCAAAGGCCAGGAAGGCTGGTAGTGCAACAAAAACGGGTATCAGGAACCACCAGAAGGACGCGAAGGTGAGGCAAATATTGCAGAAGAGATCAAATCTTTCGGTACGTACCGTGGCTAGAAAAATAAGAAGGTCCCTAAGTTTCGTGAATACTTCCAAGCACCGGCAAGGTACGAAGTCGTTCCCAATAAATATTTGACTTGGCAGGCAATATGCAGCTGTGGTCGAGGTTGGTATGTATATATAAATGAATTTCTGTCTGTCTGAACCTTAAAGAATCAAAAACTACTAAACCGATCGGTATGAAATTTTGTATACAAGGGTTTTAGGGCTCGCGGAAGGTTCTTATGATAGTAAAAGAACCCTCTCTTTTCTGAAAAGGGGGGCTCCCATACAAATGAAACACAAATATCTGCATAATTCGAGAACTAATCAAGCACAAGAAACCAGATTAAACCAGTAGGAGTTTCTGGAGGCAAGGAATGTTTCTATGGTTGTTTGAGACCCCTCCCTCCTCTAAAAGGGGAGGCTCCCATACAAATGAAACTGCATAATTCGAGAACTAATCAAGCAAATGGAACCAAATTTAGTATGAAGGGTTTTCTGGAGGCAATAAATGTTTCTATGGTGGGTTTAGAACCCTCCCCTATCAAAAAGAAATGGCTCTAATACAAATGAAAGCGAATTTTTTTTGCAAAACTGGAGAATTTATCAATGGAATAAAATTTGATATGGAAAAGTTTTTGAAGGCGAGAAATGTGGTGGTTTGAGACCTCTCCTGTTTTTGTGAGGGGGAGGGGCTCTTATGCAAATTAAACACAAATTTCAACCAAACATGAGAATTATACCTACTGTTATGAACATGCATACAAATGTTTTGTACGCAGGAGTTTTGGGGCCGGAGAAGGTTCTTATGATTGACACTTCGAACCCGTCTGAAAGGGGGTCTCCCATACAAATGAAACACAAATTTCTGCACAATTCGAGAGCTAATCAAGCCAATGGAACCAAAATTGGCATGCTGAGGTTTTTGAAGGCAGGAAATTATCCTACGGTGGTTTGAGGCTCCTCCCCTTTTTGTGAGGGGGAGGGGCTCTCATACAAATGAAACACAAATATCAACCAAACATGATAATTATACCTCCTGTTATAAACATGCATAAAAATGTTTTTGGAGCCGGAGAAGGTTTTTATGATGGTTTGAGACTCCTTTACCGTCTAGAAGGGGAGAGGGGGCTCACAAATGAAACACATATTTCTGCATAATTCGAGAACTAATCAAGCAAATGAAACCAAATTTGGCATTTGGGGGTTTTTGAAGCAGGATTTTTTTCTATGGTGGTCTCTTGAATGGGGGAGATATTGCAAGCGTAGCAAGGCTCGCACCAGGTTTAGCTAGTGGTATATAAAAGCCATTCAAATATCAAAACACCAATGGGTTTCAATTATATTTTTAATAGCTGTTTTTATAGAAGAAAATATATTTTACGAGTATAAATCCCGAACTGAAATTAGTATTTGGTTGGTTTACCTTTATTCAAAATTGTTTCATGAAGCCGGTTTGACTTTAAGTCCATGAGATTTTCCAACATTTTCGCCACATTTTCCGTCTCTTACGCATATTTGTGGCTCACGAATTGTTCCAAACACTACTGTAAACTCATCTCGCCAGGATCTCCCAGAAATTTTGAATATGATCCGGCCTACGACCTGTCCAGCTCATAACCTGGATGTTTCTTTCGAAAAACCACGGAAAAGACTTTTTGCTATGTTGAAAAATGAAGTTGGTTGTCCATAATATCCTCAGTAAATAAAATGGTATACCCATAATTGGCTCAACTCTCGTGACTGCTG
The DNA here is from genome assembly GCA_034211315.2 of Aedes japonicus. Classification (NCBI taxonomy): domain Eukaryota; kingdom Metazoa; phylum Arthropoda; class Insecta; order Diptera; family Culicidae; genus Aedes; species Aedes japonicus. The sequence goes on from JASCZW010002182.1 coordinate 260,953, forward strand.
CGAATAGGTAAATTTTTCTATAGACGGTTTTCGCGCCAACTCGAACAAATGTTGGCAGCACCTTCTCAGATTACAACGAAACTTTCTGGGTGTGTAGACCATGACTATATAAGCCACTTTGCATACTTAGTTTCTTCATTTTTTTCTAGACTGTCTTTTGAAAAAGGGGTAAACTTTTTTTTATCGATTTTTTTAAAATGTGTTTAATAAAAAACGACTACTCCTACAATAAAGTGTTGTATGGCTGATTATCACAAAATATTAAAAAAAAAGAAAATGAGCCCTACACTGAAAAAAAATCATTTTTAAAAATTCGTGTATATGTTGTATGTATATGGTGAGTTAGGCAAAGGATCTTGTTGATGAACAAGGTATTCTTTGTACTACCGAAAAAAGAAGGGGGCATGGTATTGATGACGATACAAAATAATTCAAAACTCTGCTCAAGGATATCATTGGAACAACTCGCAAGCAACAATACACTCATTTGAAATTTACTATAAGAAAGATAATAAACTTCCAAATGTTAGCTTCATTATCATATCGGAAGTAATGACTCACGATACAGTTGCAGTTCAGTTGTTCATCTCAATAATGATAGATTTTATGTAAAAATTAATGAACTTTTCTAAAATTTATTTTATGTCTGACGGGGCAGCATACAATTAAACACAATACAAAAATAAGAAGATCTTTGCTAGTCTATGTAGATTTCAGCCAATGCATGCATTAAGAGCAGAATAGCATTTTTTGCATAGTCCCATGGAAAAGGTCCCTGTGATGCTATTGGTGGCACTCTCGAACGAATGGCAAAGAGAGCAAGTCTTGCTCGACATTATGGAAATACCATAACAACTCCATGAGAGTTATATAACTGGGCAGTTGAACAGCCAGATAAAAATATCACCAAATTAAATTTCTGTTACGTATCCACTGAACAGTTAAAATGTCAGAAGAACTCGGAGAAATATATAATAACGTCAAAACAATACCAGGCACTCAGAAATTCCACAGGGTTTTACCTATTCCTGGTGACAAAGTAGAGGCAAAAAGGTATTCTAATTTAGGAGATGAACCAAGCATATTTACCATGATCTGTAAAAAAAAATAGAAAAGAAAATGTTTAAAAATAGATGTAAGACAAATATTATAATATGTTTATATGAGACATTATAAATAAATGAATATATAAAAGTGAAATTCAATACATATTGCTATCAAACATCAGGACCCTTCCAAATGATTGAATTAAGGGCAAAGTCAGTCGAGGATCTGAGAATAACGACCGATTTGAAAATAATTGAATGAACTGCTCTATACAATGAACCAATCACCAACACATCTACACTATGGTACATAATGAACATTTTATAATTCTTTTTGTTAATATATTTTGCCGAAGAAGTATTGTAATCATAAAAAAACTAAGAATGATGAAAAAAGATTCGCAGAAGAGATCTTCTTTAAAAGATTCCCAGTTGTTCTCCGGTACTTTACAAATCTTATTCTCATATTGACTGATTCCACGCCAAATCGGTCGGTCACCAAACTCAACTATCTTCGATTTTGATGAAACTTGGTACACGTCTTCGGTATGTTGAAAAAAAATCCACTGGTGTTAAGATTATTTGGATTCAAGAGTAACTTTTGAGATGGGTGTATGTTTTTTTCCAACATTTTACTTGAAAAATCGTAGTTCAAAACCATTACATTTAGAGAAAAACTTTATATGGGGAGTTGTAGAGAACTAAAAAGGCTTTGTAAAAAATGTACACTGAAAAAAAAAAATTTTTTTCATAAAGAAAAATCGAAAATAAATACTAAAAATCAAATATAAAAAACATATTTTTAATATTTTTCAAATTTGTTTTGTGGAAATTTGAGAAAAAAAGACACGTTTTGAAAAAACTCTAGGATGGACGCTCTTATAATAAAAAAGTTTTCCGAAGAGCGAACTTTGGTGCATATTTCAAATTTTGGTTATTCATTATTATAAATGAAAATTAATTATACAATATGATTTTGGAGATCATTAAAAACAATAATGATGATAATGATAAATCACCTGAACGCAACCGTTTTCGAGATTTTTCGGATTTTATTTCAATAGAATGAAAAACCTCAGAAAATTCGCTCTTTCTTAAGTTAATCGAGATTTCCACCAGAAATGATAAATTTTCCAAGATCTTCATATTATAACGTTCACATTACTCTAATGTCCTCTTTTCTTTGATATCAGGATGATAAGAAGACTCATTTGAAAAGAACAAGATAAATAGCACTATTGTTTTAATATTGCAATCAATATATTTATAATTGTTTTATGGCTGTATCGGTCGGGCCGCTCAGAGAATGAAGGGAGCGAATTTGCTAAAGCGATGAAAGTAACAGCGAGATAGATGTCGCAGGGGCGACAAGTGTGAAATGGACAGATGATGAAATTATGCGGAGGGTCATATAGAAGAAGCATATTAATCGAACTGCTGACTATTTTGCCAAGCTCCAACGATGTTAGAGGTCGGGTGTAGTGTGTGAAAACTACACTCCGAACAGTTCGGTGATGTAGCGATGAAAGTAACACATATTGTTTAAGGTAGGTAGACAAATAGCAGCTATAACGTATGTCAGGTATATCTTCTCATAAAAAACAGCTAATGTACGCTGCCTGTAAACTACCAGAGATGTTTTATACCTGCATTTCCAAAGGTACCACAGCCAATATATATGCTCATACATAGTCGCATTCATCAGTAAAATCTATCTGAGTGAACTGAAAATGGAGTTTAACATGAAGAAGTGTTGTATGCCGTTTCCCACTAAACGGTGCTCAAAAAACCTTCGTAAATTAACCGAACAAAATGTCAAAAAACTCAAGTTTATGGGCAAAACACATTTGGACACTTCTTTGATGATTTGTGATAATTGTCGTTTGCATTTAAATAGAACGGAACAATCCCATGCTGCAATTTCGAGCCTAGTGAGAAACCATCAATTACTAACATTATGGATCCACAACCATCTACATCACGGCAAGTAGACTTGTATGGTCTCGAGGAAACGCCATCGGCAATATCATTAATGTCAGTGCCATCGATAGCAGTGTGCAAGATTATTCAAGGCGCCATAATATTGAGCATGGATTTAACAATGATATATAAAAGCAATCAATAGTTTATATAATGCTTATGTAATATTATCAATGACCGAGACTAATAAATGGTATATATAAATATAAATCCAACCATAATTCATTATTTTTGTCTTATAACTTTAAGTGAAGCTTTTTCAATCGACGAGCTGTTAAGAGTAAGTAAGAGGCACATACATGTGTTTTAAAAAGGCTAAAAACACAAGAGAAACAATCGTTAGCTATTGTTGTTTTAATATCACGAGTAATTTATGAAAAGGGCGTATTTTTTGAGGTTTTGAAATTTTATTGAAAGAAAATCAGAAATATCTTGAAAACGGTTGCGTTTACGTGGTTTATCATTATCATCATTATTGTTTGTAATGATCTCCAAAACCATATTGTAACATCAAAATTTATTTATAAGAATGAATAACCAAAATTTGAAATATACACCAAAGTTCGCTATTTGAAAAACTTTTTATTATAAGAGCGTCCATCCTAGAGTTTTTTTAAAACGTGTCTTTTTCCTCAAATTTCCATACAACAAATTAAAAAAATATTAAAAATATGTTTTTTAGATATTTTATTTTTAGTAATTATTTTTGATTTTTCTTGATGAAAAAAAATTTTTTTTCTGTGTATATTTTTTTAAGAAAGGCTTTTTAGTTCCCTACAATTCCCTTTATATAAAGTTTTTCTCTAAATGTAATGGTTTTTGAACTACGATTTTTCAAGTAAAATGTTGGAAAACACATACGCCCATCTCAAAAGTTACTCTTGAACCCAAATTATCTTAACACCAGTGGAATTTTTTTTCCAACGTACCGAACTCATGTGCCAAGTTTCATCCAAATCAATGATGATCGGGTATGATCTTTCTTTGGGATATTCCCGGCACGTTCTCCGGTACTTTGCAAATCCTATTCTCATATTGGCAAATACAATCACCGCTGACATTCGTCCTATTGCTACGCTCACATGAATCTTGTTCATAAATAGTCAAATATTTCCAGAATATTCATTATATTCTGATCAAAGTACAACAAGATTCCTTATATTGTTAAATAATTTTGTTCAAGTACGTGAATCCAGCAGTTTTTATTTCATAGTGAATGGATATGAAGATAAATTTAAGTATATGAACATAAATCACATTTTCATAGACTCAATAGAATAAAATTATTTTTATATTCTCCATCCATAGCGAGCAAAATAATAGCTGAATAATATTTAACACACTAAGCAACTTTCAAACGGCATAATGGCACAGACCCACTCTGAACATCGAAGTGAACTCAACTCTGTTCCTGCATTCATCGCTTGGCATTCGTTTGAATGTAGAAGTACGGATGAAAAACATGTTTCTTTCACACCGGGATTACTCGAAATTCATATGCAAAACTATATTATATTTTTACATCAAAAGATTGCTAAGAAAATTTGCAATCTTATGGTACCAACAAAAGTACATAAAACAAAGCTTCATAGCATACTTTTGAATTTGCAAAACCACCTAAAACGTTCCACGCTATGGGAGCTGCGAACCGTGGGAGGTGGAGGACGAAAAATAATAATTACCAACAGCACAAACCGTCTGTTCATTTCCAGTTTTAGTATATGTCCAGCCGTAGCTAGGATAGGATGTACGTTTCGTTTAGGAAGAATTGGACATCGAAGAGGATTATTTTGAAACGCCGACAACGTGGCATCAGTATTTTTCAGAATGAGGAAGTGCAGGAAGATGTTTGTTCAATTGATACAATTTTTTATTCCTCTTTTCAAATGATTAGTCTAACAGCTTACAAAACACCTGAATATATCCAAACTGGCTAACAGTCCAGGTAAAATCGTTTGAACTTTATGCATCGTTCTATATTCCATAAACAACGAGTCACTTGTTGAATTCAAATGGATATTGCATATGTTGAATTAAAACAAATCTTGTTTTTTTCCTGTGACCAAAACTTTTATTCTATTGGCCAGATGATACATACATTTTAGGAAAATTTGCAGACTATTTTCATCGACCACCTAGTTAACTAACTTGAAGTTAATTAATCCATATCAGCAATCTTTTGATGTAAAAATATAATATAGTTTTGCATGTAGAATTTCGAGTAATCCCGGTGTGAAAGAAACATGTTTTTCATCCGTATTTCTACATTCCAAACGAATGCCAAGCGATGAATGCAGGAACAGAGTTGAGTTCACTCTCGATGTTCAGAGTGGGTCTTTGCCGTTTGAAAGTTTTTCGCTTTTTCATTGTATATTGTTTCAACCTTCAACAATTATTTGATTTTTGCCCGATCGTTGCAGAATCAAAATTAATTATATTCTATTGTTTCAATGAATAGTAGGTATTACACTAGCAAGATAGGTCATACGACATCTCAAATTGGACATCTAAAGGCTCAAGAGAATTGAAAACAGTGTAAAATAGTTTATATGATGCATATATGCAGGTCCGGATGTTCCGGATAATCCCTGGAGATCTGGCCAGCATCTGAAAAGAACTGATTTCAGTCATATGACACATCACACGCAAGAAGAAACCAAAATAACTATAATGATGCCTATAAGAAGTTTACTGTATTACATTGGAGACATTCGAACGAGTTAAACTTTAGAACTTTTGAATAAATTCAGCTTGTTGTAGGAAACGTACGCATTTTTTATCAAATCCGAATATAATAAAATTTTGCCTAGAAATTGAATGTTTTCGGTTGTAATAAAAGTTAGGCTAAGCCCTGCACAGTGGATTAGTTAGAAAATTCATTTTGTTCATTTTTGTCCCCCAGCGCATGGTTCATGCATCGTCTCGTGATTTCTTTCAACATTGAAGGCTAATTTTATGAGATAAATGCTAATTTGACTTTGCTTGCAATCACATTCACTAATAATTGTGAATAATATATAAAAATGTTTTGTAGCCAAATTGTTCCTTGAAGAGTTTGCTATCGATGCACCTTTTTCAATTTTCAAAAAATGAACCATACGGAGCTTAGCACTTGAAAATGGAGGCAATGTCTTATATTTGTTGCAATTTTTCAGTAGAAACGGATTCATGTAAAAACTCACAAGATTTATCAACATGGTTTGTTCTCAAGAATTGTGCTTCATTTAGTTTAGCACAAACGACGGAAGTAAATTTCAAAAGATAATCAAGATAGTTACACAACGACGGAAATAAATTTAAAAAGATAATCAAATATGTTTAAAATTGCGAAACATTGCGTGACCTCCTGAACGGGCGCGTGACTGACTTTGCCCTTACTAGACAAAAACTCTAACAAATTGAGTTTCATTGATTCTGGGATGGTTATGACCTTCACTGGTTCAATTTTTGATAACAAAATACACTGAAAAAAATCAATGGGACATGAAAAGTTTTTTATAGAAAACTTTGTTTCCTTAAAAGTGCCCATCTTGTGATGTACGAACGGTTGGTAGGAACATAGGGGCTATTAAAGAAGACGAGTCGAGCAACTCGACTCGGCACTTGTCACTGTCGAGTCAAGCTGAATTGCGCATCACAAAAGCCGACCGACGGTTCGTAAGATGATGTTTGCCATATTTTAATATGGTGTCATGAGCAATGAATCTTTATGATCATATGAATGATATTTAGTCTGCCTCTTCGGTTTGTCAGTGATTATTCTGAGAAGTTACCTCCTGAACTTTTAGCAAATTTCCTCATGAACTTCTTGACAATCACTCCTGATGTTATCGGAAACTCACATCTAACCGCCCAACCTAACCTTCCAGAAACGTTCCAGAAAAGTTTTTTTTTGCTGAACTACGTTACTTTCTAATTTTCTGATAAGTCCCATGAACTGCGAAGAATATTTCTACAAAGCGTTGGGAAATTTCGCCAAGATATTTTGGAAAATCTTCGTAAATTTGTTAAATTTCCTCATATAAAGTTTCTTCTCTTATGAACGTCAGAGAAGTTTCTTAATACATGAGAAATTCCTGCTTGAACAGCTAGAAACTATCCCCTATATTATAAACAGGAATTTTCTAGCCTGATTTTCTCAGAAGCTTTCACCTAAACTTCTGGGAAACCTCATTCTGAAATTGTGGGATGTTCGATTCTGAAACTTGAGGAAGGCACTCTAACACTTCTTGGTAGTTCCAACTTAACTTTTGGGAAGTTTCCCTCAGAACTCCTGGGAAGTCCTCTCTTGTATGCATGAAATTTTTGAGAAATTCATTCTATAGGTAGTGCCTTCTCTGGTATGTTTCTTCCTGAAATTTGGGGATTTTTTTTATTGTGTAACTTTGTGAAAATCCTCTCCAGAATTTTCAGAAAGATTCCCTTACATTTGTTGGAAGTTTCTTCTTTTCCTGAACTACGGGGTAGTTTGTTCCTGAAATTCTGAGAAATTCTTGCGACGCGGCTGGGTAGCTCAGTGGTTATCCGTTCTGCTTACTGAGCAGATGGTCGGAAGTTCAATCCCAGGCCCGTCCCCTTCCTTGCCATTTGTCACTTGCCTCTTTCTATCACCACTAGATTTAAAATCAAAAGCAGTCTACTGCGTTTTCTTTCATTGATCGCTTCACTTACCACAGTGCATCCATGATCTAAAAATAACCTGCCTCACTAACACAACTATCCTTCCCTTGGCAATTGTAGAGATGCAGTGGTGCTCACGGTCTCTAATAACAACGATTGTCAAACTAATCATCCTTCTTCCCCCTCCCATAAAGACCGTGAGGACGTGGCCGGCGCCGGTACTGACCTATAAATAGAATTAGTGGACATGTACATTGAAGATGTAAAAGCTACTCCCAAGCTCCATCTATGTAGTTCTCTGTGCAATTACACTAGTTCTGATCAGTAAAGGAGTAGCAACTACGATATTGCACGGTCTTTAGAAATTCTGATAAATTCTTGCTCAAACTACTAGGAAGTACCCCTTTTGCTTCTGGAATATTTCTTTCTGTTATTTTGAGGGGTTTCTTGCTGAACTTTGAGAAATCCTTATTCTGAAATTCGGTAATATTCCCTTCTGAACTTCGGGAAAACTCTCTAGCATTTCTGGGACGTTCCAACTAAACTTTTGGGAAGTTTTTTTCCGGAATCTTTGGGAAATTCTTTCCTGAAAATCAAAGAAGTTCTTTCTGCAACTTCTAGGGCGTATGGTTCTGAGCGTTGAGGAAGTTTGTTCATATTTTTTTGGAAAATTATAGTTTCTTTCTGAATTTCAGGGATTTTTTTTCCAAAACTTCTGCATCTTGAATTTCTGGGACGCACTTCAGAACACCTAAAAAAATCCAAACTTCTAAGAAGCCCTCTTATTTAAACGTCTTCCTCAAGCTCTCTATCCCAAGTAGCACACTACGATCATTATTAGTTGTAATAACTTGATTATGACTTAGAAAGTCATATATATGTTATCTCAACCGAATGGCATCAAGTGTGCTACTAGGGATATTTCTAGGGTGTTTAGTCCTTTTTTTGGGGATATTCCTGCTTGAACGAGTGCTTCCTATACTTCTGAAAAATTTCTCCCTGGCCTTCGGAGAAGTTTTTTTTTTAGAGGAAGACTCTCCTGAATTTCTAAAAATTATCTATCTGAAGCTCTGGGAAGACTCGTTCTGAATTCTCTAAGATGAGCCATAAATTCTGGGTATTATTTTACCAAATTCCTAGGAATCTAGGATTTATTTAATAAACCATTTTACTCGAGGGTAAATTACCAAATCCCAAGTGCAAATATACTGAAATGTAAGTAGCAGTAACGGAAAATCACTTCTTAATATTTCGACCCAAGGCACATTGGTCTTTGGTCTTTTTCCTACCACTTCTGCTAAGCATTAGTTTTGCTGGCTCCACGCCACAAAACCCTCTGGCGACGTACATACTAATAATAATCAGTTCGATGAGCAATTCGAAATTACGATAATTTGTTTGGTTTTTAATAGAATTAGACTCTTTTTTTGCCAAAAGTAATTTTTTTTTCTTTAATTCAATTGCACAAAAAAGTGATTTAGTGTATTTCTTACTCTGCTCAGCCAATTACCACTAACCGATGAATAACGAGTATCAAAACACACTCTTATTCGATAAAATGTGACAAATCAGTAACTAGTTTCCAAGTGGTCGATTGAGTCGACCCACTCGACAAAATTTCGTCGATCTCGACATCTGTAATACCAAAATACATCTGTCGATCACAGTGTCCGTCGACTCGACTTTTATAATTGGACCCATAATTACCTACACGGTGTTCAATAAGTTCGGATACACTTTCAAAATTTGTTAAAAAATGAAACATGTTTTTTTATTTTTTGGATTTATGTTATTGAAAGCTATGTTTACAAGGAACGTTTACAACATTTCTCTTGGAATGACCCCCCTTTGTACTCCTTAACGAGCTTCAAACGTTTCTCGAACGCGTCGCAGGCGGCACGCACGGACTGCATGGGCATTTCGTCCCAGATTTTGAGAATTACCGTCTTGAAATGATCCAAAGTGCTGACCTTGTATTCGTTCAGCTTCGCCATCATATAGGACCAAACAAAAAAGTCGAGAGGATTCAAGTCCGGGAGCTGGGAGGCCACAAAGTTTTGTCCAGAAAGTCGGTTAAATTGTCCCGACACCAGGCTTGAACCACATTTGCCGTATGGGCTGGTGCACCGTCCTGCTGGAACACGTAGTGCTCATCGCCGTAGAGGCTTCGGAGACTGGGGGCAACAACCTTTTCCAAAACCTCAGTTTTGTAGTACGCCGCGTTGATTTTGACGTTTTTTCAATAAACACCAAGGGTAGCTTACCACGTTTGCATACTGCCCCCAAACCATCACCGACGCGGCACTTTGGAACCGAGGGATGTTTATATTGGATTCAGGAATGCTGTCCCTCGATGGCGCCCACACCCGGTCATTTTGCACATTGTGCGGCTGCTGCAGCACGAACAGTTTCTCGTCCGAAAAAACAAACTCCTGACCAGCGTGCCGAGAGAGATCCTCTTAGCTCGATCCAACCGCTTTTTGCTGGTAGCCTCCGAAACGCCATGGACCTTACGTTTTTGTAGGGCCTGAAACCAAGGTCCTTGGTGAGTATGGTGTGAGCGGTTCCAATGGAAACGTTGAGATCTGCAGCCGTTTTCCGGATTGAGCGGTTCTTTTTGCGCCGAATTCGCTCCCTCACGATCTTGATGACCCGTGGCGTCCTCGCTGAACGCGGCCGACCGGATCTCGCACGGTCATTGGTCGAGGACGTCTCCCGGTATCGCCTGATGGTCGTGTAGACAAAGTTCCGCTTGACCCCATGCGATTTCAGCAGCCGGAATATATCGCCGGGTCGCTCACCGTTCAAAAACGCTTAATTACGAAGTCCCGATACTCTTTCATCGCGCGTAACAAACGAACAACAACTAACAGAATGTCAACACCGCGCACATTCGGTAGCGTATGAATGAAGCTAAAGCTGACACCAATACCAATGCAGAATATGTACATGGCGCATACCTACGCAATGATGAAAACTTGTATTCGAACTTATTGAACACCGTGTATCTTGAGACAAAATTTCATCGTAGTCGAAAATGGTGTTTATTTTTAAATCGACTTTGAATATTTTTCAATGATTTTTTTCAGTGTAGGGCTCATTTTGGATTTTTTTAATTTTTTTTCTCAAGCTTGACTTATTTTGTGATAATCACCCATACAACACTTTTTTGTAGGAGTAGTCATTTTTTTATCAAACACATTTGAAAAAAATCGAAAAAAAAGTTTAGCCCTTTTCAAAAAACAGTCTAGACAAAAATTGATGAAACTAAGTATGCAAAGTGGCTTGTCTAGTCATGGTCTACACACCTAGAAAATTTCGTTCTAATCTGAGAGGGTGCTGCCAACTCCGAATGCGATTTGGGGCGAAAACCGTATATAACAAACTAAACCCCTGGTTTCCCTCACATACAACTAGAAGTACCACGCGTCTCCATAAAAATATATACCTCCATGGAAACGCAGAACGAGAAATAGACAGACAATTCTTCCCTCCAGACATTTTGAAAACCTATCTCGCACACGGGCTACAATGGTGTGGCTATTTAGTCTATGTTGGGCCTACTGTAACGAAATACTACAAGTACGGCATCCTAACCATACCCACTACTACGTCGTAAGTTCAACGTTTCCCTGTTCCTCCACACCATGTCTGTCAGCTCCCGGACGGCGTTCATTTGTCTGGAAAAATATTTACCCTTTATTGTGGGCAGGGATGCTTTCGCTCTTCAGTGTACGCTAACACTTGCCACTGGCCTGGAAGTCCAAGGGGGCGGGAGGGGGGTGGGGGTCAATCCGTTAGCGAGAGAAACTGAGTTGGTTTGAAGTAGGCCACCACTGCTCTCCTTGCATAACAACCCAAACTCTTATGTACAGTGCTCATCATCAAGGATGAGAACATGTGCCCTAGAATCAAAAATCATCGACAGAGAGGGATGTCGATTGGGGGTCTGTTGCAATCATCATCATCATCACCATAGTAGTAGACCTCGTTGTGGGTGGGTGGGTGGTATGTTTTTTCACTTTCGCTCGCTATCTGTGAGAATTCTTTTGCGTTCGCGAGGAAGTCAAGTTTCGAGCTTCTACTCTCTCATATGGACTCCAACGAAGAGAGCAATTTGGTTGGCAGAAGCTCGGAAAGCAACCTACTGGCAAATTCGAATGTTTGTCACAGTTAAAGTCGATCTCGGGCTCGGTTCGGTCGCAAACTTGGCAGTCAGGATTCGTGGGAACATATCCTGAGATACCTATGGCGAGGTTTGTATTGGAAAGCTTTCAAGTTGGCGAGCAACGGGAACGGTTTCGGTAGATTTCGGTGGATTTGCTGGTGCTTAAAGTGTGTAGGGTTTAAGAGGTTTCGCTTGGTTTTAAAGCTATTTTGCTGGAGATTGTCGGAGTGGAGAAGTGTAGTATTGAATTCCACTGGAAGTGGATATTATCAATCTGGTTGCGGTGCTCGGTCCGACAGGCTCTTTATGAGCCAGCAAATTGAATCAGTGTATGGTGTGCTGGAGTGGCTGTAATTGCTTTTGAAAGCTGAAGTTTATGCATCTGCGTGTGACGGTGAAGAAGATGGTGCGAAGGAAAAAGAGAAAGAGCGAGCGAGACAACACATGCCTAGATACATAACGGATAAATTTTCATCAACAGTTTAGTGCTTGTGGGCAAACTCATAACGAGGATAAGGAGGTGGAACATTGCAAAGAGCACAATGAGTAAGTGTGTAGAAAGATGTGATGTACAAAGTCGATGTAGAGTCAAATTTTTAGTGACATTATCAGGGCTGGGATCATTTCGAACGAACGCTGTTCTATGTGGTTTGAGCTTTTTGCAAGAACCTTGGAATGAAACAGGTTTTGAAAATCAACACCAGCATTAGACTGAAGAAACATTTCTCTACATAATAATAAGCTATGCTTATTGAATTTATTTGTCATTTGCGAGTAATCGTCATTGAAGGAGCTATAGACTTATTCTGATGTATAACGTACAACACTGTTCTGAATTATGTCAACACGAAAACTTTGCCAGTTAAACTCCTATGCTCGAACGCTCAGTATATGTCAAGCTCATATCCTAAATTCATTTCATTGCCCATGTACTACACGATGGAAATCTAACTTTCCGGTGCGCGATACACACTTCTTCTGCAAAACAGAAGAAGAAAAAAAAAAAACGACAAAACGTTCGATTATCCAAACATCCAATATGCCCCAAAGCCTTCGCAAAATCTCGGAAAATATGGCCCATATTCCAAAGCGAAAACGGCACACAGCGTTACATGCTGCGATAACTCCGTCGTTCCATATATGCTGTAATCTCGGCACTGTACACCAGAGATTGCAAACAATTTCCATTTCATTGCTGGATTGAATATTCAATTGACAGTATTCCGCCTGACGACGACGACGACAACAACCTGCCTGCCAGGGTTGCGATAAATTATTCAATATCAGGTGAAAAAGCTCCTTATTTTCAGTTAATAAAACCTTCAGAAAAATGCCTGAAAGTTCCTTTTATTGGGAAAATTCGGGCCATAAATACTAGGCGAGCATGACCTGTAGACCCAATTATACACGTAATTGGGTACTGCACTCAGTTGCAAAATAGTCATTGTCGTTTTTTCATCCAGTGATCGTTGCATTCAAAATCAAATGTAATTGATGCTCTCGATGCTCTCACGGCATAAAAAATCAAGCGGCAGTGAAAGCTGATAATTGTGTACGTATTTTCTGGGGATTGGTTCATTTATAATCTAGCAAAATCGATAGAAATGAGCTGTTTTACTTTAATTGGAATGGTCTCACCATATTCTGCTATTCAGTATTACTTAACTGTTTGAAGAAATATTTTCCCTTTGTAAAATCCACATTAATCCGGACACCTCAAATCATTGTAACTTTTGAAATATTGCACGTAGGAATGAAAAATTTCACTGTGGTATAGATGAGAGTCTACGATGAAAAAGACTATGATTGATGTTTACATTTCATGTTTAGTATTCAAGATGGCGACGAAAGAAAAACAAGTGCGCGAGCGAATTTTGTACGGGCGTACGGCAAATCCTGAATAGTCAATACGGGACCTTGCAAAAACATTGGATTTGCCTAAATCCACTGTTCACGATGTGCTCAAATCATTTTCGGAACGTTTGACGGTGGAGAGGAAATCGAAAAGTGACGAAAACATTGGACGCGCTGATCCTGTCATGGACCGCAAGGTGAAAAGGATATTAACGAAAAACCCAAATCTCTCCATTCGAACGGTGGCTCGTAAAATAGGGATGTCGCCTGGTTTTGTTCAAAAATCAAAACAACGTTTGGGACTTAAGACGTATAAAGTAAAAACAGTTCCAAATCGCAACGACAAACAGAACTTGGCAGCAAAATCACGGGCTCGACATTTGTACTGCGAATATTTGACGAAGTTTTCATGAGTTGCGATGGACGATGAAACTTATGTCCTGGAGGATTCCAAGCAGCTTGCAGGGCCGCCTTTTTATTCTGCTATGGCCAGAAATGCTACAGCTGAGCATTTCAGAGGGCATCGAAATTTCCCAAAAAATACCTTGTGTGGCAAAAAGAGTAAATCTTTCGTCACTACAGGCACAATCAACAAGGAGATCTATCAGAAAGAGTGTCCGCGAAGAGTAGCGATTGCTACCCTTTATCAAAAGTCACAGAGACAATCTTTTTTTCTGGCCCGATTTGGCACCACTATGCTAAAACTGTGATGGAGTGGTACCAAGCAAATCAAGTGAACATTGTACCAAAAACCCCAAACCCGCCAAATTGTCCAGAGCTTTCTGGAAAGAACCCCGGATCCAAAAGTATACATAGTCAGGAAAAATCAGGACAATTCGGTACTTCCAGTCATCAATCAGGAAGTTTTGGGTCACTTGACATTTTTGTCGAAGACATAAACCTTCTAAATGGATCAGATCCTATGACAGCATATTGCGGAAAATCACTTAAACACTTGCTCCACCCAGTAAAACAAAGTTCTAAACTGGATCGAAAGGTATTGATCTATTGATCGACTTTGCTAAACACTGAAACTTTGTATATGACCAGAATACCAACGTAAAGCATATTCAGAAAAAGTACAAGTACACTAGCGCGAGAAAATTCACCCGCAAGTCATCATTCGAAAGGTTTTGATTCTCTGAACAACATTTTCGATGACAAAATCATTATAAATGGATAGAATACCACACTAAGGCCTGTACTCGAAAAAAATGCACCATTTTTATCCGTGTGTAACTTTTTTGTCCGTTTTTAAAAACTGATTAAAATCTGGTATAACTAGTTGTTTACATTGAAATTTCATAACAACGTTCAGTGGTTATTGAATGTCATCGAAACAAGAAAAATCGCCGGAGAATTTTGCGCGCCATCATGGAAAATCCGACTGCGACTATGAGATGGAACGTAGATGAACGTAGTTGTACAAGAGCGAATAACAAAAACTTAAATTGAGCGCTGCGCTCAATTTCAATTACTTCTGTTCTATTTAACAAGTCTCATTTCGATAAGAAATGAGCCTCATTTTGATAAGAAAACATTTCCGTCAAAACATTGTAATCGTTCACTTCACGCATGGTGTAATACAAACACATAATTAGGATGATAAGATTATCAAATAAACAGAACGAGAAATTATATTCCTGTACAAAACAAATGCAATTTCGTACATTAGCACCAGATTGTCCTCGGCTATCAGTGTCTCGTTGCGAATCCATTATCGCCAATCACAGCCTTGCACCTTTGAGGCATGGAGTAGGGATCCGGTTGTCAATCATGCTTTGTGGAATCTCTGCACAAACTTTGTGGACTTGCTGAAACAGTTGATTTTTCGCTTCGATTTACGATCTCCCAAACGTTTGCGATCGGAGTGAGATCCGGAGACTGCGGTGGGCAATCCATAACTATCACATTGTTATGCTTAAACCACTGTTCGCCGACTTTGGCAGTGTGTTTGGGGTCGTTAGCTTGTTGAAACATCCATTTTATTGGTATATTACACTCTGCATACGGTAGCATAACATTTTTGAGAATGCTTTTGTAGATGAAACGATCCATAATAATGCACACACACTTTGAGATAAACAAAGAAAACCCTTAAATTTGGCTTGTAATTTATGTTGACATATATGCATAAATAAGTTGTATTTGGAAAGGACTCACCAGACACTGCTAATCATTCATCTAAATTTCTTGATTCTCCTTTTTATCCTTCATTCACCATTGTGCCTGATCTTCCGAAAGTGTGTTGTTTACTCTTTACTTTGTTTTACTTCTCTTACTTCATTAATGAAAAAGTATTGCACTATGATTATTTGCTATAAGAATTCAGTATGAATCCATAATTTATCTTATGAAATATAATGATGTTGAAAAAAAAATGGAGCAACCTGGACTCGAACCTCGAACGTTTAGGGTTTGGGTTCAGTTACTTGCCCACTAGTATGTATCCACACTTGTAATAAGGAAAGTTTTAAGGTGTACAAGAATAACGTCGTATGGAACAAAATTTATTAATTTTAAATTCCAAAACATCATTTATAAGATGAACCTTATGAAATTCTTAAGATTATTTGGCTAAGTGTAGCGAATTCATAAGCGGAATTGCTTAGTTTTGACGTAACAATGTATCTGATATCGTTTCCGGCGGTATCATAAGCACCAAAGCCTCATTTTAGTCTAGAAACTTTGAGTAGCCTATCTTCTTTTTCAATTGTTTCAGGACATCAGCGAACTTCATTAATTTTGAGTCTATGTACTGGGGGTTGAACCTCCTAGTGAAATGGTTTTTCCTAGGTATTCAAAATCGTCGAAGCCCCATTTCAGTCCATCGACACTCGTTGGATACACACTTAGATTTTTTTACAGAAATCTGTAAAGTTTAACCGAATTCTCAACAGCTGAACGTTACGGATTTCGGTGAAATTGTTCATCTGTAAAAAAATTACCGGATTTCGGTAAAATTTTACCGAAATCCGTAAAATCGGATTACCGAACGATCAGCTGTTGAGAATTCGGTAAAACTTTACAGATTTCTGTAAAATAATCTGAGTGTGTAGTCTATCTTCATTTTCTAGTTCATCCAAGAACTTCTTGAAGTACGGATCGATAGATTTTGAGTTTAACCAGCATGTCAAGTGCCCTTTCCGACTAATTCACAGAGATTATCCAATAAGATTATCCAATTATTTTTTCAAAATTAAGGGAAAATCGGGCAAAACGACCCACTTCCCAAAGTCTGCAGAAGTGTACATCCACTTCATTCGATTTTCCAGACATTTTCATAATATTGTAGTGCATTTGATTTGATTCTAATGCGCAGCTATTCCAAAAATCGCATTTTATCTATTGATTATTCGAGTATGTGGGGAAAAGTGGGCAAAATGGACAATAACTGATGTTTATACACGACGACATACTCTCCATTCAGTTCCCCGGACAGTTCCACAATAGTGTATTGAATTTTTATAGATTCTAATTCGCCAAAATTTCCAAAACCACATGGCATATCTAGTACTTTCAGCATGTGGGGAATATCAGGCAAAATGGACAGTTTCTGACGTTTTTACAAGACAATATTACTTCCATTGGATTCTCCAGACATTTCCACCATAGTACAGTACAAATGGATGCAATATTATCAGAGCTAATATGACAAATGTGTGATTATTCAATTTTTCTTCCGAAATTAGGGGAAAATCGGGCAAAATGAGCCACTTACCGGGGTCTGCCCAAGATGAAACCATCATAATTTTCCTCGCAATTTTTTAACATAAGATAAGCTTTTTTACAGGGCACTAATCCAGCGGCCTTTAATTATTTGTGATTTTGGGTCCCATTTTTCCCACTGTGCGTTGTACGGTCGTATATGAAGCCTCAAACAACAAGCAGTGGCCAGAACTCGGGCTCGTAAGTTGTACGGCCAAGTTCTGACGGGACTCGATGGAGTCTCTTGATCGACGACGAAACATATGCTGAAGCAGATTTCAAACAAATCCCGGAGCTCAAGTTCTACAAGGCTCCTACTCGCGGCAAGGTTCTTGGCAGATTCCAGTTCTTCTAGAAAAAAAGCTGCATCCACCAAATTGTCCTCAGTCCCGTGCAATAGGGAAGTATTGGGCGATAATTAAGCGGGAACTGAAGATTAAGGGAGCAGCCACCGGCGACTTTGGGCAGATGAAGAATTGGTGGAATCAGCTAGCCAAAACAATGACTGAAGAAGGTGTGCGCCGGCAGATGAGCGGCGTCAACAAAAAAGCGCGAGAATTTCGGCGAAAAAACAATGAACGAATTGTTTCAGTTATTTTTATGAAATAAAATAAAAAAATTTGAATTGAAAGAAAAGTTAAAAAAATACACGCATTTTAATGTGCCCCATGTCTTAATTATCTAGCCTTTATTTTGACGTTTTTCAAGAGGTCAAGCTTCTGGGGAGGCAAGTTGCTTCAAAGTGTCTAGGTCATGCGAGAATTGTTCGGAGAATTGCCTTTAATTTGGTTTGTATCTATACTTTAATGAACTCTTCCCCTAGCAACTACCTTCATCAAAATTAACAAACCAAATAGTTACCTTTATTGCATAGGTTAGGTACTTATAAACGACGACACTTTTCAGATTTTTGATTATTTTTGTATGAAAACAAGTGACGAGCCCATAGTTTTTCGAGCATTACTCAAAAACAAAAAAAAACAACGCCAAAGTTTCACCCATGTAAGCTTATGAATTAAAAACAAGGAAATATTTTTTTGGAAAACTTTCCATGACTCAGAAAATGGTTTTTACGGCTTTTCTAAGCAATTTTTCGTCACTGTGGAAAATGTTGTAGGAAAACTGGCAACCATGAATTTTTTAATGTTGTTTTTTGTGCATATATCCATGAACTCTACGCGTGGACAAAGTTTCGTAACAATCTAAGAGTCTTAAACTAAGACCTTTCGGCCCAAACATGTAGGATAAAATAGACAAATCCCCATTTTTGTATAAAAACGAGTAACAAGCCTCATTGTTTTTCGAGCATAATTAAAAAAAATGCGCATGGCCAAAATTTTTCTAATGTAAGTTTATGAATTCATGAACTAGAAAATATTTTTAAAATTTTTCATGGCTCAGCAAATGGTTTTTTCGGATTTTCCAAAAATCCCTATCCTTGAAAAAAAAAAAACTTTAATTATATTTTTTCCAAATTTTTGAGAAAATTTCATTATAGTTTGGAGAAAAAAAAATTATTTTACGATGAATCGTTCGGCAGTGAAAAGTTAGTGATGTTCGGGAGATTTGGAAAACTTCAATTGGCGTTTGCCAAGAAAATTGGCCACCCTGATTTAAAAAAAAAATGTCTATGTATCCATGAACCCTACGCATGGACAAAGTTTCGTAACAATCGTAACAAAAAATTAAATCCTTTTGCACAATCAATTATTATTGACGACACACTTCGAAAAAAAAAAAAAAAAGGGAATGGCATCGTATTTCGTCCTATTTTGCTTTTATGAAACATTACTTATTAGGTTATTTAAATTTTGAAACGATGAAACTAAGTTACTTACGCGTTTGACGGAATTGTGTCGAGTTTGATGCAATTTAGAGCTAAGGCGAGCGACCCTGTGTATTTTCAAGTGTCCCTCTCAGAATAGAATATCGTACAAAATATGAGCATGAGCATGATTGACCGCCCACGGATGCTACTCCGTTATTGCCAGATCAGCTGAATTTACACCTAGAATCAACAGTTGATGTTTGGGACTAACATACATTCTCAATTTGTAAAACCCGGTGACCCATTATGAAGCAAGGGAATAGGAAGAATTGTGTTGACGTGATACTCGCTTTGAAGGAAGTCGAGAAATCCTTTGCACTTCCACGAAAAATCACTGGGATGCTGGATAGTTGGGAAAAGGTTAGCAGTAGGGTTCATTTTGGTTAACGATGAATGTATGTATGTTACCTTACCTTACCAATCAGACTAAAGCCGGCGTGGCCTCTGCTGTACACAGAAGTTGTCTCAATTCTATTCGGTCCATGGCTGTCACTCACCAGCCTCGCTGTCTGCGGAGGGTCCGCAGGTCGCCTTCTATTTGATCGATCCACCTTGCTCGTTGCGCGCCTCTTCTTCTTGTACCTGTCGGTTCGTTTTCGAAAACCATTTTCACAGGGCTGTCGTCCGACATTCTTACGACATGCCCAGCCCATCGTAGTCGACCGATTTTAGCGATGTGTACGATCATAAATAAAGATCAAATAAATAAATAAATATCTTATCTTATGTAGTATCTTACAAAATATGCAGGAATAATAATATAGCAGTTTAGATTCATTTAGTTTGAACGAAGTCAGGTACAGGTATTTGAAAACATTTGGGGCAGGGAATTGAGTGTAGAACGTACTGCACGAAACTAAGAAATTGCATTAATTCCAGTATCCAGACATCCAAATCTTGAACTGGCAATTTTACGGATCTACAGCCCTTCCGATCTTCAACCCCTAAATTGTATGCTCGACGTCCGAAACTGCCAATCAGCACACCATTCACAGTAAATTGGTTTCCGTCCTGCACGGTGAGCTCTCGACATCTCGTCGTTCTGCATTCAACATCATAAACAGCTACGGGTGCTTTTTTCGTTTTCCACACGACTGATATTTTGATTATACTCAACTTCCTCCTCCTGCTTCCCCGTCTCAAGTGAGCATCCTTTCCGTTCTTGCAAAGACGAAAATCTTTATTTCCAGAATCACTTTTTCCATTCGCGCTCAAGGCCAGACATCAGCTGAATTCATGCGAATATGATGGATAACACCAGCCCATCCAACCAGGATTGGGCCTCGGTGTGTTGCCGTCGGGCCAGGCGGATATCTATTGACAGTAATCATGCGGAACGGCGATGGCGGCCACCAGGGTTGAATAATAAAATTTTATTACATAGGCAATTCATTGATTGGGCCTTCGATTGCATTAGGTGTTTGATGGATTGGATGAAATATTGACTGGGAGGATTTTGTATGGCAGGAGTATTTTAGGTGGAAAGTCTTCTCCGAATGAAAATGTCTCTTTGATTCGTTTGACATGAATAATTCGTTTATGAAAATTTCTCTCAGTTATTCGATTAAGAGAGCTTAAGAGCTTTCGATTCACACGAGCACTAGAATAAAATTGCAAGACATCACGTTTTGCTTTTACTTTCTGTTGCTTAAAAGCCTGTTTAACCCTATGATAAAACCGGAGATTTTCGTTACCTAATTCCGAATCAACCACGCTGTTTTCAGTTTTCGGATCCACCGTTAGAAGTGAATTATCCAATAATATGAAAATTCCAGCTCGGAACCATCTATTAAGTTTCCCGGAAAAGCTATTATCACTTCCGACATCCATCGACGAGCCATCGAAAACATCCGTTTCAATACTTTACGATTGTTTCCCGTAATCGCTTTGCCCGGTTGTAAGCCAGGACGAAATGGCTTCCCCTTTGTAAAGTTTCACTAAACATTCCAAACAGAAATTAGCTGGTGAAGTGCAAACACTAGCTTCCAGTGGATGTTTATTTTTTCTCCGGTGCGTCGTCTTCTTCGTCGTTGTCGTTGTTATTTACAGTAAACAAATTTGCGAGCACTTTTCTGCTGTCTTAACCTTGGTGCTTTCGCCAGTCGACATCAAGATTCAAGAGTGGAATAAGATAGAATCGCTTCCGACAGCCGGCTTCCCTCTTGCGATTTGTGCCTTTGAGCGTGTTGAAAACTTTTGCAAAACAATTTCCATCCCTGGCATTGTGTCGAAGGGGGGAAGGATTCTGAGAAAAAATGTCCTATGAACTATTGTTCTCAGGTTTTTATGGAAAGAGGTTTGTATGGAATTTAAGCTGGGCAAGATTATTTGTTCAGAATTATAAGCAACTCTTACCCGACAATACGAAGCTGATCTTTCATGGGATTCTAAGAAATGGTTCTGATGATACCTTATTCCAAGATCCAATTGAATCATGCTCAGGATGCTAAGCTTATCTTACTTCCGACTATGGGAAAATCTTACTAAAGATAATGAGCAAATCTTGTTCAGGGCCCGGATTTCATCATGTTCGAATTTCGTTTAAAATCATATTCAAGAATCTGAGTGCATCTTCATTTTTGAAACCAAGTAATAGTCATATAGTCACTATGAACGGAGTTCCACTTTCTTAGTCAAGTCAAGTAAAATATCTTGGACTGATACTTGATCAAAAATTTACTTAGATCACATTTCAAGCCAAATGTAATAAATACACATTTCGGTAAACCTATACCTATACCCAGGAGTCCCATTGGGCTTTTCGGAATGATTACGTAGGACTGCGCAACTAAATGTAAGCCATTTAGATTGAGCAATGCAGTATTCTTTGAATTGGCCCTTTCCGGCCAAAAAATTCCGAGCGGGATTATACAAGCAATTTGGAGTGTTCTGACTAAATGGGTACTCAATAACATATAAGTGATTGAAAGGAGTAGGATATATTTTCTTGAGATGCACCAGGTCGTCCAAACTGTCCTGATATATATTCAAACATATTAGCTGAATGCCCTTGGGACCAACATACGTTATGAGATAATCTTGGGATATCCATGCCGAACAAACTAACTTATCTTTGTACAGTCCATAAAACTACTGTTATAATTATAGACCGTATGTGTTGAATGACCTAAAACTAACAAGATTATCCTATGATGTCTGTGGATATTTCAGAATATTCGTTGAATATGTTTAAATAGTTATCGTAGTTTTGTATAGCCCAATAGGCTACGGTTACTACTATATATCTCAAGTTCTGAATTGAACATGCCAATATGACTGGTGACCTTACAGAATAATCACTGAATGTGTTTGAATTCATATCGTCACCTTTCATAGATTATAGCTTCTGAATACAACGGTAGTTTTGGAGACCTAGAACATCGCAAGATATCTCATTATATCTGTTTACCTTCCAGAAGACTCACTTAAATTGTTCATATACATATTGTTACTTTGTTTGGTCCAGAAAGCTACAGTTACAGCTGTAGATGTTCAGTTTTGAATTCCAGTATAAAGACTGTATTCGATGAAATTTGGACACACGCAAATTTTAACTGAATGTATTTCATTGTGTTGTGTCAATTGTGTAATGAGTTTCGTGAAAATCGGTCGGGTGATTTCAGTTATGGCTACGAATGAAGAAATAGTGCGCCAATAAATTTTGGGTGCTCACTTCGAAAACCCAAACGCTTCTCATCGATGGATCGAAAAACAGGTCGTAATCGCACATTCAACCGTATCTCAAAACGTTCAAAGACCGTAAGACAACCAAGCGGAAAAATGCTAGTGGCAAAAAACGTGGCACATCAAATACGGAGAACCAATTTAAGCGTTACCCCAACATTTCGATCAGTGATGTTGCGAAAAAGGCGAAAATTTCAGTTTGTTTTGTGCAGAAAACAATGAAACTTTCTGGATTACATGTGTACAAGGTCCAGAAAGCGATGAACAGAACTCAGTGGCCAAAACTCGTGCAAGAAAACTGTACAGGAAGTGGCTCTCAAAACCGTTCTGCATTGTGATGGACGATGAGACCTACATTAAAGCCAACACCAAACAAATGCCAGGACAGGAACACTACGTCGCCACCTCTATGTTGGCCGTTCCGGAAAGTGTACGGAAGAAGAAGCTGTCGAAATTCGCCAAAAAAATTCCATGTCTGGCAAGCGATCTGCGGATGTGGCAAAATGAGTCAGCCCTTCATCACCTCTGGGACCGTCAACGGACAAATCGACAAGGACGAATGCCTCCAAAAACGACTTCTGCCCTTCTTGAGATCTCACGATGGCCCGACACTGTTTTGGCCGGATTTGGCATCTTACCACTATCCCGGCCCGTCTTAGACTGGTGCAAAGATAGTAATGTAGTTTTTGTACCAAAAGACGTCAACCCTCCAAACACTCCGGAACATCGCCCAATTTATAATTTTTGGGCAATCATGAAGGCAAAGCTCGTTAAAACTCCAAAACTGATAGAAAATGAACTTGAACTAAAGAAAGTGTGGTTAAAAGTAAGTAAGCAAGTCGGTCCAGTAAGTTCATCGCCCAAAATTTGACGAAAGGGGTCAAGGCAAAGGTGCAGGCATTTGGGTTGAGAGAAAAGGTTTAATAAACCAATGAAACTTAACCATTTAGTAGTAGTTTGAAAAGATTTCCAGAAAGTTTGAAAAGAATCGGGCTCAAGGAAAATTTTTGGTGACCTATTTTGTGTGTCCAAATTTGATCGAATACAGTCTTTATACTGCAAAATGACCTCGGATTCCAAACTCTCAAGAAACGTAAGGTTCACGGAGTTTCGGAACCTTCCAAGTTATTCGTCTTGCAACAATCCCACAATGTCCAGAACAAGAGATTGTGGGCTCTCTCTTCGAGAACTGTTCCAGAGAGTGATAGGAATATTCCAGCGTTTGCTAAGTGCTGCGTCAGTGAAGGGTTAGGGAGGAATTTGCAGGTGAGGCCATTTACCACCTATTATAAAACGGAAGTTTTGGAGAAAATTGTCAAGCCATGTGTACAAGAGGTGTTTGAAGATGATCACTATGTGTTGCAGCAGGACGGAGCGCCATCGCACACTGCAAATCTCGTCCAGGGCTGGTGCCGAGAAAATTTGACCGACTTTTTGGACAAAAATGAATGGCCTCCCAGTTCACCAGATCTGAATCCCTTGGATTATTTCGTGTGGTCATACATGCTGGCGAAGGTAAATGAATTTAAAATATACCACGACCGCTGTAAACAGCCTTAGGAGTTATCATTTTCGCCGTGAAAAAAGGCTTTGCCGATCACTGTGCCATTTTGTGAGCCTTTTGGTTCCCATTTTGCGATTCAGTCAGTGCATTCGCAAAGAATAAGTATCCACTAGAATCTAGAATCCGATCGTATTTGCTATAACCGGAACCACGCGGTACTCCACTCTTAATAGTTCAGGAAATAACCTATCTAAATTGCAAATTACCCGTCATGCGAGACGAATATCAGTATCCCCGTATTCAATAATATCGAATAAATAAATAATTGCGTAGGACTACATCTGATTTCTCCCGACTATATATCCCGATATGCACCGTAAAAGGATAAACCTACTCGAATATTGATTGAATTTTCTTCCTGCATCCTTCGTAGGATTCAGATTCTGATGCCTGAAGGTGTGCGCTGCTGGTACCCGATGACATCGTCGACGATAGGTGTTTAATTTGCTGAAATCAATTACCTCTCCCGCCTCTGGTTGGTCCGGAACATTCTCGCACACAAAATCCTTCCGCAAACGCCACCGAACGCTCTGGGGAAGGGCAGTGAAATGACAGAGCTTATTTCAAGATGTTACCATACTAGTGCAAACTTTGCCCAGCGTCAACATTCCGTGTTCCTTTGTCTAAGACTTGAATAATCTTTCACACACGTGGCGAAATAATTGATCTTTGCTCGAGCCGCCCCTGACTTGGCTGCACTAAAAGAGCCTTCTTCTTCTTCGAGTTGGCTTTTATACGGCCTACGGGGGGCTTTGCCTGCCTCTCGAACTAGAGTTCTTTGAAGCACTCCACAATTCTCAATTGAGGACTTTTTCTGCCATTCCGAAGCATCCAACCGTATAGAAGGTGGCAAAGCACAATGGAATTTATCGAAAATCGAACTCTTGACTTCCGGATTGGATGCGTTTACCGACTACACCATGAGGCCCCTTGTTATGAGTATATTATCGGTATGGCACAGTAACTGCTAGTACTGCTAGAGGATGTTGTTTATTTAGTCGCTGTATTTTGATCTCCGGGGGAAAAAAATGGCAATCTGTACAGGGTGCGACACAAAATAATGCGAAAATTTTGAAACTTGAGTATTGGGTTAATTCGTGTAGCTAATGACTAATTTCTGTCGAAAGTGTATTTGTTTATATTTACTTTCAAGTGCTGCATCCAAACATTCTATTTGTTTTATTGCAAATTCGTCAAAATGTTCCCGAAAGAAGTGATCACCAGTTTGTTGCTTGCCCAGAAGAAGCCGAAAGAGATTGCCGGTGGTAGGTAGAGTGCCATTTGGCAACAGTTTACCGCATAAAAAAGTCCCTGCAGGATTGTCCTAAGCAGCGAAAGTCGGGAAGCGGACGTCCACGCTTTGCACGCACGCCGAACGTGATCAAATCGGTCCGTGCAGAGTGAAACGCCACTTGATTACGGACCGGGTCAAGGAACTACGAGTGACTCGTTCCAAGAGATTGCTTTCCTTGTTGAAGAAGGAAACAATGATAATCCTGTTCTCCGACGAAAAGCTTTTCAGCATCGATGCCGTGGCCAACAGCCGCACGGATCGGTTTATTTCACCGCAGAAAATGGAGAACGTTCCGGAAAAGTGAAATTCAAATTTCAAACCAAACATCCGGCTGGTGTCATGATGTTTGGATTGGTGGCGTCCAACGGTTTGAAAATGCCGCCTGTTTTCATTGATGCTGGAGTTAAAATCAATACCGAAGTGTCCAAGTGCTTCCCTGGGTGAAGGCCAACTTCTCCGACGACCAAAACGTTGTCCTACAGCAGGATGGAGCACCGTGTCACACGTCCAATCAACAACCCAACAATGGTTGAACGATAACATGAAGTTTTGGCCGAAGGATTTGTCCCTCCTCAAGCAGTCCAGATCTTAATCCGTTGGATTATTCGATTTGGGCATATGTTGAAGCACGAGCCTGCAAAATATCACACCCTAGTGTGAAAACCCTGAAGTCAACCATACACGCACCTGGCAGTCAATGTCGGAGGACTACGTCCGAAAGGCATGCTCTGGCTTCCGGGGTCGGCTCGAGGATGTTATTCACTTGAACTAGTTGAAAATGGGATTTGAAAGAAGTAGAATAAATTTTCGCATTATTTTCTGCCGCACCCTGTAGTAAGATGCTCGGACCGTGTAATCAAATTGATAAACAAATTGACTGCAGCACATCGATGAGAAAGCAACTCGCAGTTTGCAGTTTGAATTCAATAATTAATGGTGTAAAATATGGAAAATGTGTTCACATCCTCGAAGGGTGCGAGCACTAGTTGGGGGAAATATTGCAATCCAATCAGGGTACGGTGCAGGTGGATATTGGTTAGGAACGTGATGTGTTCAAGATGGAGACGCTTGATGAGTTCGCCTACAAATAAAGCTCTTGGAATGTCTTTTGATTGATTTCCTGTCACATAAGTATTCTAATTGAGTTATGAAGAAGACCGTGTGCATATCCTCGTTGCCTCTCAGTTACTTACGATTACTAGTGAAATTGCAGCGTGGCCCGATTTGAGTTTTGAAATATCTGCGTAATAAGCCTCCCAAAAATCAGTGGCGTCCAGTCAGCATGTTCAATCTGTCCATTGAAGAGGTAATAACTTGGGTCTAATCAATATAACATAATCACTAATTTCATTCAATCCCCAGAAATTATTGCAAAACAGTTAATTTACTATAAAATCGCATATATTTTGTTCGGATAAAAACTAAATTGCAGGACAGTTTACATACCACCTTGGTAAAAGAACGAAAATTCTCATTAAAACAGCTTGTTCGGGAACAATTGTGCTAGGCCTCCTTATTCACCCCCTCCTTCACCCAATCAACCTCGGACTGGTGCCCAATGGGAGAACTCCGGGAATTCAGGGGCTGCTCCACAAAAGTCTCCAATTTCTGGAACACACTTGAGAACTTGGGTCCGTCTACACAGCAGGAAGCTGCTACACAGGTAGTCACCTAGAAACTTCCAGTCTTCACCGGAGATCCAGTTGATTGGCCGCTTTTTAAAAGTAGTTTCCAACATTCTACGGAATTGTTTGGCTACTCCAATGTAGAAAATCTTCTACGGCTACATCGTAGTTTCCAAGGTTCCGCCAAATACTCCACCCGTCAGTTCCTCAAATCATGTCAACACTTCAGCAAATCTAGTGTCGTCCGTAGCAAATCGTTAACAATATGTTTGCAACGGTTCGTTCACCACCATTTTCGAAGGCGGATAGATTGGAAACGTTGGTGAGTTTCGGACTCGTTGTGCGAAATCATTGTCCACATCTGAAGGCTGTTGGGTTGGATAGACACTTGTCAAATCCAATTCTTCTGCAAGAGCTGGTTAAAAAACTACCAGGAACGGTGAAGTTCAGCTGGGCGCTTCACCAAGAGAACGTTCCACTAGTAGACTGGCAAGTCTTCAGCGAATACCTGTAAGCCATCCTCAAAGAATTACGAAGAAAGAACGGAGCAAGCCGAAGGAGAAGTCGTTTGTTAATATGCACAATCCGACGGATCAGCAGAAAGGAAGGCGCAACGAGGAAGCCGAGAATAGTGGTTCCAGCGACGTAACGCAGAAATCGAGATACGGCGTTACACGCAGCAAATCTTGTCTGGTCTGCAATTGTGACCGCCACGAGATAAAGAACTGCGCAGCTTTTAAAACTTTAGACATCGACCGAAGGTGGCATTTGTGGGATCAACTAGTGCCCGAAGCGGCATCATCGATAGCTGCATTTCGAGCCACCAGTGGAGACGAAATCTACCCGGGCAACAGTCAATGTGCATCGTCATCCCGGTCACCTTGTTGGAGTCTACGGCGATGTGGAAATCTTGCGCTTTCAATGGACCGGAGGAATCAACAAAAAAATAACTGAGGCAAAAATCGGACTTAGCTAAAGCGGATGGCGGTAAACGGTTCAAACTCAATGCGGTATATACCGTAGGCAACCATGGACTGCCCAAACAAACCCTGGATATCACAGTAGTAGTAGCACGGTTCGATCATCTCATGAATCTACCGCTGAAGACTTTGCATTCGGTTGTTCCGGGAATTCTCAAAGGGCTGAATAATGCGCATCTGTTAGTTACCCACAAACTTCGACAGGGTAAGTTGGATGAGCCTATAGCCACGCAGACCCGGATTGGGTGGGCGATATGTGGCAGTCTGCGAAAGCCTACCGTGCATCAACAGTTGCATATAAATGCTGAACCGACAAACGCTGAACTTCACCAATATGTCAAACACTTCTTCGTTATCGAGAGTCTTGGTGTATCAGCTGCGCCAGACGTCAAAGGAGTAGATGAGCAACTCGCATGCAAAATCCTAGCAGAAACTACGCGGTGACTGGAGATCGGAAAGTTTGAAATAGGCCTGCTCTGGGCCTATGACTATATCAAATTTCCGAATAGCATATAGAGGAAGTGTCTCGAAACACGTTTGGCACGAAATCCAGACCTCTACGGCAGGGTTCGCCTGCAAATTGCTGACTACTAATTCAAGAGATACGTCCAAGAAACAACGAAAGAGGTGTTCGATGGATTCGATCTGTGACGTACTTGGCACTTGTCGATTGGTCGATGTTGTTGAAAGGTCCAGATCTCTTGACGCCGCTTCCAACGGTGCTGTTCCAGTACCGGTAACGCTAGGTTGCAGTGTCCGCGGACGGTAAGGAGATGTTCCTGCAAATGATGATGAGAGCACAGGACCGCAGCGCCCTGTAGGTGAATTCTCCCGAGTCGCCAATGACCACCATGGTCTCAGATGTCGCGATCTTTGGAGCGGCCTGCTCGCCAACGTAGTCTCTATACATCAAGCATTTGAACGCATCGGAGCACATATTGGAGGTGTTTCCATCAAAAGCCATGCCAGTGGGCATGGACGCCGCATTCGAACTGGTACTGGGGATAGCTTACTTAGACGCTGTACTTCCCTGACAATATGCGAATACTACTGAACGGTACTACGTTGGTGGCCAATCAAAAACAGAATGTGCAAGTTGAAAATCAAAGGTCGGTTCTTCAATGTGCAGCAGCCAGTTTTGTGAACGGCCGATCGACAACTGACAAATGGATAAATCTCCAACCCTGCGTAACGCGGTCGATTTCGGAAATTTTAGAACGTTGTTTCTATTAAGGAATAGAAAAGAGAGACGTAAGTCCTAGGTAAAAAAAAAGTTCCCGGAATCACCACCGTGTGGCGCTCTCAGTCACTCGATTTAAGTTTTCTCTTTTCTTTCAATGCCACATCTGTCATTGATCTCTTATTCCATGAAATTTGGCAAAGTTATGCCGTATTTGAGTACATCTACGATTTTTTGTGTACAATTTTAAAAATTGAATTTGCAACAACTAATTTGTATTAAATTTTGCGTTAAAAACGGTTTCGACGGTGGTGCGACGACATTGCAAATATTAGTGATTCGGCAACTTCTAATATTCTGAAGAAAACAGTCGTTTATCACTGGTACGAGCGTTTCATAAGTGGCCGTGAGTCCGTGATAGGAGTGGCATGCCCTCGACATCGAAAACCGACGAAAACATCAACAAAATCAAAGATTGGTTGGTCGTACACCGCAAATTGACCATTAGAGAGATGGCACAGGGGTTGGAAATTGCTTTTGGATCTGTTCCTGACATTTTGATTAATGATTTGGGCCTCAGGCGTGTCGCTGCAAAGCTGGTGCCGAAAGACCTGAATTTCATGCAAAAAGGTACCTCGGTGACTCGCAAAGGACATGATTTTCAAGGCCGAATCTGACCCAACATTCATCAAACGGATCATTACTGGAAAAAATGAAAAAAAAAGCCAAAAAAGACCGGATTTGTGGGCAAACAACCAGTGGCTCCTGCACCACAATAATGCACCGTCACAAAATGCCATCGCTATCCGGGAAAATTTGGCTAAAAATTAAACAAATACCATTCAGCAACCACCGAATTCACCTTATTTGGCTCTTCGACTTTTTCCTAGTATTCTTTAATTTTTCCTTGGTATTTTTGCGTTCCCGCTTCATCATGGCCCAACAAGTTTCGATTGGCCATTGTTCAGGGCAGTTCGGTAGATTCATGTCATCGGGGATCAAATGCACCGAATACGTCTTATTCCAGCCCGCTTCCGGATTCCGGGAATCCGGCCACAACAGTGTTTTTTCATTGAACAGCTCCAAAAATGGCAAAAGCCATATTTGAAGGCATTCGGTGTTGTAATCTGGTGTATCCGGTCAACATCTCCGTGTAGAGCTTCCGTGCACGGGTCAACAGTTTGCGGCCGTTTTTTGCGGTTTGAAAAGTTTTTTTTTTTGTTTGGATGTAATCCAGCTCTTGCCTTGACATTCTGTACGTAACTTTGTGAAACACCGACCTTTTTGGCAACAACACGTGTTGACATGTTGGGATTTTGGGTGAAATAACCCTTAACCTTTCCCTCCGTCTTCCTACATGCTGGTCCCGGCTGGATCCGCTCTTCTAGTACAAATTCAACCGGTCGTTGAAGCTTTTTAGTACTCATGTGGCGGTTGAATTATAGATTTGCACATTTTCCCGGGACAACTCCGGATTACAATTTATTTGTCTCGTTCCTTAACTTTACTCACTCGCGTCTTAACTTTACTCTTCGGCCAAGATGGGGGCCGCAACAAAACAACATTTTACGTAATGTAAATCAGAACTGTTTAAAATTTAGTAAATGTCTGTCTAGTGGGAAAATAGTTATAACCAGCTGTAAGTGTTGCAATAAATTCATGTACGCCCTTTAATACAGAAAGCTTGAACTCGCCATTGATGTTGGTACTCTGGAACTATTGCAGAATAACCACGGTTTCATCAGTGACATTCTTCATCGATTAGAATTTGTACGGGATCGAGGTGTCAACATTTTGACTAGTAGATGGAGTCTTGTATATTTTAAATATCTATTGATTTTTCAAATGCTCAAAATAAAAAAGAATATAAATTATCATAGATTTTCTTGTTTCTTTACAGGTATGTACATCAGTATATTTGATCATACGAATTGCCATATTTTATAATGTCGCATCGAAAAAGATCGTCCCATAAACAATTGCTCCCGATTACTTGGGTAAGTTTTTTGAATCAGTGAATCGAGTGATTTGAGGAGTAACCTAAAAAGATAATCTCAAAACTGAAATGTTTTTTTTTTCATTAATTTGTCAATTTTTGGTCAATGGTTCAATGTGCAGTGAAAAAGTGTTCCGTAACAACTGATGGCATCACCTAAGACGGCCTTTCCGTTAAATTATACGCACTTCCGAAAGATGAAGTTCGTAGAAGAGAGTGGTTGTTGTTTTGCGGTTCGAATAAAGGGTGTTCCGATCAAAATGTGGTCGTCTTAAACTTGACGCATTTCCTTTAATCGTGCATCAAAATATTTGGCACACCCTTCATTTTGAAGATGTGTGCGTGTAGCAGCATGCCTTTATTTTGATTTTGAGATTGATTGGAATCGTCAACCAGGAAATTTATCGGAGCGAGTGCCTACAAAAACGTCGTCTGCCTTTTCTTAAGCGACACAATTGTTCCGTTCTATTTTTGGCGGATTTGGCATCTTGCATTACGGAAAAACGGGCATGGAGTGGTATGCTGCCAACAACGTTGAAGTGGTTCCCAAGGACAATAACCCTCCCAACACGCCAGAGCTCCGCCCAATCGAAAAATATTGGGCCATCGTCAAGCGGAACCTTAAGAAGACTCAAAAAGCTGTTGTGAGCGAGAAACAGTTCAAGGCAAACTGGCGTTCTGCGGCGAATAAAGTGGACAAGGAGAACTGAACTTGAATGAGACAAAGAAGTTGACTTATTAATAAAAACATTGATCGACTCACACACATGACTGTATGACCAAATTTTGATCGGGACACCCTTTAAAGCGAAAATGGTACCCGACATCGCCAGCTCTTAATTAACAACTGTGGAAGTGCGTTTATAACATTAAGTTGAGAGCAAGTGCGAAAGCAATAAGCTTGAAACGCTGAGAAAGAAGAAACAGTCCGAAAAGGAAGCCACAGAATGCAACAAAATACCACATCGCGTGGAGGAAATTCTCAAGCGCAATCCAGTGTTTTGTGCTGTAAGTGATTTGAGTATCTCTGACAAAAGTAAGCAATCCAATCAAGAGTCATCGAACGGAATTCGAAACGAGTCCGACTTCTTGGAGCTGACGTCATTGACCATCAACTTCAAAGTTCTCGTTTGCAAGATGAAGAACCTTCATGCATGACCGATGTAGAGCCGGAGTTGAACATTAAATTGCTTGCAGAATCTGATGAGCAACAACAACAACACTATGTACCCAAGCAAATCAAACCTGCATCAGGTGTGGACTCTATAGGAGGAGCAACGACCGATCCCATACAAGCATGTGAGGTTGGCGGCAAAAATAATCAAAAATCAAAAAACATCATTTTTACCTACCTGAACTTACTATTTTGGAGGCGGCCTTTGGTGAGCTCCATCTGATTATAAATATAAAACAAAAACCTATACTCAAATTATAAATTTCCAAATCTGAAAGTGTGTTTCAGTACCCTTATCCAAATGATATCGGTAATGTTTACCTGCGAGGCTTATTGTATGCGAAAGTAACATCAGAATGGGCGTAACTTCAGACATTCTGAAATGCGTGGCTGGTTCTGCAATAGAGCTGTCGTTTTCTAGTTCTCGGATTAAAGCTGTTTCCAATGGTGACTTCAAGAATTGAAATGAAACCAGATTCTTTGCATGATACAATTACCGGTCTATAAGTGTACGATAAAACCCCCCGCCCACTTCCCACAGGAGGTAGAGGCCCCCAGTATAAGGAGTGCTTCGAAGAGTAGTTACAAACATTCAAAAATAAAACTAAAGACAAATTTATCAAGCAATGGATTTTACTACAGCTATCAAACAAACTAACAAGTTAATAAGATTTCTGATTTCAGTTATATGATTGCACCTTAACCTTTATACTGCCCATCGAGTTCTGAGCAGTGGTCTTTCTTTTTGCACTTCCTGTTTTTCTTTCTTGAAGTCTGACATGCTGTGGGCCACTGCACCTTTCTTTTTGAGGTCTGCTTGACGATTGCCCAGTAGCGTTCGACGGGTTGTAGTTGGGGACGGTTTGGTGAGGTTTGGTGTTTTTCAACGAAATCAACCTTGTTATCAGAAAGCCACTGTAGAGTTGATCTGGCATAATGGGTAGAGGCCAGATCAGGCCAGCTGAGAGGAAGCAACCGATGTAGTGGAAGCAAGCACTTCTGCAAGCACTCGTTTCGGTAAATGTTTGCATTTATTGTTCCTTTTGTGTAGCAAGTGGAAGATTGCAAGCCACATGTTCTATTTGCTTGCCAAACTAGGATCTTTGAACCGAATGTTTTCGCCGCAATAGACGTAGCTGCAATTGGGACACTTCTGGAATCCTCTTATGGTACATTCTGCTTCCGCTATCTTCAAATTATTTCTCTTCTTAATCCGTTTGAATAATCCGATGCTGGTTCTGTATTTCTTAGCCAAATCACGTGTAGAGGCTGATAAATTGTCCTAACGGTTATACCCATGACTAAAGTTCGTCAAACTTGGGATTGCAGGAATCGGATATTCGTCTAGCTCTCGGCAAATCCTAGAGGGTATCAATCACCCGTTTCACTATCTGGTAAGAAACGGCTTGAAATAGGCTTTATGACCTGGTAACAAAAACGTGATACGAATACACGCTAAAATAATATGCACGATTTAAGTTTAGTTTAAGCTCAACACATATATACAGCAATATTCAGAATTTCATACTTACTGGTAGTCTTGTTCTTTATTGTCAAATATTCGACCTGCATTTTTTCATTAGGGTGACTATTTCTGCGTATAGGTGGTCCAAAAAATTTACTTATTTTAAACGCATTTAAAAAAAATATAACTGAAAAAAGAAGTGAAAGAATATAAAAAAAATCATAAATTATTATTAAACGATGGATTATAATGTTTTTTTTTATATGGTTTTTATGGTCCCAGGACTAAAGAGCTACCTCGTTTTCATATTTTTTCTTGAAAGTTGCTCTTGTAGTTATTGAGCAACAAAAAATTCTAAAAAGTACATGTTTTTAGTTTATTTTTAAAAACAATCGTACCACACAGTTCTGAGTTACTTGCCAACCATGCGTCGGTAGCAATCTTAAATGATTTTTATAAATTCATTTAGGTTTTTGACCACGTGGATTCATATTTGGGATTTACAGGATTTACAGGACATGTTGTATAAAAAGGTCTTAGCTTTCATGAAAAAAAAATTAAAAACACGAGAAGGCTCTTTTGTCCCGAGACCATGAAAATCTTCCAATCTTCAAATAATTTGTATAACCTGAAAAGATAAAAGTTTTGACGTATAAACAGCTCACACTTTCTAGGATTCATGGTATAAATCTTGCCGATATCTTTTACCGTTAGCGAGTAATTACGATTTTCTTATAAAATTACTCCCTTTTCAAAGTTGCTCTACTCAGTTTAAAAATAACCTATCTGCAATAATTAAAATCCTTTCGAATGTTGTTGAGGAATTATTTTTTGGTTTGCCCCAACTAGAAAAAGCAACATTTGAAAAAGACCTATTTTGTTTACAAAAACCATAATAACTTTTGTTTGACATACGATAGAGACGGTTTCAGCACGCCAAAAGTTGTAACTTTTATTGTTCTAGAATCGATGGCAGAACAACTTTGTTGAAAAATTTGAAATAAGATAGTTACAGCTAAATAACTGATTTTTATAGGGACACCCTAAGTAACGCAGTAAAAATACTGTAATTCGCTCATACCAAAAGGTACAGAAAAA
This sequence comes from Aedes japonicus, assembly GCA_034211315.2. Lineage (NCBI taxonomy): Eukaryota > Metazoa > Arthropoda > Insecta > Diptera > Culicidae > Aedes > Aedes japonicus. The sequence goes on from JASCZW010002182.1 coordinate 296,217, forward strand.
TTGGTTCATTCGTAATGGCTTAAAACTATTTCATCTATAACTAAAATACAACAAATAAAAAAGTTTAATTTTCGATTTCTCTGGAGATAAGGACCACCCTAGTTTACATTCACACCAAAAGAAGCGCTTTGTTGTTAGAACATTGTAGAAGACAATTTTCCTCAAAAACTTAAAACATAGGCTGAAAATATATCTTTCCAGCTATTTCCGCATTCTGGTCCACTATGCAGTGGTTCAGATGTCATGATATTTTGAAAAAATCATTTAAAAAAAAAGCTAATTTTTCGGAAATGGTCACCCTAACGACAAAATAATAAAAAATACGGGTTGTTTTGCGTTTAAACAGTATTTCTTGAGAAAAACCTACTGGTGCCGAATTCAATGATTTACAACTTTCTCAGAATGTTAACTTACTAATCGATTTAAATTGACAGCTTAAAATTATTTATGTTACTGTATTCTCTTAAAACTATGTGATAACAACATTTGAAAAGGGCGTATGTTTTTAGAAAAACTTCAATAACTATTGAATATAGCAAGCGGCAAAATTTGTATATCAAAATACGGCCTTTAAAAGCTCTACAACTCGTCCGAACACAATTTAACGATGGAAATTGAAATAAAAAAGTAAGGACAGACAAACTTTTTTTTTATGGTACACCCTAAGTTGACGAGGGAAAAGCTGCTCTAAATCGGTCAATTTTTAAGCTACAACAAATGTATATATGTAAATTCTATGAAATTCTCTACGCTACAACTTTACCCAAGAATGTAAACGTCTATTTCTGCAAATAAAAAAGTTAGTTTTTGTATTTCCGTGAACATTGGGACCATCCTAACTTTTTTATTTCAATTTCCATCGTAAAATTGTGTTGGGACAAGTTGTAGAGCTTTTAAAGGTGCGTATTTTGATGTAAAAATTTTGCCGCTTTAACCAATCAATAGTTTTTGAAGTTTTTCTTCTAAAACTATCCCAGATTCAAATGCAATTTTCTCAAGATACAGAAATAACATATCTTGAAATATACATCATATTTCACATATGATAAACAATATAAATTGCCCTTTCAAATGACGTCTTTAATTTTATTATTTGTTTGTCCCAATCATAGAAATCAACATTTGAAAATGGCGTATTTTTTTAGAAAAACTTCAATAACTATTGAAGATAACGGCAAAGTTTGTATACCAAAGTACGCGTCTTTAAAAGTTCTAAAACACAACGTTGGTACACCCTAAGTTGATAAGGAAAAATTGCTCTGAATCGGTCAATTTTTAAGCTACTAAAAATATTATATATTAAAATTCTATAAAATTTTCTGCGCTACAACTTTGCGTAAAAATGTAAACGTCTATTTCTGCTAATAAAAAAGTTAGTTTTTGTATTTCCGTGAAAATGGGGACCACCCTAATTTTAACCAACATCAAAAAATGGGCCTTAGTAATACAAACCATGTTTTAGAACATCACTTTGGTGTAAAGTTTCAGTTTTAGGCGCTGGGAGAATGTATCGTAAATTCGTGATCTGGACCATAGTGTAGCTTCTGCACAGTGGTACTTGCCACCATTTTGACAACTTTTGGTCAATCTTTTTTATATTTTTGGCTGGTTTAGTTAATTTTCGAAGCTTTGCTTTGGTTAAAGCCCAAAAAGTTAAGTTGAAGTCGAGCTTTTTCAAGTGGAGTTTAAAGGATCTTGCTGGCGTTTACTAGAAATAATTTGAAAAAATATTTTATTTTTGTTTTATTTTATGAACAATTAATGGATGGAGCGATAGTTTAAGTTTCTCTACTTATCAATAATCTAATTTAAACAATTAAAACGTTTTGTTTGGCTGGTTCATACCGACAGACTATCTTTTGAAGACTCATTCGAAAGTTGAATGCGTTTCACTATGACACCGTTTTCTCATTTTCAACAAAATCTTACAGCTTAGTGTAACAATGGCATATGCTTTTGTAGGCTTGTACTCAATTCATACTCATGGAAACAAAAAAGGTATTTCATTTAGATCTTCTAACATCCCTCAAAAGAAGTCTCTTGTCCTCACCGTCCTTGTCATCACGACAAGCTTCAGACATAGTTGTCGTAATGAACAGATAGGAATGAATGGATGAATGGTTTTGCAGAGGCTGAGCGGGAATTGTGTGGTGCTGTAATATTTCCTGAGAAATTCAATCCATTTGTTCAGTTACATGATCTCAGTTCTCATATCGGACACGTGTACTTAAGTAAGGGTCTGCATACTTCAGTTTATTAGCCTGCTCTCAGTCAATCCATTGCTGACAGCCATCCAAGGTCGTCCTTGACTGCGGTAGCTAGACAACAGGCGGAACACGGAAAGGCTTTTCTGCCAATTACTTACAATTTTGAAACCGTTGACGACAGGCGGGAGGCTTGAGTTTCTAAGCTGATTAGATTTCAACCCCAGCAATAAAGACTGCTCGAACCAGGGACATTAATTCCGGTTCGGTGATTAGCGATTCATGGGTAGGAAAGCTGAGGAGGTTTTTTCCGGCTTGTTGGCTATACTAGGAGACGGAAGATACGGAGAAAATGCAGAAAGTTTTTGCTCCTCTCGACAAGGGTTGCTTTCGTTCGCCCGTGCGACAGGGTACGTACTTCAGTTTGCAATGGAATCAAATGTGTTTATCTTAATTTTACGCGTCAATTGAAATAGCGTGCATATCCTATTTTTATTTGCTACAATAATTTCGTAAAATAGACGATTTACGACGAACACTAAAAATTTTAAGAACTGTTTTTAATTTTTAGTTGGCATAATCGAGGCTGTAATCGGACTTATTTCCGAATCCGCTAGTATTTATACATGATCCGATGCTTTTCTTTAGGGGTGATTCAAAAATGACGTCCACTCTTTAGGGGGGGAGGGGGGGGGTATCAAATTTGTGACAATATGTGACAGGGGGGGGGGGGTTATAAAAATGTGACATCCAACAATTTTGCATTTGGTAATCTAAATTTATCTGCGTTAATACGAAAACAAAGGCGTCGAAAAGTTTGAGTGTACGGTAAATGAAAATACACATTTTACTTAGTTGTGTGAGTGCAAAAAATTATTTACTTTTGTCATACATGTTCTTATCGTCAATGAGCACGAACCGCACGAGCTGTGCTTCATTCTGAAACTTCGTCGAAGTTTGATTTTGTTGAAAATCCTATTGTGTTCATTTTTGGGAACGAGAATCGTATTGTGAAGAACTTTTCAAATAAAAAATCAGCACCTTGAAAACGGAAGCTTTGAAACTGATAGATACACTGAAGGTTTTTTTTAAGCCAGCAGACCTTCTGTTGCGAATGGAGGGATTTTTAAAAAATGTTCCAAAAATACCACCAGATGAATTAACTCCAGCCCTTCAGTTCTTCACAAGCTCCTCCGGATTCGGACAAAAAAAGTTCCCTCTTATTTTGCATGTCCTAAATAGGATGCAATTTCCAAAGAATTGGATATTATTAATTCCGAGATTTCCAGCCTGCTGATTAGAGAGCGAAATGACATGCTTTCGGGTATACAGAAAAGACGCTGTCTGATCTGATCAACCGCAGGAAAGCGCTGAATATGGCCCTGGAGAAATAGAAATCAAATCAGCAACGTCAAAAGACAAGCAGATTGAACCGAAAGAAGATTCTTGAGGAAGAATTTGAAACAAACGCTCATCTAACCAAGCGTCTCAAGATGCGGCCTGATACAGGACAACCTCCGATAGAGAGTAACCAAGCATATAGACTGTTCCAGAAGGTATGAGCACACTGTCAAAATACGAACAAGGCATGTTTATTTTTAGTTTCAATCATTTTATTTGTGTTTCATATGATATTTTACTCTCGTTTAATCAAAATATTTAATCATAGCCAAGACTCCTAACTTTTCCTCGAACATGACCCATTCTGCACTGCACAGTGGTACTTCCCACCATTTTGACCACTTTTGGTCAATCTTTTTTTAATTTTTTGGATGTCGTCCGCTGGTTTTATGAATTTTCGAAGCTTTGCTTTGGATAAAGTCCAAAAGTCTCGATTGGACGTGCCTCCAGGCAGTTCGGAGGATTCATGTCCTTCGGCACGAAACATACATTTTGACTTTTGTACCATTCTAAAGTGTCCTTTGCGTAATGACATGACGCCAAATCAGGCCAAAACACATAATGGCAATAATGGCTTCTGGAGACATCCCTTAACGTATTTCTGAGTGTTCATCGTCTCCGTTGTGATGTACGGACTAGATGTTTTACCACACTCGTATATTGTCTGCCAAACTATAACCTTCTTCCTGAATTTTTCGGTAAAAATTGCCTTCTCCGTTTCGGGGATGTCTTTGTCTTCGCTGACAGTATAGAGTTGTGGTCCAGGAAGCGTTTTGTAACCTAGTTTCACATACGTTTCATCGTCCATTGTTATACACCCAGTATTTCTGCACAATAACGAATCGTAGAGTTTGCGGGCCCGTGGTTTCACGGACGCGGCCTGTTTTGGGTTCCTTTTGGGTTTTTTCTGCTTCCGGTATGTTTTTAGACCAAGTCTTTCTTTGGCATGCATGACGTTTCTCGATGAGGTCCCTAGTTTTTTCTCAACATCCCGAACGGAAGTCACTAGTTTTCGCTTGTATGCATCCCTGATCTTTTTATCGATATCCGGACTAACAGGACCGGATTTCTGACCAATCTTCGGCGCATCTTCAAACGTACACTGTTCTCTATATTTTCGAATCGCAGATCGTACCGCTCCGACGTTTACACCCTCTTCCTTGGCCAATTTTCTCACGGAGAGTCCGCTCACAGTGCACAAGTAAGACAAAACTGAGCACTTTTTTGATGCTACGTCATTCAGAAATGTGCAAACAAAAGACGCAGCCAAAACATGTTGAAATATTTCATTATATTCAAAATGACCTTTAAAATAAGGTGTGCTTATACTTTCTGGAACAGTCGTTAGTTGCTGGGCAGAGAGGTGACGTTAAGAATTTTGAGTAACATGAAATGAACTTTTTTTATAGCAACAACAGCATTGTTATAAATGAATACGTACGCGAACAAACTTTTCAGTTAGCCTATTCTATTTTGAAAGTAACATAAATATCATAAATCTTGAAATCTTGATTTTGTAGAATATGGGACAGTGCTTAAGGATGGGGGAGATCGCGGTCAGGAAGAACCTGCTACTTTAAAAAAGTGTATAATTAAGGAATCGACTAGTGCTTGAAATTTTCTTGGCAATAAGAAGTATGATCTAGATTGAGTGTTGCACACAATTTCAACGTTGGGAGAAACGGTCGATAACTTTGAATAAAGCACCATCCTTTGCGAAAAAAAATTAATCAATTTATCATCAACAAGAAATTTTGATTCCAGTTCTGTATGGAAGTTTCAAAATAGGGTATTCTCTCTTTTTTGAGGTATGGAAAAATTTATGAATTTTTTTACAATTTTGTTAATTGTGATTTAAAAACTAATTCGAGAACTGATCGTCTTAGGAAAACACTCTTGTGGTGGAAAGTGCTTTAAATTATCTCAGCAAGCTGAAAAATTATGCAATGGCAATTTTTTACACAAAAGTTTCTAGGGCTCAGGAAAATCGAAAAATAACATCTTCTATACCAAAATTGCCCACAAAATTTAAATATTGATTTCTTGAAACCTATGTCAAAGTGGGATCATTTCAGTAGAATTTCCCAGACTGTTCAAGGTAAATCTTGAAAATCCTCGATGTATTTCAAAAACAAAAAACTCACCGCTTTCACATTTGTATTCATGATTCCATTTCTTTTCCACTTTCTGATCATATTCTCTTTTGGAATTATGAGTAGTTTCAAGATTTTCAGAACTTTTTTCTACGAATCATGATGTTTTGCGCTACAAGAAAAATTATGTATATTTACATATAATTTTCCATATCTCGAGAATGGATAAACTTCCAATATTGATATAGCAAAATTTTCAATCGTATAAAAGTTGGTTTGAATGTTTTCGACATACAAACGATGTACAAACATATATTATGTTGTGTAAAATATCTTTCCAGACCTTGTTTTTCTGTTGATTAGAAAATTTCAAGCACTTTTTACTCAATTTATGTTTTACAAAGTTTGCACTGCAAACTTAAATTATTCACCTAAGCTGAACTGCCATCAGTCACTGGTGTTTAAACCAGATTTTGCCCGATTATGGGGTAACTTTTGCTCAAAAATCTGTATGCACAAAAGTGAGGGAAAAAAAACCGGTTCCACATTAGACCCGGGGTTATCTCATAGATGTGTAAGTGCACTATAGAGTGTGGTTCATGAGTTATGAATTTTTAAAGTATGTATTATTGGAAAAACTAAAAATGTTACTCCTCGCACGGAGAATAAATAACATAACAATTAGTGTATGTAAAAATATTAGAAACTCAACTAAAACTCCCTATTTATTAAATTTTGTCTATTTTAATCTAGTTAGTTCGATGGTTGTAATGATGTTAAGTAAACCACTCATACCGATGTGATCTAGAGAGAAAGCTACGAATCAGCATATATTAATAAAGCTTTGTTTTTGTATCTTCAAAAACTATCGCACCTTTAATATTTATCAAGAGTAATAAAAATATACAATGAAATTATTAATTGAATAGGCATTTCTGAATAAGAATCAGTGAAGTTTTTATTCTGCTTTTCAACTAAGATTATTTCAAATTTAAAACTGCCGTGTTTCTTAAATGAGTGCAGTTTAAAAAAAATAGATATATATATTAAAAAACTACGTTTTTTTGCAGAAGAAAACATGTCATACGATAAGTCCATCTGTTACGAATATCTTGATTTATCTCTGCCAGTTATTTCAAAACACACTTCACCTATCCGTGGACAGAAGAACTATACACATGTAATTATGTAAATGATTCAATTTGAACTAAAATACACGTTATTATTGAAATCGACAAAACCAATATGCATATATTCTTTTTTTCAGAAGTGTGACATCCAAGGGGGGGGGGTAATCATATTTGTGACAAAGTGTGACAGAGGGGGGGGAGGGGGGTCTAAAAACCTGAAATTTGATGGACGTCATTTTTGAATCACCCCTTAGGAAAAACGCCAATAAATCGATTGCCATTTCACCCTAAATCAGGGTGTTTTTCAGTTTTATTCCGATGACTACAATTGCCGCTGTATTTTTTGCTTGAAATGGGATATATCGTATGTGAAAAACTCTGAGGAACCGAATGGCGTTGGTTTCATACTGTGCCGGGGTCAAGAAATGGTCAATTTTGCTCCATTTCACCCTGAATCAGTGTGTTTTTCAGCTTTTACTCTGATAACTCCTGCCGTATTTTGTGCTTGAAAAGGGACAGTAAACTAAGTAAACTTTCACAATATCACTTCTCAACATTTTGAAAATCAAAGTTTCGCTGCACGTTCTAGCTTCAATTTGAGTTCAAATGACAGTTGTTTATGACACGTTCCAGCGTACACTCAACCAAAACATCAGACTGTCATTGAATGAACACTCTGTCGATTCAAGCCGAAACTTCATATCTGAAATGCAAGGCGGATGAAATTCATTTGAATCCAATCGAAGAATAATCATTCGATTTTCGAATGCTTATAGTTATAAGGCTCGGTCAATGCAACAATCATTTGATTTAGTGCAGATGTTTCCGTTCAGTGTAAGCGGCACCAAAAAGAGCCGCCTTTGATTAACATTTGAGGCCCGTAATCGAAAATTTAGAAGGACACCATTAAATTAAACTGGTTGAAAATTATACCTACTAGATAGCACAGCATGAAATTGGTACTAAAAAATACAGCGACAAATATTGTTCTAGGAGCAAAAACTGAAGAAAACACATGTTCAAGGTAAAATGGGGCAAAATGGACCAATTCTCGACCCCGGCGCAGCATGAAACCAACACCATTCGAAACTAGAAATTAGAAGAAAAATTAGTATTTTCCATTTAATTCCAACTACCTTTGCTCATCTTAATAGATACGCGTATTTCGTCTACAATGTGCAGACTTCTTCAGTGTCTCGTACTAATAACTCGACTTTAGCTCAAACTTTCTAGCATTTCAAAAACGTTTCGGGACCACACTTCACCCTGTATTCTTAGCTTACCAAAACGAGGATTCTGCTTTCTCGCGTAACACTTGAATAGAGTCTAGCGTTTATCACGGCTGAACGATTGAATTTGTGGTTCTGTGTGCAACGCAGGTCGATGGAAAACGTTGTAAACTTGCACAATGTACATTTAATTCTATGGAAAATGCTTTTTCAGCCGAAGAAGAGACTCGATTCGAGCACCCGATAGCGAGAATGCACTATAAGAGCACATGTTTGTGGAAATGGCGATGAATCCACCAAATTGTCCGCGAATAAGGCCCATTGAGAAATTTGGGACTTTGACGAAAGGAAAGCTGTGGAAGAAGGTTAGAGGAGCAGATGACATCATCAAATTAAAAAAAGACTGGGTAAACGTAAACCATCGACGAAACGGTTGTGCAAAACCCCATGAGGAACATCAAGAAGAAGGTGCAAGAGCTGGCCAGATCTACGAAAAATTAAATGAATACTGCATTACATCAGTACATCAGGCTTTTTTGATAGTCAATAAACAATGTAAATGAGTTTGAGTGGCAAAATAAATAAAACATATTTAAATACAGCCATTGTTAAGGTGTACTCATAATTAACGATACAGTCCTTAGTTATCGATCTGTTGAGGTATAAAAAATTTTAATGATTCATTATTGTTTTGTTCATGGTAAACATGATAAATTTTGACATTACTATATGTCACGGTTGAAAACCACGATAAGGCAATCTCTGCAATGAGTACCATGGAAATGAGGCAACAAGTTAGCAGCTTCGATCGGCAATGCCAGAACGAGACAGAACTTCACCGGAGGAAGGTCGAAACTCTCAACCGGCAAAGATGTCCCGACTGAAAGAATTAGACTTTTCCGCAGATGTACAGATTTACGGAGGAAGGTTTGCGATCTGAATTGACCAGAAAGCCGGCATGGATGTGTTCTGTAACGAAATGGAATGTGCACAAGAGAAGAATTCAACCAACCAATCTTTTGTATTAGCAATCTGATTTGGTCGTCCTGAAAAGAACATGGTTTGCAATGAACTTGGGCTTTCTTTCTTGGTTTAACTCCTCGTCATTGCGGGTGACCATCTGCAGGTGGCGTGGTATGATTGATTCTTGTCTCGTTGTCACCGGCGTCTTTTTCCAGCCAACTCGTAGACTTCAGCAGCCATGTTTCTCGCAGCGAGGTTCACGGGAGCATCGGCACCAATAGCCAACTCCACCAACTCGAAGGTGCTTGCTGCCGCCAACTGCGTTCCTACAGCCACTGCACTGCTCCACGACTGTCGTAAGACTGAATCAGAATGCGAAGCTGTACCCGTTATATAACATTCATAGCTGCCTAGAAAACGTTTCTTAGTTAAATATGAAGTCTGTGCTAGGAAAGTACTGTGTATTTGGTATTTGAAAAATCGACATAATAAGATTTACGTTATTTTCAATAGCTTTATGCTAAACATCTATCAATTTAAAAATTAAAATTGATGCGTAGAAATATTCCAGATTGATGAAATCGCTCATGGAATAAATAAGTTATTAACGTTCAAAACGTATATTTTGCGACGCTCCAAATTCTCATACTCGCAACGCGTACCTTTGTATTGAAAACAAAGACATAGTCCTACGTCAAAAAAAAAAAACCTGTCATGAGACAACGATATAGAGAAGTGAGTTAGTTTTGCCGCTTGCCAAGTTAGCTGTCACGTTATACTGATTTTTTCAATTCATATATATGATAGGCTCAAATGTCGTTAAAACAACTCAACGGAGCCGAGTAACACTTAGTACAAATAATTTACTTTCGCGTTTTATTAAATCCTAAACAGCATGTTCTTAAATCGTTGTTAATGTTTTCAAAATTATGTTCTACAATATATTAAATACTTCTACAGCTTCAATATAGAATCGAAGTGAAAATAGTTGAATATTAGTCGAAGTAGTCCAAAACTTCGTTTATAGATTTCATAGTACTGTTTCAAGTACATTATTATTTTACAGAGGCGTTTCGTGGATAACTTTATGACGATTCGTTTTAAGAAGAATAGACAAGAAAATTGTAATTGTAGAGTGAGCAGCTCATGTACAACGTTGCCACATATTAGCACAATGTCATCGATTCCGACCAGCAATGGTACACAGAAGAAACTAATCAACAAGCGCGTAAAATTCCCCTCGTTTAATTTCAAGCCAAAGGAAGCGTAAACAACGAAATTGTTTGCAATCTTGCATTCACCATACAAAACTGTTTGCAATCTTTCATGCAACAGACTAGATTCAGTCGATATCTGAGTTAAATTTACATGAAATTCCCCATGATAACTTGCCAAATTTAGCGTTCCCTCTATGTACATTAGATATCGCAGAAAATTACATGTTTTTTTTGTAAACTGTGTATATCTCACGGTCATTTTTTAAGGATATTTACTCCAAATTTTCTAACTGTCTACATGAAATCGCTGAAATATGATCTCTGATTGCTTTGCTAAATGTTATCAGCAATCAAACTCTCCTTAGAATTTGTGAAATGTTTATTGATTTTCACAGGGAAAGTGTGGTCGACTGCGCAACCTGAATCACGTGTTCTACGAGTTTAGCAAAACCACAAGTTGTTGCCTCCGGTTCTACATTACCGAGAGGCATTGTTCAATCAAGCAAATTTGTCTCGGCCTGGCCTCGATCTGCTGCTGCTGCTTCCCAGATGACAGAGGCGATGAACTTTATACTCTACGTTGTACTTCTCAGAAGATGAAGAAATCCACTTGGCAGCAAGAGCAGCATTCCAGATTGGATTGAAAATACGCAAATTGATTCGTGCAGTATTCCCGATACGCTTCGCAAAATTCGTTTATACACGGAAAATCGATTTCTTCGCTGACGACTCCGCAGATCCTGTTACCGCAGCATACAAGACTTTTTTCGCTTCTTCTGAACATTTTTCCGATCCCGGCTTTGGTCAATCAAATTCAATTCAATGGGTATGGTTTACTCACCAGGCAGTTTTTACTCATCAGGAGTTTCGACAAAGTCCCAAAATGAAACTGGAGGAAGAACAAATTCTGCTAGGTTTCCTTAATGCACAGGATAGTCCTGTTTCGTGTTTTAGTTTTTAAATTCCATCAGCTTCAACTTCACGGTTCGTTTAGCTTCTCCCATCCTCGTAGGTTGCTTCTGCTCACTTGTTTGTCGACATTGTAACGATAGGACTTTCTCGCTGTGAGCATGCAAAATGTGATTAAATTACAACAATTCACTCTTCTGTCCTGCTGCTATTCCGTTCACTTCACAGTACTGGTTGTGGAATAAAAGCTTCTGCCAGTGCAATTCCAACCGAAAGACAAAAACTTTTTTTTCGAGTTCAAGTTTGAAAATGAGGTCAATATTGCTGATAAGTTTAGTTAACTCAGAAGACTACATTACATTTTCCTTTAATTTTTACTTGTTTGATCTGTTTAATGTTAACCCTTGTAGCACACTTGTTGCCATTCGGTTGAGATAACATAAATATGACTTGCTAGGTTATAATCAAGTTACTTCAACTAATAGTGACCGTAGCGTGTTACTTGGGAATGTTGATAGGTTTTCGCATTTTTTTTTCTTCTCCTTTTGAGACTTCTGATTGAGATCTAACAGTGTTCAGCGCCCTATATGAAACAACAGAATCATTAATCATGTTTTGCTTATCAATGGAACAATCAACGCCTGAATAAAGTTCCATCAATCACGTGAGTGGTTCAATTTCCAGATAAATTTTAACCAGTGGCGTCTCTTGAGTTATAAAAGTGAATGTACACTGCTTGATTATTCCTACTCATCAAAGTACGAAATAACAGAAACGAAACGAGAAGAAGATTGCGATACGGCTCATATGCAACGATGCCACAGGTTAGCTTTTTTGAAAATCTTCCAATTGAAGTACATACAATACAGTTCAATGTATGCTGCATTCGCGAACCGAAAAAATTAGTTTTGGACACCCACTTCGCTTGTCCGATGTGATCAGCTTCAAAAATCTCAAAGTCGTTGAAATTGGATAAATCGACCGACTGCACACTTTCAATGGACAGGATCATAGCATGTGACGTAGTGGGCCTAAGGACTGGTTGACTTGAAGCTGTTAATGCAATATCGCTAACAATATCGCCACGATTACGAGAAGGATTCCGATCTTTTCCGGCCAGTAAGCAACCAAACAGGACACTGAAGCAGAATATAGTGGTCAAAAGACGTGCGCGGAAGTTGTACAATAGGGTTCTTATGAAGAACGAAGGATGCAACCTCATTGATGATGAAAGGTACTTTAAGACAAAAGTTCTATAAAGGCACTGGTCAAGGTGATGTCCCTAGTCAGTTAAAACTCATTTTTGCCGATGGATTTGCAAGAATTGGCGAGGTATTTGCAAAAAGTCAGGTTTTTGTGACAAGCAATACTATGGATTCCAAAATGTACAAGCAGAAGTTCATGAAAAAACGCATTCTTCCTTCTACTAAATCTCTCAATGGTCCGGTAAAGTTTTAGCCTTATTTGGCAAACTGCCACAACAGTGGAGAAGTAGTACAGTAGTATCGAGACAACAGGGTAGATTTCTTCGAAAAAACAATTAATCTACCCAACTGTCCCCATTTTCACCCGATTCAAAAATATTGGGCAGTTGTCAAACAGAAATTGAAGAATATTGGAAAGGTAACTCGGGATGCAACCGAGATGAAAAGATAGGGGAACAAACTGGCCTCTCATGTTAGCCAACAGAGTGTCCAAAATATGAGTAATTTACAAAGAAAAGTTTGGGATTTCATCGAAACCAAATCGGTAATTATTGGCTATTTTTCCTTTGAAGTTCAATAAATAATCTTCATTTTGAGCACTTAACATTTTTATTCCAATAGTATGGTTCCGATATTGATGCGTTTTTTTTTCGCGTCCAAATATTAAATTACCCAAGCTCTAAACTAATCTAGCGCAAGTTCACCCAAATTAGATTCTCATGTATTCAATTTCCGAACCACGTCTTCGAAACATGACTTTTAAAGTATTCGGTTTGAAATAATTCAAAGATGCTATTGAACTTTTTTTTTCCTATTGTAAAATAAATATTCAAGAATACTTGTTCAAACCCTTGGCTCTTGCTTCGAAAATTATTGTAGTAAATGTTATGTAGACGTCAATTCTACCGCTTATTGAAGTAACGGGCTCTGCTCTCTGTTTGACTTGATCAAGCTTAATAACCACTGATCGTCCTCATCATGTCATTGTAGAAAGGGCCAAAAACGGGTTGAATGCATCGTTAGTCCCATTCTTCGAGCAACAAGATTGAGGATGCCCCAATGAGTGGGGAGAAGAACCCACAATCCAGAAACTGTTAACCAAGGGGTGTTGGTATTTCCACTCTCCCCATCTTATTCGCTTCAATAGGGTACCTTGATGGTCCCCCCATATCCTGATTTTATTAATTCTGAATTTGAACCGATTTATCCCAACAGTAAGACGCCTTTGGAGCTAATCACAAAATGGCATAGTGGTTTACTTGCTCCAGGTTACGGTGGCACGGCGAGTATGGCGAAGCAATACTATGGATCACACCGGCCACCACATCCGGCGAACCAGTAGATCTCACCAGGAAGCAGCTTTGTAGTTTTTTTTCTGTGCTCATTTGATCACTCGCGCCGCCGAACAATTGTCAACCGGAACAATACGGAACGTGCCATGCCCGATAGCAAAATAGTTCGCAATAACGCATCGACGCAACCGTTCACAGTCGATGCTCGAAGCGAACTCTTTTTTCGTAAACTTTCAATTTTTACAACTGCATCCTACAAACTATTGTACAAACTATAAGAAGAAGCTTCTAAAGAACAATCTATGCTAACCAATTGAAATTCATGATTGAGGGTGTTGTAAAGTTACATCAGAGTCCGGTAGGTTGCATTTCGAGCCGATGTTTTGAAAATTGTTTGAAAGTTCATGGATGCAGTGTATCGAAATTTTCAGCCTTGGGCTTGTTCACCTCCTGTCATTGTCACTCAAATACCTTTAAGGTATGTTTGTAACTTGTTCGGGGGGGGGGGGGGGTCTTAGATAGTTATTCTAGCGATATATTGTGTGCACTCTGTTTTTGATGCGCACATGGGAGAGGAACTCTCTCCTTATTGGGTTTGTTTTGATTTGCAACGCAATACCCCCTTGACTGGTAAAAGGTATGCAATCTTCGTCCTTATTCATCCAGTCCACGCCACGATAATAGCTTATTGAATGCAAACTAATTATAATCAGAAGTATTTACTTTGTTCGTAAAGTAACATCCGTTAATCAACGCTTGGCAAACCTTTCAAATTAACATTGCCATTACCCATGTTTCCGCATTCCCGATAACTAGCGATCCGGGAACATAATCGTAATCCTCTGCTAACGAGATCCACTGATTCGTATTGTTCTGCTGTCAGCTTCCCTTGCAATCGTTCGGAAGTAGAATCTAACAAAGCAAACCGAGAGGAAGCATTCCACGCAATCCAGCACTTTATGATTCCTACCATAGAGCGAATGAAAAAGATCAATACTTGCATCGAGAGCAAGCCAAGGAATGACATCGGTATACACTTTGCGGATTGGGATAACAGATTTTTCATAACTTCGGAGTTAACGTTCCTGAAGTTATTGCCCCTCCATGTCGCTTCCCTCCGGCATACCTCGGCTTGCCACCATTTGCTCTCCTTGTGTCCCGGAGCACTTTGACTCGCACAAACAGTTTTCTGTGTCAATGGAATGGCGAAAGAACGCATCAAAACATTTTCGCTACTCTTATGATTCCTGGAGAAAACATGCACATAAAGGCGAGAGAAGATGCAGTTTACTCCTCAACACGAAACCAAACCAAGCGATAACCTTCCTTCTGCAAAGATGTGGCCAGTGTTTTGTCACAGAAAGTCACAGGAACAAAGCATACCGTTATCTCCAGAAGAAAAGTCATTGCTCTACTTTTCACGCAATTTATCCTCTCATAAATAACATCAGAAAACGGTGGTACCGTAGAGCGGGGTGACTTCGATCACTTTTTGAACTATTTCTTGAAACTTTCTATGACAATTATTTTTAAAATTTTGTTTTACATTTTTAAAACCAGTACTGGTATATGTAGTATAACACTACACAGAAATTTTAAAAATTTATTATGTCAGATGAACTTTAAAAAAATTGTTTAACTCCCGCGGCCAATTTTCAATAATGGGGTGACTTCGATCAAAATCGATAAAATTTTATCCATTTGAAGTGCTTAAATGAAAAAAAAATCACCAAGATGCAAACCATTTGATGCAGATATCTCCCGAATAGCACAGGGGTGGGACATTCTCCAAAGTGAACGTTCATTAATTATGTCACGCAAAAGAGGACCACTTTCAAAACCCTCCCGCTTTGTCATGTTTTTTTATGGACCTTAAATTTTGTGTACAGATTATCATTAAATTGTCGAAATAAATGTTTCACACCTTTTTTCCAACACAGAACAAAACAAAGCCTTTGACAGATTGGAAGGTAGTGCAACACTTCGAGAAGGTTGTCGCGTTTATTCGTTTGCTCTTAATTTTCGATCAAAATATTTCTTTTTATTCATTGATTTGTTTATGTATACAAAATTAATATTTTTTCGATTATCTTAGAGAGATGAATGTTTAAGTAATCTGAAAATGTGGTTGTCGATTTTTTTACTAATCATTTTATTGCTTGAATATATGATTGTTGTTGGGCTTGGTAAAAAGTACCCTAAGGAGCATTTTTTTTAAATATTTTTTTATAGCAAAGGAAATAGCAGGGTGGCCAAAGACACGGGAAAATCGGGAAATGCGGGAAAAATGCGGGTATCCAAAATCATCGGGAAATATGCGGGAAAAAGGCGTGAATTTCAAAAGTCATCGGGAATTTTTGTCATATGGAAGGAACCATACTCACACCTTTTTCAAATGATTTGAGTAGCGTTTTTGTCATTTACTCGGTCCACCGATCTCATTGTTCAGCCTGTTCAAAACGTACCGCTTAGAGCATCTTCAGCGGTTGTCTATTTTAGCATCTTTATAGTTGATTTGCATCAGCACACTTAAAAAGAACCAGCTAAAACAGACCAACTTTGCGTTCCCCACACCGGTGTAGTATTTCTTGTTGTCAAACCCACCAACACCTATCATCTTGTTAATCATACAATATCCAGAGATCAGTAGTTTTGTGTTTTTCAGAGACCGAGGAATTTTCGAAAACTTTTCACCATGGATTGGTTTGAGTGGTAGTGAGTGTGTGAAGGCATGAATCTCATTTAAACGATATTAGATAGTGCTGATAGTGATAGATAGAGCCACGTCAACCTATGACAAGAAGCACTTTCTGCGACGTTTCAACATGCCAAGGGATATGATCCTAGACATTATGCGACAACTACCGTCAACTGATGACTTTTTCCAGCTGTTGCGATGCAGCTGGATATGTTGGCCTTAGTGTTACATAGGTGCACTACAGCTTAAAGGATGTTGACGTATGTCCTCAGCTAGTTCTCTCGACGAAAACTTGGGGGTTGGTGACCCTGAGGAATTTTTGCAAATCTGTCGTTAAGACTTACGGCCCGCAGTATTTACGCCCACAATATCGGAAAAGGTTAAGAAACTGATGGACAAAAATTAAATTCAGTGCACTTAGAAATTAAGGGAATTTATCAGAAGCTCGGTATACTTTTTAGATTTGACTTAGACTTTCCCGAGGTGTAGCTATTCTCCCTGATGTCAAAGGAACAAACCATAAAATCAGGGAACTTTCCAGAAATTAAGGGTTCTTTCTAGAAGTTCAGACAACTTTCCTGAAATTCAGATTGTTTCCTAGAAGTTCAGGGAATTGTCCACAACATCATGGAGCTTACCACGAGTTCAGGGAAGTTTCCAAAATTAAAGGGTTCTTCACAGAAGTTCAGTTAACTATCCAGAAATTAAGGGGGCTTACGAAGTTTTCGAAAATTATTAGATTATTTTGGGTATTTTTTCATAAGTTCATAGAACTACTCAAGATGTGCACTTAGAAATTAAGGGAATTTATCAGAAGCTCGGTATACTTTTTAGATTTGACTTAGACTTTCCCGAGGTGTAGCTATTCTCCCTGATGTCAAAGGAACAAACCATAAAATCCGGGAACTTCCCAAAAATTCAAGGATCTTTTTAGAAAATTAGAGAACTTCCAATAGAGAACAGTCAAGAAATTCATGAAGCTTTTCAACAGTTTGCTGATCTTACTAGAGGTTTAGTGAACATGAAACTTGCTAGACATATACAGAACTTCTTAGAAGTTCAGCGAACATGTAGGAGTTCAAGAAACTTCCTTGAAGTTCAGGGTTTCTCATGAATTCAAAAAACTTCTCAGAACTTCAGGAAATACTCACAAAGATCATGGAACTCCACCAAAGATCGGGAAACTTTCCAAAAGGTCAGCAATCATCTCAGACGTTCAGAGAACGTCCCAGAAATTCAGAAAATTTCCCAGAAGTTCAGGGAACTTTCCAGAAGCTCGATGCTTTCCGCTCCCAGATGCTCAGGGGATTCAGCAATTCAGGAAATTTCTCAGTAGTCCTGCGATCTACCAAGAATTTCAGAAAACTTCCCCCAAGATTGGGGAACTTTCCAGAATTTCACAAAACGTCCCAGATAAACAGGAAACAGAATTTTTTGAGCATTCGAAAAGTTTATGAAAAATTCAAAGGATTTTTCCATAAGTTTGGGGAGCTTCCTAGAACTTCAGGGATCTTTCCAGGTGATCGAGAAACTTTCCAATCGTACCGAAAACATCCCAAAAGTTCAGGGTATTTAAGTTTTAAGAAGAACTTAAACTTCTTACTACTCGATAATTTTTCGAACTCAACCAAAACGAGAATAAAGAAACCAACTACTTTTTAATCAATTTCATAGAATTTCCACCTATTCACAATCTTGGAGATCATAAAAAGTTCTTGTACGGTTTAACAACATCTCGGTAATGCTAACTATTCCACAGAAATTCCACGGCTTCCAAGATTTTTTTTCAATTTCTCGTAAGTAATTTAAATATGTGTGATATTCTGCTTTTCATCACAGAATATGTACCTGCTGGAAGTTAAAACAACTTCTGGGAAGCGAAATCTGATTTTCTAAGTTCCCGTCATTTCCAGAAAGTTGTTCCTATTTCATGGATGATCAGCAAACTTTTTGGAAGTTCATCCAAGTTTCCAGAATCGTTAATAATTTTTCGGCAATTCAATGAACTTCTCTAAAGTTCCACCATTTCTCTTCTCGAAAGACAGCGAGCAAACTTCATGATTATCTGGAAACTTCCAATTATTTTATTCAACTGCCGAGAAGTTTAATCAACTTCTGGCATGTTCATTATAGATATTTCCACCCAATCTTCATAGATATTCTGAAGTTCATTAAATTACATTTTTAAAGAGTGCGTTCAGTAAGAAACTTAGAAGCTTATATAAGTTCTGAAATGATGCAAAATAGATCCGGTATAAAACAAAATTTACAAACATCAGCGAGGCAGCGATGTTTTTGCGTTTGGTCTAAGCAAAAAAATCCAAACCACGATTTGAACCACCGTTGAAGATGCCCTTAGAAGATCTGGCTACACGGCTGTAACAGGTGAGGCCAGAAGTGAACTTATCTTTTAAGGGGTGGCGAATGTGTTTGAAGTTTGGCCAATTGCGTTTGTAAGGGTGGTGGAAGAAGAATTTGGGCGGCTGTGCTCAATGCCGTCTGACGTTGTTTGCCGGATTCCAGAGAAAAGAAAATGGTTTGGACAAATTTTGGCTAGAACCAAGAAGGAGCTACTAAATTTGACAACATATGTTGAAAATTGGCTCATCCTGTCGCACAAAAAGGCGTATTTTAAATAAATGGAAAGTGTCTGGTGGTAAATCAAACTGGAAAAAGTTTGGGAGCTCAGAGATTTAGCTACGAGTAATTTATATTAACTCATCTTAACAGTCGGGAATATAAGGCAAAAATTCGGGAAAAATGCGGGAATTTTTATATTAAGATTGTGTGGCCACCCTGAAATAGAGAAATGCTAAAAACAAAATGCATTTATATACCCTAATAATTGCTGAATTTATATGGTTCAAAGCTTAAAAAATGCAGGCACTTGGAGAAGGATCATTTTAAATTGAATAAATATCAGACTTGGCGGTCGAAGTCACCCCGCTCTACGGTACCGAAAATTGCTTCCTTGCTCGTGCAGACGGTTAGACACGGATGACATCTACATCACAGGTTAAAAGCAATTTTCAAGTGGGTACGCAGGTTGTGCAAATTGGAACGGACAGATTTATTTTTAGCGAGTCAAAAAGGGACAACTTATTGTTTTGACGAAGGGAGCACGTGCTCCAGCAACATGGCAGTCATTAGTGATGCAGTTTATGACACCTTCTAGATTCCCGTTTCGGAACGAATCCACTCGCGAAAGTACGCCACCCTTGCATACACCCCAGCACAACGAGCTTTCCGACAGTATTTTGCATTCTTCCCGCCCCAGGACGTGATTCCAACCAGCTTCCGCTCATCTACCAGTGGTCCTCCGGAATCTCCTTGATAAGCAGGTTGCCCGTCGACATATCCGGCACAAAGCATACGCTCGGTGATCTGGAAAGCAAACCCCTTGTACGCCTTACGGCATTCGTCTTGATTAACGGCTGGAATCTGCACCGCACGTAAAATTTCTCGGGGCTCCTGCGCGGTCATCGTCAGTCCCCAACCGGAAAGCTGTAGACACGTCCCATCTTCAATTGACTCCAACGGCTTAGGAAGATCCACAGCAAAGAACGCATCCGTCAAATTCAGTTGTTTCTCCAGTTTCAAAAGCGCAACGTCGTAATCTGCTCGGTAAATGTTGAACTTTGGATGAACACGACAGGTCATGACATCAATGACTTCACCACCCTTGGTTTGGTAGTTGGACGCAATGCGAATCTTCAGTCCACCCAACGTGGCATTGGGTTTGGGTTGAATGCAATGACCTGCCGTCAGGACCCATCGGTCCCCGATGATGACACCACCGCAAAAGTGTCGATCGCTCTTCAGCAGTGCCACTTGGAAGGGTATTTCCGTGATATCAATCAGGAAGCCACCGATTATACGACCGTCCGTTTGGATCAAGTAGGCGAGTGTTGTACCGAACAGAATCAGGAGAACGGCGCACATCGAGATCATATCCGTACGGATCGAAGAACAGAACTGGTTGGAAGTTATAATATATCACGGCTCCGCAACGTTGTTTACCTATTACTGATTGTATTTAACGAACTACAGCTGCTTCACGATGGGTGCTGAAATATCAACACTGCTGACGAAATCGTCGCTCATATAATCAGCGTTGAAAACATGTTTTATGTAGGGCTTCCAGGTTCTTTATCAACTGTAAAAAGCCACTTTCGATCAGGGTCAAGTCTTCATTTTTAATATACATCAGTTATCGTAAAACTTAGGTTAGGGAATCGAGCGGTCCTTTCGAGGTTAGCTGGAATGACAATTTAGGGGCGGGGATTTAATCAAACTACAATCTAATACTCATATTAGTCACAAACACATCGATAAGTTTCATGAACTCCAGATCACGTACAGCCATAATATCTCGATTCGGTACATTGGGTTGTCTACCTCGAGCCCAAAGGGGATCATAAAGCTCAGATCTGAATCCACGATGGCGGAATGACAGCTAAGCAGGAATACATTTGAACTCACCGAAACGTGTTATCAAACGTTACCTCCAAGACTAGGAAATTGGCTTCAGATAAATATAACAGACATAATGCAAGGATAGCAAAAAACAAAATTTAATAATGTAGAACACACGAAAAGAATCAGGCAAACAAAAATAAATAAACCAGAAGAGGTAAAACGAAATGACAACCATACAAAACAGTGGACATGAACAAAGTGGAGAGAAATAAGAAGCAAACTTGGGAAATGTAACACCTTTTGAGGCAGTGTTAACAGTGTCTCCATGGACAACATGATCCTTGCACGGCTGGTGAAATGCTTTAAAAGGAGTTAAGTTATATCAGTCTAACAAAAAAGGAACAATACTATAATTTATTATTTTTGGTTCGAGAAAACTGCTTTTTGGTTCGAGAAAACGAATAAATGACACACCAGCGAACTAGACTAAACAAGACAGAAGGAAACAAACGAAACAAATTATTTAAGTTGTAAACGTGACGCTGACTAACAAAATAACAAATAGACAATGAAAAAAAATCAAACAAAACGTCTTCTTGGACGTTATGTTCCGTGCACGGGACAAAAATCTTTGAAGGCGGTTTGTCGATCCTGAATGTCACCTTCCATAGCACCCACCTTTGCAAGCGAGTCCGCTCTCTCATTGCCCAGAATCGAACAATGAGAAAGGACCCGTACAAAGGAGATGATAAAGCACTTAGAAGCTCCTGTATTTTCGTGACAAAATACGACGAGACTATCGACGTGAAAATGCAGTACTGATCCGGTGTAAGTGAGGGCATAGTTTCTAGCGTAAAATGTATTGCAGCTGATTCAGTGAAAAATACAGAACAAGGCAACTTCAGAGCTTAGGATCTATTGTTGAAACTGTAACTTTTTCGGCTATACAAAGTTGCGACATGTGTTCAATTATGTTCACTGAATTTTTCAGAAAGTCAACAGACATTTTGAGAATGTCTGGGATATTTTAGGTCATCGAAACTGTTTTTGACTTCCTAACTTAGGATCTAAAGACTGTATTCGATGAAATTTGGACACACGCAATTGTTCGTAACTTTTTAGCGTGTAGGTAAAAATTATTGAAATTTTAACTGAATGTATTTCATTGTGTTGGGTCAATTTTGTAATGAGTTTCGTGAAAATCGGTCGAGTGATTTCAGTGATGGCTTCGAATGAAGAAATAGTGCGCCAACAAATTTTGGGCACTCACTTCGAAAACCCAAACGCTTCTCATCGATGGATCGGAAAACAGCTCGGAATCGCACATTCAACCGTATCTCATGTGATCAAAACGTTCAAAGACCGTAAGACAACCAAGCGGCAAAATGGTAGTGGCAAAAAACGTGGCACATCAAATCATGCGAAGGCCAGGATGGTACTGAACCAATTTAAGCGAATGAACGACAAAATTCGTTTTTAGAGACACTCTTTTTGGTATAGTTCTTTGTAACGTCGTTTGTCTTATTTGTAACGAAAACTTTCGTTTTTTTGTCACAGCTGCAAATGCCTTGCCAAATAATGAATTTTCGTGCAAATTTGTCGGCAAAAACAAATTTAAATTTGGCTGGAACATCCCCCCGAGCCGTTGCCAAGTAAAATTTTTGACCTGGGATTTGCCCGAAGTCAGCCTTGAATATGTTTCATCGTCCATCAGAAGACACCCGTTGAACTTGGTCAGCACCTGGTCGTATAGCTTCCGAGCACGGACTTTGGCCACACTATTCTGTTTTATGGTCCGATTTGGCTATTTGCTAGCTCGATACGACTTGATTCTTTCCCGGAGTCGAGTTCTTCTCACGGTACTATGGGCAGCACCGAATTTTCTGGCCAAATCACGGTCCGACAGATCGGGATTCCTCTTAATCGTCTTCAAAATCTTACCACGCAGTTTCCGGTCGACAGTTCCACTCCGACGATTGGCTTGAGGCTTCCGAATCGTCGTCAATGTTTCCTTATACCGTTTGATAACGCGCCATACGGTATTTCTGGGCAATTTCAGCTGTTTAGCTAGCCTAGATGCAGACCACAATGGATTTTCCAAATAACTGTGCACATTTTTTTCCCTTCTTTCGGCTTCCATGTTGATTGTTTACAAAGTACAGTCGATTTGCGGAATGTCAAAAATACATACGTGAAGCTGACAAAATTCCCGAACTTCCAAATCCGTCCACCAGGAGCGCCACAATATGAGCAAAAGTTTGTTCCAATTCTAAATGAAGCAAGCCTTACTTGACTGGAACTCCTTGGCTGATCTTTATGACTGAAGCATCGCCATTGTGTGCATTACTGTAAATTTTAGAAATCTATTGTATCAGTCACCTTAAAGTCAACCGACTTTCAAACGGAGCATTTTGTCGGTTTTCCGATTAAAATTGTTCGTTGTTGTCGATGATGCGGTAGACGATAAGATGCTGCTTCCAAAGCTGAATTTTGTGATCAAGTCTGCAGCATTGATCGAGTCGTTTTTCAGGGAATACCTGATCTAATTTCCTATAGCTCCGTTTCTTTTCGACGCTTCGATGGGAGTCCTTATCACATCTCGGCTGACCAAAAACTTCTTCATCTTCTTGCTGTAAACTCTATACGCCTTCTAACCTTCGCTGTAGCCAACGAAAATGCCCGCTTCAGACTTCCTGTCCCGCTTCTTTCGCTTCTCCTTCGGCAGATGTACCATGACCTTGGCTGCAAATTTTCGTAAGTGCGACACATCCGGCCGCTCTTTGGAGAACTTCTCCTCGGGGGTCACCGACGACTTTGTCGACGATCGGTTGACAACGTGGGATGCGACTGCAACTTCTTCTGCCCAAAAACGGTTGTCCAGATTAGCATCGAACAGCATGCTCTTCGCTCTTTCGGTCAACGTTCGATTCATCCTTTCGGCCAATCCATTTTGCTCTGGGTTGTAAGGAGCTGACGACTCGTGTTGAATTCCCTCCTTCCGCAGGAAGCTTCGAAAATTTTGATTCACATACTCTTTTCCTTTGTCGGTGCGGATTCGCTTTAACATCGTCGATGACGGGCCGCACAAGTCCGAGTGAATAAGCTCTAGCACGCATTCCTCTCGGTGCCCTATCGACTTAAACGGTTGACGGGAATGCTTACCTTCAATGCACGGTGTTTACTTCGCTGGATTCTCCATTACAAAGTCCAGGCTGGTTAACATCGTCTTGAGTTGCTTCCTGTTGTCCTTCACCAAATTCACCACGGCCTTCTTCGTTTCGATCAGCTTGTAGAGGTCGCCAACTTCAGGACCATTCTCCACTACCACATCGTCCGGGTTGACAACTTTGCACTCCTCCTTGGAGAACATCACACGAAATCCCTTCTGGCATACCTTGCTCACCGTGAGTAAACTAATCATCAGATCAGGGACCTCTACATTGCTCATCTATAGGTCTCAGGTCACATCACTGCACTCAGTCTCCAGCTTCACCGATCCTTTCGCTACGACGGCCACCTCAGCGGTTGGTCACCTTTATCCGCGATGACGCATCCTGTGGATTCTCGAGCACGTTCTTGTTCCGGCACAAGTGAGTAGTTGCGTCAGAATCGAAGAACCAATCGCTATCGCTTCGTTTGGTTGAGTGCAATGCGTGGGTGGCGAAAATAGCTGCATTTCCTATCGGGGTACTTCGCTGATCCTTCTTCTCGCCACTCGCTTCCGTCTGACATGCTGATGCAATGTGGCCAAGCTTCTTCCATCGGAAACACTTCACACCAGCCTTATCAACTTGCTTCTTTGGTACATTTTGCTTGCGGAATAATGCACCCTCGCTTTCTGACGATTTCAAACCACCCTTCACCTTGACTTCCTGCATGATCTCCGCCTTGACTATGTCCGCCGTCAAAGCCACGAAGAATTTCTCTCGCCTGCAATGACACCATGCCTCCAGAGTAGTCCCGTTACGCCAGCTTGCGTTCCAGCCACCCTGCCATCGCCGCTGGCATACGCTCTTCCATCTCCATCGTTCGGATCCGTCATCTTATTTCCAGGAATTTTTTGAGTCTTGACAGTGAAAAAAAATTCTTCCTTCAAACAGAGCCGTTGCTATGGCAGCTGTCTGGGCTCATAACCTGTCAAAAGTAGGTCTTAAAGGGTGTATTCGATAAAAATGGCACACACATATATACTCATCAAAATTAAACTGATTATCGGATTTTCTTGAAATTTTCAGGGAATGAAGAACTACTCATGAGTTTTGATTTACAACATTTGTTTTATTCAATTTCGTCTCCCATCCCGAATGCCCGCACCTTCCTTTTCACTCCACCCATCAAATTTTGTACAACCGATTTTCCCAGTGTTTTTGTTGTTTTTACCCAAATTTTCTTCAATTCTAGCTCTGTATTTATAGTTTTGGGATGTTTGCGAAGTTCCGTTTTCATAATTGCCCAGAATTTTTCAATTGGACGAAGTTCCGGTGAATTTGGTGGGTTCATATCCTTTGGCACAAAATTGACTCCGTTGGCTCGGTACCACTCAATACGTTTCGAGCGTAGTGGCAGGATGCTAGATCAGGACAAAACAGAGTTGATCCTTTGTGCTTCTTAATGAATGGCAAGAGACGCTTCTTAAGGCACTCTTCCGTGTAAATCGCACCGTCTATTGTTCCGGAAGTGATGAAGGGAGCACTTATTTCACCACATCCGCAAATCGCCTGCCAGATTAGAAACTTCTTTGCAAATTTCGATAGTTTCTTCTTTCGAACATCCTCCGGAACATCGAACTTCGACTTGGCAACGAAATATTCTTGCCCAGGAAGTTGACGGAAGTCGGCCTTGACGTATGTTTCGTCATCCATCACGATGCAACCGGATTTGGTGAGCAGCTTCGTGTAAAGTTTCCGGGCGCGGGTTTTCGCAGTGATGTTTTGTTTTTCATTCCGGTTTGGGGCTTTTTGCACTTTGTAAACATGTAACCCAGCACGCTTCGTGGTTTTCTGCACAAAACCGACTGACACCTTAGACTTTTAGCGACATCTCGAATTAACATGTTTGGACGGTTCTTGAATTGTTGTACGACTTTCCTGGCCATTTTACTGTCCATTGGACCACTTTTACGACCACTCCCTTCCTTCCTTTGGACACTCAGACGCTCCTTGAAGGTTCTTATTACACGAGACACAGTTGTATTTGCAATTCCAAGCCTTTTAGCAATCCACCGGTGGGACGCCCCTGGATTGTGAGTGCACAAAATTTTCTCACGGACAATTTCTTGTTTCGACGACATGACTGGAACTACTGAATGTATAACTACGAAACTTGGCAGATGTAAATAATACACTATGGATAAGATCTACTCAAATTTCTAGGTGTTTTAATCATACGATTCAAAAGTTACAGGAGATTTTCTGTGTGCCATTTTTATCGAATACACCCTTTACTCGAATGACGTGTGGGCAACGAATGAACAAAATTAATTTATGGCTTACTACTATGTACAATAATAATTCAACGATTACTTAGTTTCCAACAATTTTCAATAAATAAAAAGTGTCTGGTGGTGAACCAAACTTAAAAGAGTTTGGTAGCTCCGAGAATTGTCTACGAACTGTCAACGACGTTGAAATCATAAAGTCCTTTAGACAATATGCACGCAACGCACGTGCATCATTTTCTTGTCGAAAACATCGAATGCTTTACTATTTTTCTTCGATGTTTATGCTTCTATAAACTTGACTTATATTGAGCGATCTTTGTTCTCGTTTGCAAAATGAGAGATCAAAGCAGGTTACGCAACAATGAGGCAACCTGATTTGCGGCTGCTACCCGTCATTTTGCCTAAATGAAACAAGCCAGAGTTTCAGATTGGACAGTTTCCTCAGAAGCTTCACACATTCAATTTATATTAAACGCGAAAATTTCCAAATCGGGAAAATTAGGCAAAACTGCGTGAAAAATTCGGGAAAAATGCGGGAATTTTTAAATTAAGATTGTGTGGCCACCCTGTACATGCCACCAAGCAAAACGGTTTCGGAACGCAAAGACGACTCCAAGGCGCACCAAAACCATCAATCAAATGAGAATGGAAAACACACAACATGACTAAAAGGCACACGATCCTTAAACGCAACACCCTCCCTCGTCACCACCTCGCTTATAGGAACTTGTGAGGACCGGAGACAAGGTCGCAGCCTGCTTCCCGGATGTAAACACACCATTTGAAGCCCTCAATAAATGTATATGTGCGGTCAAAGGAATTCTCTCCACTACACAACATTCGCTACGGGAACTATCACTATTCTGGTATCAATAATATTAGAAGTACTTAGCTTAATTCCATCGAATCCCGTATCCGATCCAAAAAGTCCGAACGGCAACCAGCAACGAACAATACACATCATCACCACTAGCTGAAGAATGCACGTGTAACGTTTACTTCACACTACCACAACCGCTCCTCTACCCGCGATGCTTTTCCTGCATTCAAAAAAATCAACATCCACCTGAAACGCACGTAATTTTCGTCCACTGCCAAAACCAGTAATTAACACGTGGAGTTCACGTAAGAGCTACGTGATTTCCACGTAAAATTCACTTGCACGTAATATTTACCTGATTTTACTGAAGAAGTTACGTAAAATTTCACGTGAAAATAACGTGTCGATTTTTTTGAGTGTGGTTCTAACCAAAACGAGATGAAATTGAATCGTCCGACTTCCGTTTCTTGCAGGTTTCCACAAATAGAAAGCGTTAAGAAAACAAAGTCACTATACACATTGTAAAATCTTATATTAAATTAAACTTAAAACGAGA
This sequence comes from Aedes japonicus, assembly GCA_034211315.2. NCBI lineage: Eukaryota > Metazoa > Arthropoda > Insecta > Diptera > Culicidae > Aedes > Aedes japonicus. The sequence continues at coordinate 323,793 of JASCZW010002182.1, forward strand.
AAAAATGACAGGGAAAATTTGTTCACGTCATGCTTCTGGCACCGCATACTACGATCTCGTTGCGCTAATCGAAATGAATATATAAAACACAAAAAGAATAAAATAATCTGCAAAAATATTCACCAGCCGGCAGCCGTCATTGGCGCAAACAAAATCAATTAAGTTAAAACCAGCACGGGAGACCAATCGTCTCCGACTTATCTGGTGAAATCATCACTTTATGTGCGCGGTGGAAATAATATTGCGCCGTGAAATTCACTATTTCAAACCAAATGTTTGATAATTATTCACTGCACTGCAGAAACAAACTACACTGTTCACCCTTAAAGTCAATTCAACAGTGCCAAAATCGACGACGATACCACGAGCGAGAATGTGATGCCTCGGTGTGCTCACACACACTCAAAACATTGTATGAGCAAGCGATATTCGGAAGCTTCTTCTATACATTAATACAATAATCATGATGATCTTCGCTCTTCGTGTCGTGTTGGGGCCCCCGTAATGCTGCATGCTGCTTGCAGATGTGCCGATGTACCGTGGTCTATCGCGTGACAACGATGTCTCGCAGGATCAGCGTCGCGTCACACTCCTCTGTTGCACAGCATGCATCGTCGCATGTCGTCGATGTCGCACGACGACGATGGTGTGTCAGCGTTTTCTCGAGATACGATCATGCACTTAGTCAGATGAGATCGGTAATCCGTAATAACCGATCAAGTTCTAATCACTACTTGTGCTGAACAGTTGTACTTAGTCGGCCGCGAGCCCACTATCATAGTTATCATGCCCTTCTGCACACTTCTGGCGAGGTTTTAACGCATTGAAGCCAACCTCGAACCACACGCTGGGAATCAAAAGGTACAACTGTCGTTCTATAAATGACTGGTTTCATGGCGAATGCAAAAAATAGAAAGGAATCCTAATTATTTTGCATACCGCAATGATCGTCTTGATAGTCCAGGTGGTAGCGTGGCCATAATTGTTCATAGGCGTATCGAACATCAAATTCTTTCTTCAATTGATACCAAAGTTTTTGAAACGTTGTGGGGGTTTCTGTTGAAAGAAAATTTGGTCAACTTTCACTATTGGCTGCGTACTAACCATTCCAATGCGTAGGACAGCAAAAGAATCTTCTCAAGGGTGACTGGTCTACCCTAGACCACTGCAGGAACTGGCGGAGCAGGCCCTACTAGATGACAAGCTCAAACTCGGCAAAGTTTCGATTCAACTCTTTGGTGGTCTTGAAAAAGATCGTTTTGTTCCGGTTCGGTCCGGAGAAAGAAGGCTGGCACAAAAGGTAACTTTACAAAACTTTGTTCATTTATCTTCTCGATTATAAGTATGGACTGTAAGTGAGTAAATGAGCTTAGGTGCTCTATATTTATAGCAGAAATCTTCTTCTTCTTCCGGAAACACATTGGTCGTGATCCAATTGGTCGCCAACCAATCGACGCGTTCGTTGCATCGCACCGATGATCGCACCGGTTGAATACGCTCTGCTAGCGTTGGCCGTTGATGAAAAAAAAATGACGAACGCCATCGGTTTGCTGCTGGTCGGTTGATTGGAAGGCACTTCGGGTGTTGCGCCACACACAAACACACTTGCACATATAGTTGAATACGGAAAGTCGAAGAAGGGGAAACGAGCACAAAAAAGAGTCCGTTTTCAAACAAAAGGTATCGTGTTTGAATGGCCATTTTGCAACGAAAGACGAGGAAGAGAAAACGTTGTCGGGATAGGGTTTGCGCATTAATTGCATCATACTTTTATTTTCGCACTGGTAGTTGCGAACAGTGACCTTCAGAAGCTTACCCGTAATAGATCAAAATTCTTCATTATTGGTGATTCTTATGCAAAACACCGTTCGTGGAATAATACTCAAAGCAATTCCAATGGTAATATACTCCGGGCTGGTAGCGGGTCACTTTTTGGTACCTATTTTGAGTCCAGTCACTAAAAGTAAAAGTAGATATGCCCTGGCGAACGCTGTCCCACCTCTACCTCAATTGAACTTGTCAAATGCAGAGCGCTGGTCGAGCACTCTAGATTTAGCTTGAATACGACGCACGTGGTCTCATAATATAACATCTTGCATTGTGTTTATAATGTTCCTGCTAAAGGGTGATACGGTCAAAATTTGGTCAAGGGAAAACGCGTGTAAATCGGTGAAATCGTTTATTTAAAAAATCAAATTAAATTTCTTTTTCAAGTTCAACTAGTATAAAATTCAGGAAAAATATTCAGTTAGGCTTCCGCTTTTCCAAATCCGAATTGCCGGGCCTTACGCTTGACCCCTGCCATCAGATTTTGTACAGCCACCTTGTCCACCTTCTTCGCCGCAGAAAGCCAGTTTGCCTTGAACTGCTGCTCGTCCTTAGCAGTTTTTTTGGTCTTCTTTGGGTTTCGCTTGACAATAGCCCAGTATTTCTCAATTGGGCGGAGCTCTGGCGTGTTGGGAGGGTTCTTGTCCTTGGGAACCACCTGCACGTTGTTGGCGGCGTACCACTCCATGGCCTTTTTACCGTAATGGCAAGATGCCAAATCCGGCCAAAACAGTACGGAACAACCGTGTTTCTTCAGGAAAGGCAGCAGACGTTTATTCAAACACTCTTTCACGTAAATTTCTTGGTTGACAGTCCCGGAAGCTATGAAAATGCTGCTTTTCAAGCCACAGGTACAGATGGCTTGCCAAACCAGATATTTCTTTGCGAACTTTGACAGTTTCGTGTGCTTGAAAATATCTGCTACCTTTCCCCTTCCTTTTGCCGTATAAAACTCCTGTCCCGGAAGCTGCTTGTAGTCGGCTTTGACGTAGGTTTCGTCGTCCATTACCACGCAGTCAAACTTCGTCAGCATCGTCGTGTACAGCCTCCGGGATCGCGCTTTGGCCGTCGTATTTTGTTTATCATCGCGATTTGGAGTCACTACCTTCTTGTAAGTCGATAGTCCGGCTCGTTTTTTGGCTCGATGCACGGTTGTAGACGATACACCCAGCTTATTTGCGGCATCTCGGAGAGATAGGTTAGGGTTTCGCTTGAAACTACCGGCAACTCTCGGTTGATTTGGCAACTTTTAGCGATTTTGCCAACTTTGCGTGCGAGTAGCTCGGATTTTCGCGATGCGCGAGCAAAATTTTGATACGCTGCTCTTCTTGCTTGGACGGCATTTTGACAACTGAAGAGTGAATTCCAAAATTAAAATAGGAGCAACATTCTACACACACACACCTTCAAAATGAGGGGTGTTCAGGTTTTTTAAATGCAAAATTGAAAGAAATACGTCAAGTTGATATTGACCAAATTTTGACCGTATCGCTCTTTATTTCATAATAATTTTTCATATTTCTATACAAATAAACCCAGTGAAGTCCATGACGAATCGAACGGGATAAGAGTGAAAACTTAAAACGTTTATCCGATCTGCAAACAAAATTGTCCAATCAAGAAACTACATAAAATAATAAAGTCATTTTTCATTTATACTCACTTTGTTTCAAAAATATTTTGTTAGATTCAGTTTTTGCAAAAGCGGACTACACTTTTGGTATCCGAATAGTCGAGAAAAGTGAGAATGAATTGTAAATAAAATAAAGGGCTTTTTTGGCAAAGCTGTAAAACTTTTTAAGAAGAATTTGATCTAAAAATTTGTGATAAAGTTTACAAGCTATTGATAAGCAAACTAATATATTTCAATGATATTTTCTGAGGTTTCTTCTAGAGGGAAGAACCACTCATACATCTAATGTACGCTGATCTAGAAAGGTTTGTGCGAACCATCGTCGTTAGAGTTTGTAAGCCCAATGTGTGGCATGCCAATACTTCACTTACAGAGGACATTTTAAACAATATTGAGAACTTTGTACCTGTCCTTTCAGGCGTAACTTATACAAGCAATTCAGTGAGTTCTGTTTGATTTGATACTGAATAACATAGAAATGATTGAATAAAGTAGGAAATCTGGTTTAGAGATGTGCTGGGTCCTCTATAACATGTTATCATATGTATTCAAATATATTCAATGAATGCCCTGGAAGACCAACTGACACTATGAGATAATCTTGGGATATTATACGCCAAACAAACTAACTTATCTTTGTATAGCCCAGAAAGATATTGTTACAATTGTAGACCTCAAATTTTGAAGGAAAGTTTGAATGAACTGAAACTAGCAAGGTTATCCTATGATGTATGTGGACGTATCAGCATATTCATTGAATTTGTTTGAATATTTATCGTAGCTTTGTATAGCCCAAAATGCTAGTTTACTACTGTATATCTTAAGTTCTGAATTCAAGATCACTTTTTATGAACCTCAAAATCCCAAGATATCTCATTATATCAGTTGACCTTCCGAAAGATTCACATAGTTTGGTCAAATACATATTGTTTCTTTGTTTAGTCCAAAAAGCTGATGATGTTTAGATATAATTCCGAACTTAAAGTTTTGAATCCCAGGAAAGTTTGGATAACCTAGAACATCCGAAGACTATCTCATAATGTCTGTTGTTCTTGTAAATTATTCGTTTTCGTTACAACTGTTGGGCCTAGAACATGTCATATTTTTATATAATGTTTTTTTTTTTCACTCTAAGAATATGAATTAAATATGTTTGAATATTTATTGTAACTTTGTTTCGCCTAAATTTACTGTGACAACCGTAAATTTTATGTTCTGAACGCCAAGACAGTTTGGATAACCTAGACCATCCCAAGATTATCTTCTTATGTATTTTTACGTTCGAAAATATTCACTAAATATATTTTAATACGTGACCTAACTTTGTATTCCCCAAAAAACTACTGTTACTGCCGTATATTTCTTGTTCGGAACTCCAGAGCAGTTTGGAATATCTAAAGGATCTTAAAGTTATAAAGTAATTACTGTTGACTTACATTAATTCTTATGTTATTTATTCTCCGTGCGAGGAGTAACGATTATGATGTAGAAGGAGATGTTCGCTCATCACCATGAGGCACCAAGAGTGAACATTAATGTTTTTGGCTAGAATGAAAGATGTGAAGAGAAAGTGTTGATAGTTCCGTCAGATGCGGCAGGTAGGAAAATCTAACAGATGTTTTTTGGAAATTGAGCGAAAGGGCATGTATCCAATGGTACTCGAACCATGGACGTCAATCTTTGCCTAACATCCCACTGCGGGGTAGGTTGAAGCAACGGAACAAGTCCGCCACTTCAACAGGCAAAAATTGACGCATGGAAAGACGCTCATGTACCACTTGTATAGTTATTCTAGCGATCTATTGTGTGCACTCTGTTTATTGATGCGCACATGGGAGAGGAACTCTCTCCTTTTTTGGGTTTGTTTTGATTCGCACCGACTGAGTTCGAGTACCATTGGATGCCCTTTCGCTCAATTTCCAAAAAACATCTGTTAGATTTTCCTACCTGCCGCATCTGACGGAACTATCAACACTTTCTCTTCACATCTTTCATTCTAGCCAAAAACATTAATGTTCACTCTTGGTGCCTCATGGTGATGAGCGAACATCTCCTTCTACATCACTGTTGACTTTCCAAAAGGTTCATTGAATATGTTTGAATATAGATGGTAACCATATATAGCTTAAAAAACTTCTGTTACAACTGTAGATCTTATATTTTGAACTTAAAGACAGTTTGAAGTTCCTAGAATATCCCAAGATTGTCACATTATGTCTGTAAGCCTTCCATACTATTCAATCAATATTGTTAAATACATATTGTCCCTTTACACACTCCAAACACTTGATGTTACAACTGAACTGATCTTATGTTCTGAACTCAAGGATAGTTTGGATGCCCTAGATTATCCCCGTTCATCTCATGGTGTTTTTTTTTTTGTTCGAAAATATTTACTGAATATGGTTGAACACGTAGCTTTACTTTGTATAGTCCAAAAATATATAGTTACTACTGTCGATCTTAAGTTCTAAACTCAAGGACAGTTTTGATGACCTAGAACATCACCGAGTTATCAAATAATGACTGTTTATTCCAAAAGTTTCATTCAATTTGTTTGAATAAATATCGTAACCTTATATAGCTCTTAAAGCTACTGTTACAACTGTAGATCTGAAGTTCAGAACTCATGTACATTTTGGATGACCTAGAACATCCCAGAAAGATACAAAAATATTAAACGATTATCAACGAGAATTTGATTATACGTATACAAATGTACAATATTCTAAAACAACGGCTTAAACTGTTAATAAGGCATTTATTTTTTCTTCCTGAACTTCTTCATATCCATGATGTTTTTGGTCGTCAATTAGGCCTTCAACCCATATATTTTTTCTATATTTTCCAGATAGAAGAATTGATGGAAAACAAATCTGCCGAAGACAGTGTACACTTTTATTCAAACTGTGTGATTGTATACAGCCATTGGGGTCATATATTACTTCTTAGACCTGAAGGAGTTAATCTACTTTTTAAGACAATGTTTATAATTTTTTCAATAGTACGTGGCCTGAAATCAACAATGTTTTCTATTGAAATTGATGCGTAGAAATACTTCCGATCGATTGGTGTAAATTTTTTGAAAACCAATTGAGAAATGAGAAATGAGATATTAATGCTCATAACCTGCTACTTTTAATGACGGTCGCAATGCGATTTTTTTTAAATTGTACCCCAGTATAGAAAATAAAGATGTATTCCCAGGTCAAAAGTCTGGTTTGCAGAACTCGTTTATAAAATATTGCCAATGCCTCAACCCACCAGCTGGATGCATACAGTGAAAGCTCCAAGTATGTTGGTAAAATCGCCAAGTTACTTCCGATTCAGGTCAACTATAATCTTCTTATTAACGAATGGAACTTGTTAAAACGCTTTGTGCTGACTTTGAGTTCAGAGTACAGAATTGAGGAGTATTGGAACCAGTTTTTACTAAGAAAATTGCTACAGGTGAGCCAACATTCCTTGAGGTGCTTAAGTTAGTGAAAACAGCGTCACATGGCAACGGCTCAAAAAAGGAATTGGAAGCACGATATGTCAGAAATGATTCTAGTACAGACCATTCGGGAAGGCGTTTCAACTCTGCGTATAGAACCGTCTTCACAAAAACGAGCTGCGGACCAAGTCTAGGAGGTCGCGGAGAAAAAAAAGTCGCTTGATTTCGTCACTTCTTTACAAAAAAAAACACAAAAAGTGACACTGCGCCGCAGTATTATTCATTTTTGCAAACGGGGGTGATCACTTAGTAAATTTTTACTGTACTTATACAACAAATGTATAAAAGATCAAAAAAATACTAAATTTTGGAAATCACTTTTTAGTCACTATTTGGTCACTATTTGGTCACTATTTTATTATTTATTAGTCACTAAAGTCATTTTTATTTATCCATAAACCCGCTACCAGCCCTGTATACTGTTTGATAATTGTTCTACGGGTTATTATCCTATCCAATATCCAAACAGCCCATCTTGCTTTTCTTCTGCAAGAAACCCCTCAACTTTTGATTTGGTCTGATTCATGTCGCTGAAAAATGACATCGTCAAGCTAGGCGATGCAGTCAACGTGAAAGTGCGTCAAAGTTGACGCCAAATCTCTGACACCAACGACCAAGGCAGCATGTAAAAATGCTGATTGGACGAACACATCGATCACACCGAAAAGAAAACGTGATGATGATTCTACCGTCAAAATTCCTACTATAGACTGTTCCAGAAAGTATAAGCACACTTTCAGAATAACAAAAAAGTCATGTTTGTGTTAGTTTTCGTAGTATAGAATTGTGGTCCGGGAAGCGTTTTGTAATCTAGTTTCATTTACGTTTCATAGTCCATTATTATACACCCAGAATTTCTACACAATAACGAATCGTAGAGTTTGCGGGCCCGTGGTTTCACGGACGCGGCCTGTTTTGGGTTCCTTTTGGGGTTTTTTCTGCTTCCGGTATGTTTTTAACCCAAGTCTTTCCTTGGCACGCATAAGGTAACTCGACGAGGTCCCTTTTCGCAACATCCCGAACGGGAGTCGCTGGTTTTGTAGGCATCCCGGATCTTTTTATCGATATCCGGACTTACAGGACCGGATTTCCGACCACTCTTCGGCGCCGTCTTCAAACGTACACTGTTCTCTATATTTTCGAATCGCAGATCGTACCGCTCCGACGCTTACACCCTCTTCCTTGGCCCATTTTCTCAAGGAGAGTCCGCTCACAGTGTTCCAAATCATGCCACAGAGATGACGCTTCAGTCTATCTTTCTAAATTAAACGCTAGAGAGTTGCCGTCTTCGGTCTTTCTTCAAATAAGGTAAAAAAGAACAATATGCAATATACTAAATTAAATTTAAAAATTCTACCCTACTCTCCAGCTTTGGATTGTATAGCCATTTAAACGCCAACTAACCGTTGTGTGCCCAACAAAAATAAAAGACCCGTAAAACAGGCCGACAGGGTACCCGGATACCCACCAAATTCAAATGGTTGTCACTCTGGCAAGTATTGGCCGATTTTAGTTTTTTTTTTTTTCACCGTTAGATGCAGAAACTCATCTGTTTTATGGAAATTGGCAGCAATGTCCATTTGGATTCATCTGGTTCCCGTAAATCCGGGTTTCCGGGGCTGAGGTTCGGTACGGAGACACTATTTGGGAATATCAAGTGAATTTCTGGAAAAGAACCTGTTTAGGAATGACCAGCTCAGGGACAAACGGTCACTCCAAGGCCTACTTGTCTGGTGAACTCAGGATTACAAGAAACAAACACTTGAGAAAATTTCAAGCAGTTCGAATTTCTACCAAAATCCCCGTGAAAATCCGGATTTTCTAGAATTCAGAGTGTTCGAAATGGTCCATCGAAATAATCATTCGCAATCCAAGGAGTCCAAATCTGTTGAACTGCCGGAGATGTAGGCATTTTAGTTTTGTGGATACCCGGGTACCCTGTTGGCCTGTTAAGGGGTAAAAAAAAGTTGGAACCCCTCCCCCATTCCTTCTTGCTCGAACATTCTGTTTACCCCTGCAATCAATTTTGACCGTAATTCTCTTAGATCTGGCAGAGTTTCAACTTCCTATGCAGACTTTTCATTTTTATTGCAGACTTTTTTAACGATGCAGACATTTAGCAGACATTTTATTTATATTGCAGACTTTTACAGACAAATGAAATATTTTTTTAAATTTCAAATAAAGGTACCGTGTAGTCACCATACGTGGCGCGGTTACTAACTTTGCGCCCTCAACTATTTTTTTTTTAACTCTTATTTATTCCAAATTTATCAATAACTACATTTCATGTTAATCTAGGTGCTCCAACTACTACCGTAATGTATCAACCTTAATTGGTAAAATTTATACTTATTTTGTTTACATTGTTCATGCCTTAGCATTTCAGTATTTTAAACAGGTTTTAATGCCTTAACAATACAAATCATATTTGAGAAACTTAGAGACTTCCTCGAAAAAAAAACTTCTCCTATGGTGAAGTAGAAATTTCTCAGAAGGATTGGGAGCAAGCAGTTCATGCAAGAAGAACCTTCAATAATTTATTACCGAAGTTCAAGATCATACTTACTAGAATTTCAAGACAGAACTTCCCCAATAATCAGGAGGGAACTTATCAGAGCTTCAGAAAGAAGTGTAGGGAAGAGGACTTCTCTGAAGTTTGGAATTTTTCAGAGGTTTTGGAGTTCTTCCCAGAAATTCAAGATTGAACTTCCCGAAGTTTAGAAAAAAAAACTTCTCAAAACTTCAGACGGGAGCTTACCAGGAAGGGCACTAGCTATAATTTCTCAAAAATCAGGAAAAAAAATCCTCAGGACGATGCGTCATAGAGGAGGAACGATGGGTCATGAGGAAAGAACTTTTCTCAAGTTCAGGAAATAAGAAGTTCCGGAAAAAACTTCTCGAAAGGTTAGTTGGAACTTCCAAGAAGTACTTGGCCGCTTTTCCAAAGCTCAGAGGAGAACATTCTGCATTTCAGAATAAGGATTTTTCCAAACTCTTTAGAGAGAAAAGAACGAAACTTTCTAGGAGCATTGGGTTTCTTTCTAATTTGAGCACGAATTTCCCTATAGTTCCGGAACAAACTTCCCCAAAGATCTGGAGAAAATTCCCAAAAGTTCAGAAGAGGACTTTTCAGAGGTACAGGAAAAAACTTCAAGAACAAATTTCAGGGAATTTTATTAAAAATTTTGGAATAAAATTTCCCCGCAGTTCCGGATGGGACCAATCAGAAGTTTGGAATGAATCAGCTCAGGAAAAAACTTCCATGAATTTCAGGAAGAAACCTACCAGAGAGGGCACTACCTGTAGGGTAAAGAAGGAGTTTTTAAAAAAAATCAGTAAAGAACTCCTCAGAAGTTCATAAGAGGACTTCTCAAAAGTTGCGAAGAGACCAAACGTTTAGTTGGAACTATCCAGAAGTGCTAGAGAGCTTCCCTAAAGTTCCGAATCGATCATTCCAGCATTTCAGAATGAGAACTTCTCAAAGTTCACGAAATCCCAGAAGATATGGTAAATTCTTTTGATAAAATCAGGAAGAAACTTTTCAGAAGTATAGGGGGATCTTTCTAGTAGTTCAAGCAGGAATTTCTCAGAAATTCAGGAACAAACTTCCCCGAAGTTCAGGAGAATACTCCTTTGAAGTTCAGGAGAGATGATTTCGGCAGTTTAGAAAAGAATGTCTCAGAAGTTCAGGAAGAAACTTCTACCAACTTAAGAAGATTTTCCAAGAAATTCTGGAGAGTACTTTCTCAAAGTTTTGCAGAAACTTTCTTTGTAGTTCAGAATAGGACTTATCATAAGTTTGGGAAGTAACTTTGTTCAGGAAAAAGATTAATAAATGTTTCTGGAAGGTAAGGTTTGGGCCTTAAATATTAATTTCGAAGAAAATAAGGAGGACTGTCAAGAAGTTCATGAGGAATTTTGCCTGAAGTTCAGGAGGAAACTTTACAGAATAAAGCAAAGAGCCTTGCAGAAGATCAGGAGAGAGATTCCCTGAAATTTAAGAGATAATCACCGACTAACCGAAGAAGCAGTCTATACAAAAATCATTTATTTAACCATAATGATATTGATGATCATGAGTGATGATGATACCCATTAAAAGATGGTACACCCCATCAATGGTTATTGTTGAATCAAGAAAAAGTCTGTTAAATTTATCAAATGTAAAACTAAATTTATTTTAAAATACAAAACTGGAAAGAGCGTCACAGGGGAAAAAACTAAAGAAAATTGTGTCATCTATGCGAATGCTTCAAGCTTTAGTGTCACTTTTAAAAATATGAAACAAGTGTAAGGTTCCATACAATCCATGAAACAGAAGTAGACATGTTCACATAATCACACAAATGACATAACTCGCTCTCTTATTACGTCTTTTCGTTGAAAGAAGTCTAATTTTCTAAACTAAATTTACAGACTTTTACAGACATTCCCAGTCATTTCAAATTTTTATCACAGATATTTGAAAAAATATCTGGCATCCCTGCCTCAGAGATAGCGCTGCCATATTTATGGCATAATTTAGAACTAATATGACAATGTCAAAAGACGACAAACAACATACATACTGAAAAACTTTGCCGAAGACGTCATTTCTATAGCGCCTCATTTGGAAAAGATAGACTCCATCTCTGCGGCATGATTTGGAACAGATATGATAATATCAAAAGACGACGAATGACACACTGAGAAATTTTGCCGAAGACGAAAACTCTCCATAACTACTCTGGACTGCTTTGCTCACACATTGAATTAACAACCTCTACCCATTTGTAGCAGATTCCCGGTGGCCAATGTTACTGGAACCATTTTCCACCACCAATAAGTTTTTATGACCATATCCTTTCAATATGAATATGAAATATAATGTTTATTTCCTTGACTTTTTTACGTCGTTTTTTGAAATAACGTCATTTTTTTACGTCGTTTTTTGAAATAACGCCGTTTTTTTACGCGGTTTTTTTTTACACGGTACCATTACCGTCGTAAAAAAAAACTTCAGTGTACTATGTTGCCAATGTATGCTCTTTCTCTCGCACGTAGTGTGCATCTGTTTCAGCTAACGCTTCATGCTCTTCTTAATCTCTGCCATTGAGAGACACATCATGAAAGAGTACTGAGCTTATACGAAGCGATCGCTCTATCTCGTTTTAGAAGGTAAATACATACATTGAAATCTCAACACACATCAATTTGAACGCTTAAAATAGCAGAGGAAATTATAAATAATGTTCTATTGATATAGAACGGCGCCTGCAGGCAAACGACCGGAAACAAGATGCCCTAAATGAATTTTGATATACATTTTCCAACGCTCCACCCAGAACAAGTCTGGAGGGGCATCTTAAATAAAAAAAAATTGCTTTGATTTTAGTTTTTTCCAAAATGAGATTCGAACCCATGCTACCAACAGTTCCTTTCGAGAGCACCCTGTTGCCTTACCATGTACGTCCACCATGTCGTCACGTCAGGACTTGACGAATGTATGAAGCGTAAAGTTGATTCACTGTCGACGTTAAAGCCACGCAGTTAATGATACTGACAGTAAACCGAAAATAGTTCTGGCAGGTCATGGACGAGAACGGCTTTCCGGGAAAGATGACCAGATTAATCGATGGATGGAACCCAGTGCTGTTTGAGGATATCGGGTGGATTATCCGGTTCATTCGGCGGTGATGGGACCTCATGCCTGCTGTTCAACATTGCTCTTGTAGGCATTCAACATGCGCTGCACGACTCTCAACAGATCCAGTAAATTTATCGGCTTTTCCGATGGCGGGGACATTGTGTGCAGAACATTTGAGGAGGTAGCAGAGCAGTACACCAGACTAAAGCGCGAAGCAGTGAAGATTGGGTTGAAGATTAATACGTCCATAAATATCCTGTATAAAACCCTAATAAGACCCTTTGTTCTCTATGGGCGAGAGACGCTAAGTACAGGAGGTGGCGGATCTTGCAGACGAACCCAGTATTCGTAACGTGATCAAATCTGGGCGAACACGCCGGGCAGGACATGTTGCGAGATTGCCGGACAACTATCCTGCGAAAATGTTGTTCGATGGGAATCCGGTTGGGACAAGACGACGAGGGGCGCAACGAGCAAGATGGTTAGACCAGGAGGAGCAAGATCTAGGGAGTACAAGGTGCCCACGAGATTGGAGGGAAGCAGCCATGAACCGAGAATGTTGGAGGGATATTTTGTATGAGGAATTGTTATTTATAAAAATATAAAAATAATTTGAAAGTAATATTCAGGATGATCTGGAAGAACAGCACAGTAAAAGCTAGAAACAATTTGAGGAAGTTTTTTCTAATGGATGAATTGAAGAAAAATCAACAGAAAGTAAGAGGTATGATAGAGATATCAAGATGCGGGTGAATCTAATATAAAGTCTGAAAAAGACATAAAATATCGCGAGTAACAAAGTTGAGAAAACTGTACGCAAAGGCGGTTGTGACTAGTTTGCTGCTCGCCCAAAAGCCCGTGAAACAAATTGCAACGATTGTGGGATGCCACCTGGCTACCCTTTACCGTATCCAACGTTCACTCCATGGTGGACCACGTCCACGGAGACCGGTTTTCGGGGCAGTTGCGTCAAATTGCTTGAAAATGCCTCCAGTATTTATCAAAGGACTCAAGCGTGGCTGAAGGAAAACATGGAATTTTGGCCAAAGGACATTTGGTCGGCTAGCACCCCGGACTTGAATCCTTTGGATTACTCAATATGGGAATGATCTCACCCCAGTGTTGGTGCCCTGAAAGCTTCCATTACCAAGGCATGGAACTCGATGACTGACTCATACATTGAGAAGGTATGTTCTCGATTCCGTCCCCGTTTGGAGAAGATGATCGAGAAAAATGGTGGACATATTGAGTATTGTAATCATGAAAGGCTTAGTAAACGATTCCCGAAATTAAATTATGATTTTTCTATCATTTTCAATGAAAAAAAACTTATTTGGGTTTATGGGACATACTGTACCTGCTCAGGATCTTCGTTTGGAATAGGTGTAGAATTCCAAGTATGACAATAGGCTAATTCTTTTCGTCATTAGAAGTAATAATGATACATATATCAATGCTCCATCCAGAACTCGTTCTGGAGGTGCATCTGAATTTAAAAAAAAATCGCTTTGGTTTCTGTTTCGCCAAAACGAGATTCGAACCCATGCTACCCACGCCCAACAGTTCCTTTCGTGTGTACCCTAGCGCCTTACCATGTACGTCAATTTCACCTCACACTGCTGCCGTGAGCGGTGCACTAGTAGATGTTGATTTGCACGTTTTGAAGGTTTATTATTATAGGGATGTCACAAGACATTTCTGTCTGTTAGAAAAACTGCTTACAAAACTAAATAGTTCTAAATGTAGTTGCCCAGGATAGTGAACTGAAATGACTCGTGAGGGCGTAGGTGAGTGCTTCTGTCAGATTCAAATTGGTGTTTGCGGATAAATTCGCAAGCAAATGTGCCACAATTTCAATCCAATCTTCCTGTCAATACCTAAAAAAAAAAAGTAATCTATTAGTAGGTGCATTTTATTAGATATTCTTATGAAACAACACTTTACGCCACTAGACGCCGCGTGAACAGCAAAGTATGGCTGCCCCAATCGAAGGCATTTGAATCACGAACCGCACCCAAGAACCGAACTGCAGTAACTGTGCGAATGAGCGAGTTGTTTGCAGAACTGCGTTGGAGTTTCATGACGCTGGTTGGCTAATCAGCTTCTTCTTGTTTTTCTTCTTGCAATATTGTGATTATTCTTAAAATAGCTTTTCATCGAGTGCTGACACGACCTCTCACTTCCAAGAAAGTATAGATGCCTTCTTTCTTTCTTTAGACAGTATTGAACAATACATTTGCAAATAGAAGGGAATACTGATAATAAACATTAATTTACAGCAGAGATCGAAATTCTCCCCTACCGTAAAACGGGGTGACTTCGATCACTTTTTGAACTATTTCTTGAAAGTTTCTATGATAATTATTTTTAAATTATATTTAAAAAGTACCATAAGGAGCATTTTAAAAAAAAATATTTTTTTATAGCGAAGGGAATAGAGAAATGCTAAAAACAAAATGCATTTATATACCCTTATAAATGCTGTATATATGTGGTTTTAAAACTTAAAAAAATGCAGGCACTTGGAGAAGGATAATTTTAAATTCAATAAATATCGGACTTGGCGGCCGAGGTCACCCCGCTCTACGGTACATTTTTTTTTAATGAGGCATCGCATGCGCGGGATGAGGTTTTATTTTGTCGCGCGCATATTAACTTTAGTTTCATTCTGAATGTACTGTGATGCTGCTCATGAAATAGTTCGGTCGGGTGGATGTGACAAACAGCTCTGTTATTGAACATTTTAAGTGCTTTGAAAAAGTGAACCAACCATGCTGCAACTGGATATTTTCTTATCGTTAGGCTCAGCCTGCGCAGCTTCGTGGAAAATGGAGAAAAGAAATCTATTTCATAGAAGAGGTGATCGAAATATACGTCTTAAGCGATCTCGTCCATTAGAACCTAGATGGCAGTGTGTCCATGGGTTTGAATCACGGCAAATCTCTAATTAGTACAAAAGTGCACACGGTTGATGAAACAAGCTGAATATTAGGTTCAGTTCGCAGTATGTAAAGTTATGTTTACTGTCTGCCAATTAACTGTGTTTGTCTCCTATACAAGCGAGCTTTTTGATGGTCTCGACCTCATGGAAATGGCATTGGCAACATTGGCATTAGAGAAAGATGGGACAAGAGTGTTAGTTTAATCAGTGATGGGGAAGTGTCTATCCGGCGTTTATGATAGTAGATGTGCGATAATTTATGATAGTAGATGTGATATATGTATTTTATTAAAGTTTTTCAATCCTCGAGTTTTCCTCATTTCATTAAATGTTCGTAAATGTTGGTTATGATTTTTGTTCAGTTGTGTGTTGACAGCCCCACCA
The DNA here is from genome assembly GCA_034211315.2 of Aedes japonicus. Lineage (NCBI taxonomy): Eukaryota > Metazoa > Arthropoda > Insecta > Diptera > Culicidae > Aedes > Aedes japonicus. Next base: position 339,703 of record JASCZW010002182.1, read on the forward strand.
TTCTATTTCCTTCAACATCCTACTAATTCCGACCGCGCGAAGGACAAAAACCTAACATTTTATGTGTTTCATGTGTCTGTATGTTTTTGTGTGACCTCCCAAGCTCTCGTTTTCTACCACGGCTCTGGCATGTTAGCACGCAAGTAGCAGCCAGGGTTGCCATAAATTTTTGAAAAATATCTCACATGTCACAAATAAAAAATCTGAAAAAGTTTTGTGGAGTAGGATGGAACGACGCTTTTTTTTAATCTGTTCTAATTTCAAAAAATCTGGCATTACGCAGGGTTCCTCTTTTTGTCTTTTTGTCGATGAAAAGTCTGGCAGTGCCAGATAAATCTGGCATAATGGCAACCCCTTTGTGAATTTTCGTTTCGTTTGTGAGCACATCAGTATTATGTGGAATTTTCTATAGATATTTGCCAATAAATATGTGTGGACAATTTCCCGTGCGATGTAATTAGGTGTTCGTGCCCTTAGTTCAGATCAAGTTAAGCTCAGCTGGAGCACGGTTGTGTTTGACGCGCTTTTTAAGTATTCATAGTGTGATTACGCACAAAAAGGTAATTCTACTAAATGTTTGATTTCGCGTTATTCTTGTTTGTAATTTTTTCGTTTCGCGTTGGACAGAAGATCGTTCGACGGGCTTTTTGTGTTGTTTAGTGTTGTCGCTGTGAATGTCAGAAGTGGCCTTACACAGAAGAAAAAAAGTACCCATTTGAGCAATTGCGTGTGGGAAGCCAATTTTGGGTATAGTTGTGTTAACCGACCCGTTGGGTGCACATAACTTACTTTCGGGTAGAATTTACCCAAAAGTTAGTTATTTATACCCAACGGGTACGTTAACACAACTATACCCAAAATTGGCTTCCCACACGCAACTGCTCAAATGGGTACTTTTTTTCTTCTGTGTAAGGCCACTTTTGACATTCACAGCGACAACACTATCGCGCTGACAAGTGTTAACCTTTTTTTTTTTTACTATTCTTCAATTTTCATTTGCTTTTGGAGTGAAAACTCTCACTCGATTAAGCTCTTCCAGGTTTCAATGTTCGAAAGGGTTGGCAAAATTAAAATAGCAATTTTTTCTAGTGCTTAATATGTGGAAATTTCCCATCGATATCAAAAGGTTAACATTTGTGTTGGCTAGCATTTTTGGTGTTTTTTTTATGATTCAACATTTTTTTGATGTTTCGTGTTTATGGAAAGAGACAAGTTGCTGTAAGAAAATGTGGTGATTCGCACACATGTTGCGACGATCTTGTTTTCCTGTAACAGTGACAAAATAACGTTGTGTCATTATTGCAACACACTACCGATAGCAAAAATGCTTTATCAGCAACATGAAAAATAGCGACAATCAGTTGTTGCTGTCGACCAAATTACTGATCTGAATAATTATAAAATTTGTTGTGGATAGACTTCCACCTGAAGAAAAATGCCTGTATGAAATCACACACAGAACAAAAGCGAAATCAGCCGGAAAAATCTCAACGACCCTCTCCGATTTGGATGAAACTTTGCACATGTCTTCGGAATTAGTGATGATGGATTTTCCGCGGGTTAAGGGGATTTTTTGACTCAAGACATTTTTTTCAAAAGGGCGTATGTGTTTTGTCATGCGTATTTTTCAGAAAATCATAACTCGAAAACCGTTGGTTGTAATAAAATTGCGTCTGAGGAGAAGTTGTAGTTAATTAATTTGACTTTATGAAAAAATATGTGCACTGTAGAAAACAATTTTTTTTCTTCAAAAAAATAAAAAATTAAACTTAAAAATCAATTAGCAAATCTGTCCAACGTACGATTTTTATAAAAAAAATTCCAAAAAGATTTTAAGTTATAAGAAGAAGAATAGAAGTTGTTCTACGATGGAGCAACTTAAGATAAAAAAGTTCTTAGAAGTAAGAAAAATTCATTTTTTTTCTAATTTGTTGTTTTTGCATAAATAACCATATTTTAATTATACAATACGATTCTTCCAGTGATTTTGAACAAAAATGCTCTGGTGAGCAACATTCTATATGTACCCGGTTTCGAGATAATTTGAAAGTAATGTCGAAAAAATGTCTTTTTCCATGAAAATATCCCTTTTTCAAAAGTTTGTCATGATTGTCCATCTTCAAAAGTATTCTTTTCAAATTGTACATAAAATTTTCAACAACTATCCTTTTGACACCAAGAAGATTGAACATCTTCTTAATTAACGAAATTAACAAATCTTAATTACATACATGATTTATTTATTTTTTCTACTAGTTTAGAATCAAACTAAAATTTTAGGGTAATTTTATACATATATTTACTTCAAAAATCAAAAGAAAAGTTAATCGATGGAGCCTTGAGTGTAAAATTGAACGCATTTTCGCTTGATGCCCTCCATCAAAGTCTTTACAGTGTCATCCGGTACCAGTTTCTCAGTTTTTTTTCCATTTTCTTAACATGTCCTTCTCGGCTTTGACTGTCTTCTTGCTCTTCCGAAGTTCCCGCTTCATCATTGCCCAGTACTGCTCCACCGGGCGCAGCTCCATATAGTTTGGCGGATTCATGTCCTCATGCCACTCCAGGACACTTTTAGAATAGTGGCATGATGCCAAATCTGGCCAAAATAGCGGAGCTTCGTCGTGCTGCTGCAAGAACGGCAAAAGGCGCTTCTCGAGGCACTCAGATTTGTAGATCTCGCCATTTACTGTGCCCTTTGTCACGAAAGGCTCACTCCTCAGTCCGCAAGAGCAGATGGCCTGCCAAATGAGATATTTGGAGGCGAACTTCGACATTTTTTTCTTCTTAAATTTGTCGTCCACATAGAACTTGCTCTTGCCGGTGAAAAACTCCAACCCCGGAATTTGCTTAAAATCGACTTTTATATACGTTTCGTCGTCCATCACACAGCAGCCATATTTTGTCAGCATCTTCTCGTAGAGCTTCCGTGCCCGAGTTTTAGCCGTCGATTGTTGCCGCTCATCGCGGTTTGGGAAGTTCTGTACCTTGTATGTATGTAGTCCAGCTCTCTTCTTTGCATTCTGGACGTAGCTCTGCGACATGCCGATTTTTTTAGACAAATCACGGCTTGAGACGTTGGGATTTGCTTTAATCATCCGCTTCACCTTTCCCTCCGTCTTTTTGTTCTCCGGTCCCGGTTTTCTTCCAGCTCCTTTGCCGTGGTCCAACGTCAACCACTCCTGGAACCGCTTCAACACTTTGGAGACGGTTAAATGGTGAATGTTCAACATTTTTCCCAACTGCCGGTGCGACAGGTCAGGAAATTCCAGGTGTTTGGAAAGAATTTGTCCTCTCGACTCGCGTTGGTTCACCTCCATTTTCGTTGAACCGAAAAACACGACTTCGAGTTTGACAGCATGTAAACAATACACATCAATGAGAAAGTGTGCAAAATTTGGTTGATTTTTACACAATGGTAAAAAAGTTATGCCCTTTATTGTAGAAAATTTTATGTACAATTTGAAAAGAATACTTTTGCAGATGGACAATCACGACTAACATTTGAAAAGGGGATATTTTCATGGAAAAAGCCATTTTTTCGACATTAATTACAAATTATCTCGAAAACGGATACATATAGAATGTTGCTCACTAAGAGCATTTTTGTTTAAAACCACTAGAAGAATCGTATTGTATAATTAAAATATGGTTATTTATGCAAGAACAACAAATAAGTAAAAAATGAATTTTTCTTACTTCCAAGAACTTTTTTATCTTAAGTTGCTTCATCGTAGAACAACTTCTATTCTTTTTTTAATTACTCAAAGCCTCTTTGAAAAAAAGTTTATAAAAATCGTACTTTGGACAGATTTGCTAATTGATTTTTAAATTTAATTTTTGATTTTTTTTTCAGTGTACATATTTTTTGCATAAAGTCAAATTAATTAACTACAACTTCTCCTCAGATGCAATTTTATTACAACCAACGGTTTGCGAGTTATGATTTCTTGAAAAATACGCATGAAAAAACACATACGCCCTTTTGGAAAAAATGTCTTGAGTCAAAAAATTCCCTTAACCCGCGGAAAATCCATCATCACCAATTCCGAAGACATGTGCAAAGTTTCATCCAAATCGGAGAGAGTCGAGTTCAGTCATTTGCTGATTTGGCAGAGAAATGCTCTATCTTCTGCAAACTTGTTGCAAATTGACTATTTTATTAGAGTAAAATAAAAAATATGTGCGTTTAACGCCTGGTTTTCAACCCAGAACATCCTGAACATAAAGAAGTTCAGTACAGTTGTAACTATAGTTTTTACGATTACACTAAGTTACGATATCTATTTTACCATGTTTATTTAGTCTTATGGAAGATCAACAGATATAATAAGATTATCTGGGATGTTCTAGGTTGTCCAAACTGTCCTGGAGTACAAAACTTAGAATCTACAGTTGTAACTATAGTTTTTTCGGCTATACAATGTTACGATATGCATTCAACCTTGTTCACTTAATCTTTTGGATGGTCAACAGACATTTTGTGATAAAATGGGATGTTCTAGGTAATCCAAACTGTTCTTGTTCATAACTTCAGTTCATAACTTAGGATCTACAGTTGCAACTGTAGCTTTTTAACTATTCAAATTAGCGATATGAAATCAATAAAGTTGATTGCATCGTTTAAAAGGTCAACCGATACTATGAGATAATTTGGGATGTTCTAGGTCAATCAAGCTGTCCTGGAGTTCAGAACTAAGGATCTTCAGCTGTAACGGTTGCTTTTTCAGGTATACTAATGTAGAATATGTATTCAACCATTTTATTTGAGTCTTCTGGAAGGTCAACAGACATAATGATATAATCTGAGATACCATATTCAATTAATCTTCTGGAAGGTCCACCAACATTATGATGAAATCTGGGATGTTCTGGGGCATACCAGGCTGTTCATTTGTTCATAGATTAGGATCTACCATTGAAACTGTAGCTTTTTCAGATGTGCAAATGTACGACATGTGTTCAACTGTGTTCATTGGATCTTACGAAAGGGAAACCAACAATATGAGATAATCTGGGATATTCTAAGTTATCTTACATGTCCTAGAGTACTGAACATAGGATCTATAATTGTAACTGTACCTTTTTTGGCTACACAAAGTTATGATACGTTTTTAACCATGTTTATAGTTTATAACCATGTCTGGGAGGTCAGCAGACATGTGTCCAGATGTGGCCAATGTAGTTTTTGACACTTGATTCTACCACTATTGCTTTTATTTTGGATTTCGTATGTGATTTGGGGTGTCGCATGATATGTTCTGGTCCAAGTAAAAAAAAAGGCGTTTCCACGGATGTACCTAGAACATGCCAATAAGGTTTTGGGTAATTGATACCAGCACTATTGCACTTATTATCGAATTTAAATGTAATTAGAGGTGTCGCATGGAATGTTTTGGCTCAGATCAAAAGCTGGCCACATCTCCATAGGTACCCGCAGCATGCCCGGATGTGGCCAGCGTTCTTCTGAGCACTCTGTATGACTACCATTCATATTGTAATCGAACCCTTTTGTGATTTGGCGCGTCTCATGATAGCTTGGAAATATTTTAGATAAAAAGTAACTCATACCCACCGGAATCTATTCCGGCCATATCTCTGAAACCTGTAGACCGGTATCAAAAAAAGATAATAACAATAAATTGGATAATACTACCGTCCATTTTCCGGTAGTTCCATCGAACTCGGTCAAGAGGTTGCCAGGAAACGTGAGCTTATTCATTATATATATTATATTATTTATGTATACAAAGCAGCGCACATATTTCCCTATCCAGTCGAGCTAAGTCGATTGGTATATGACACTGGGCCTTCCGAGCTATGGAAAAGGTTGATTTTCCACGCGATTATTAAATCATTCTTTGTAACAAGGGTAAAACAGGTTGTAACAAAAACCTGATAAACTTTGACTTAGAAACAAGGTACAGATCAAACCACAGGCGGATAAATACGGGTGTTTATTTCCAAAAAACGATGTTGATCTTTTGCGGTTAGTTGGATGAAGAAAGATTCCGCGTTTAGTATCATACGGGCGTAACTTCAATGATCGATTTCTCTTCGAATTATAACGGCAAATTGAATGATTTTACGGGATAATAACGGTTAAGAAATTCGATAAAGAGATATCGCTTTCAGCAGTTACGCCCATATGATTCGAAGCATATGGGTTCTAAGTTCTGTTTGTTAATGGTAACGTTCAGAGCCTCCAAAAAAGGGTCTACAACGTCCCGTACACCCTCCCATTCAGCGGCGTTGAATGGGGCATTGTGACAAGTCACAATTTTTACTAGGCCACCCACCACTTCTTCATCTTCAGTGCGTTTTTTACCTAGAGCAGCGATTTTATCTTCGGAAATCTCCTTCCCCTACTCCAACACATTGTAACTCTCCGGGTGAATGTATAAACAATCGAGCCCTTTGGATTTTCGGGTTCCGTATATAGATGGTTCGACAGCTATTTGTCTGACAGAACTCAACGGACGGCTTTCAATGAGTCTGTGTCGAGCCCTGTGGAGAATAGCCTTGGCGTACCACAAGGGAGTGTATTAGGGCCCATTTTATTAATTCTATATATTAATGACATGCGACGAGTCTTACGATTTTGTGATATTTTTTTGCTGATGATACCGTGTTGTTCATTGCAGCTAAAAGCCTTGAGGAAGCCGTTTCACATTTTAATGCAGATTTACGTTCTCTAAGTAGATGGTTAAAGTACAAACAGTTGAAATTGAACATAAGTAAAACTAAATTCATGGTAATTTCGCGGAATCGAGTTAACGAAGACCTCTCTGTTGAAATTGATAATGAGACAATTGATCGCGTTCGCGGGATTAAATATCTTGGCGTGATTATTGATGATAGATTAAAATTTGACTCTCACATTGACGATGTCATCAAGAAAATAGCCAATAAGTACGGTATTCTCTGCCGATTGAAAAACGATTTAACTATTGCTAGTAAAATACAACTGTACAAATCTATCATCTCTCCTCTCTAATCAAACACAAATATCGAAATTAAAGCGTTTGCATAATAAGATGATGCGTTTGATCTTGAGATGTAACAGGTTCACTTCCTTCTCTTTTTTGTTAGATGGCCTACAGTGGCTATCGGTGAAGCAGAGAATTGTGTATTTGGTAATTATGTTCATTTTTAAAGTAATAAACGGTTGGCTGCCTCGATATTTGTGTAATCGAATTGAAAGAGGAAGTGATATTCATAGATATAACACTAGAAACGCGGATGATGTTAGAACACCATATTTTTTGTACGGAGTTTCACAAAATTCGTTGTTTTTTTAAGGTATAAATGTTTTCAATTCGATGATAGGCATCAAACGTGCAGCAACACTAACAGGTTTTAAGAGACAATGTATTTCACACATAAAAGTTGCCTTTTTAACAGCTTCTCTGTCAACTTTTTACTCTTGGCTAATTTTGTATCCTGACGATGTTATTGCAACAAGTAGTTTTTATTTTTTGTGTAGTCTTCAAAAGTTTGAGCCTTGCGCGTCTTCAAAAGTTTGAATTAACAAAAAAAAAAAAAAATATTGGCCTTTGATGCTTGAGAAGATGCCACGAAATAGTAGTGAGTTGCCTGGCTGATTGTCGGGGAATTCTCTGTCAATTCTGTTGTGGTTGAAAGTTAAAGTTTGACTAGCGCCGGTCCAGGATTTTTTCGGTTTGGAAACTTTCTCGATTTCCCTGTTTGGGGATATCCTTGGTCAGCCCAAAACTAAAGGTGGCGGATCCATTAGTGTTGGAACCTCATTGACTCTGTAGCGGGCAGGATCAAAGATTGGCTTGTATTTTGATAATGTCCTCATACAGGATTTACACAATTTTATGGTCGCTCTTACCACAAAAACCGATAAACGAGTCCCTACGTTGTGTTTAATTACGTGTTTAATCACCTCCAAGATGGGACACTTTCTTCACAGGATATCTTTAGTACCAACGGTAACGGATGGTAAGTATTTCTTTTCTTTTTAGGACACTTATAATGATCACGCGGCACAGGTTCATTTTTCGAATCAAGGCAAGTATAATTTATTTAATTTATTAAACACCAAATACAGACTATCACTAGAGAACTGAGAACATAATTTGTACAGACACTACATTTGCTTTATTCGCCTATCCGTTACACTACTGGCCTTCATGCGGATCAACACAGAACTCCGATTGTTATTGTAATAAGATTTTCTGATTTTCTGAGTGTAAAAAGTGAAGAGGTTTTTGGTAATAATTATAATGTTTATAGAGATGACCGCAATTACACTGAAAGTTAATTTTAGTTTATATTACAAAATCGAAAGTAATACTCACTAATCCATTCGTTGGTTTTCAGCAACGAAACTGATTTGTTCTTTTTATGAAGATACATTCGTAATTAATTGCACGCGCAACTGTCAAAAGCACGAAGCTTTAGTTGACACAGAAAGAACATTCGTACATTGTACGGAAACAACGCAAAGAGATACAAATATTTTGCAACAAATTAAAAAGAAACTCTGGTGGTTGCATGAAGGACTGACAGATCTACTTTATCGACTCAAAATGTAATTGACATAAAAAGCGCAATCACGTGGAATTTTCCAGCGTTTTTTTATTGTTTCAGATATGGGGTTCGAACCTGAAATATTTGGAAAGTGCTGATTCTAAATCCGTGGTTGATCTCACTAGGCCACGCTGACCTGTGAGAACAATTTTGCTTAATGAGCATGAAGTTATAGCTCACGACAGCGCTTTGATTTTTATTTTGGGATAGATAAATTATTTCCGCCCATACCATCAGAAACAATGAGTGCGGTATAAGAGAGAAGCAGCGATTCCCAAGTAACAATTTTGGTTTTATAAGGGTTCTGAAGAGCATGGATTAGACTTCAAGAATGCTATAAAACCATGATAAAACCAGTAATGTTCCTTGGGATTGGCTGGTCATCACGAAGTTCATTTCATGCATTTTACAAAAAGGTGTAATGATAGCATTTCACCAGATAAAAAGCATTATGCATGTTTCATATACTAGACATTTGTTCTATGTACAAAATCCATGTTTACGAAACGCGTGAAACTACTTTACGAAAATAAATTTTCAGTGTATCAATGGTCAGAAAAAAAAAGTCAGGAAGGAATGAAGTATTTCACACATCAATAGAGTATTCTCTTTTTGTACAAGGAAATGAGTCGCCTGATTTCGGACTCGAGGAAGTTCTTGACTACAAATCAGCTAATTATGCTAACATAAGCAGCAAACTAAACTTAATTGATTGGCTGCAATAAACAACACGGTATCATCAGCAAAACGATTAATATAACAAAATCGCAAGACTCGTCGCATGTTAATAATATATAGAATGAATAAAATGGGCCCTAATACACTCCCTTGTGGTACGACGAGGCTGTTCTCCACAGGGTTCGACACAGAATCATTAAAACGGTCTACAACTGATTGACGACCACAAATAAATAAATATAGGTAGGGATGAAACGATACCATCAAGGTATCGATACTCGGAAGAAAGTATCGATACCAAAAAAATATCGAATCAAAAGTACCGATACCTACTTCATTCGTATGAGTACTTTCTATTTCCGAGTAAAAAATAAAATAAAAACCCGCATTAATCCCCCGATGGTGAGACTGAACCCTTTTTACACTTCACCAGAATTACGAACTCAAATGTGGCCAATATGGTACTGCCTGACCGATCGGAGTGAAAATATGTGTGCAGGGATTTTTGGGACTGAGGAAGGTTTTTATGATCGTTAGGGACCACTTTCCCCTTCTGGAAGGTGGGAGGGCTCCCATACAAATGAAACACAAATTTCTGCATAACTTGAGAACTAATCAAGCAAAGTGAACCAAAATTTGTATGCGGGGTTTTTTGAATGCAAGAAATATTTCTATGGTGGTTTCAAACACAAATTTCAACCAAACCTGAGAATTATCCGGGTAACTAAGCCACAAACTGTGTATTGTCTGGGTAAGAACAATGTTCTGATAGAAATTTGAACCCCATCTTAGCCAAAAAAAAAATTCATAAAAAAAATGAGAGCGTCAGTTCTTTGTAATGTTCATTTATTTAGTTGCAGGCGTAGCACTGTCATATATAAAAATTCATTTCATTATTCATTATTTTTAATTTACTACTTTTTCCAGACCCTCCGCAGTATGTTCCCAGTAGCTCTGGCTGGTTTCGTCAGAAATGCCTACATTTACTCAATAGTTAGACGATTTGGCAATGACTCACGATATGGATATTTTGATCCTAGATTATCAACACGAATAGTCAATGGGGCACCTAGTCCCATTGAGAAGGTCCCATATGCTGCAGCACTAACGGACAAGGATGGTCAATGCTATTCTACAGGAGTTATAGTCGATTCCTGGTATATTTTAACGGCAGCACACTGTGTAAAGCATAATGCATCACCAACAATTCGAATTGGATCTAGTTATGGAAATGTGGGTGGAATTCTGCTCGCTCCCGAAAAAGTTATTATTCACCCAAAATATCGCTCAGACAGTTGCGATTATGACATTGCCGCAATCAAGTTGCGCAAACCAGTTGTGTTCAGTGATAAGGTGAAAGCGGCAATCTTACCTAGTTCCGACGATGTAATGAACGTTGGAAAAATGCTGAAAGTTTCAGGATATGGCTTAACCGGCACTGGGTTCCACAAGCAGGAACTGTATAGTGCAGAAGTCCCAGTTGTGAGCCAGGACTACCTGGCACAAGTGTATCCCGGATGGATTACGCAAAACATGATGGGAGCTGGATATAAAAATGGCGGTGGAGACGCCTGCAACGGAGACTCAGGAGGTCCTCTTACAGATGACCAAAAACTCGTTGGTATTGTGTCCTGGGGCAGAGGATGTGGCCAGCCAAATTCTCCGGGAGTGTACGTGTGTGTATCTGCTGTTCTTAACTGGATCAAAGAAACGACTGGTATCCAGTATTAACTGTCATGCATGTTAAATACAATTCCGTTCGAACGTTCCAAAAAATTAAAATTTATGTAATTATTGATTCTTCCTATATTACTCGAAAGAACAACCCAGAAATCACATGGTTCTATTGGTGGCATAAAAGGGGAGGGGGGGGGGGTGGTCTACGTCTTTCGGCAAGGGTAGGTTCGAAAAATAAAGACACTTTGAACGCCAAAAACTCAATTGTCGATAGATTGTCCAGTTAAGGTTCAGCACTTCGTAATTTTTTTTCGAAATCAATTATTGCATTGCCCTTGTAAACCTATTTGAACATTTTTTTTTTTTTTTTTTTTTTTTCTTTACTAAAGAGACTTTTAGCCTCCTGGGCTAGTTCGTCTCTTAATTATTTGAACATATATGTAAGCGAAAGAAAATCAAAATCTAGTCTGAAGCTTACCACTACACGTCTATCAAAATATAGGACTTGGAGTGATCTTTACAGTGCAAACAGCCAAACAGCTAAAAGGGATAAGCATAAGGAAATGTTGAGGAGATAATTTAAGCCCGCGCCGATCCACGCCGACCGTGGCGTGGCGCAACTGCGCCGGCGCAGCCGTTTGAAAATACCTCACACATACATCTTCCCGAAGCCGTGTCTAGAGAACAAATTGCGTCTTTCCTTGCCGAATTTGGTGATGTCATCTACGTTCGTATCCTACCGTGAAATAGCCGCACCAAAGTGACTTTGGTGGTGTTCGTGTTGCGCGTAAACCGGCTTTTTCCGAAATTTCTGGATTAACAATAGAAAAGGGCCTACCAACATTTGAAATCAAACACTTCTGAGCCTATTTCCTCGCAAAGCGTAGGTTACCCACGCAAACCAATACCATCATCATGTAGTCACAAAACTTACAAATTAACATTATGAATCGTGTTAACTTCTGGGAAATTCCATACATTGTCGTTAAAACAAAATACACTGAAAAAAAAATCAACGGGACATGAAAAAGTTTTTGTTTGAAAAACTTTGTTTCCTCAAAAGTGCCCATCTTGTGATGTATGAACGGTTGGTAGGGAACATAATTACCTATCTTGAGATAAAATTTCATCGAAATCATAAATGGTGTTGTTTTTTTAAATCGACTTTGAATTTTTTATAAATGATTGTTTTTCAGTGTAGGGCTCATTTTGGTTTTTTTTTGTAGTAGTAGTCATTTTTTTATCAAACATATTTGAAAAAAATAGAAAAAAAAAGTTTAGCCCTTTTCAAAAGACAGTCTAGAACTTTTTTTTTTGAAGAAACTAAGTATGCAAAGTGGCTTATCTAGTCATGGTCTACACTCCCAAAAAGTTTCGTTGTAATCTGAGAGGGTGCTGCCAACTCCGAATACGATTTGGGGCGAAAACCGTCTAGTTCTTGTTTGATCTCATCTAGGGATTCACCAGTGGCCGAGTAAGACAACGTTGAACAGACATTCGGTTTTGGAATCATATGTGAAAAATTTGATGCCTCTTTGAGCAAGCTACTCGAGGAGAAGTGTGAATCCGATCAAGGTTTCAGCCAATACACGGCATTCACCCCGACGACCAATATGCAAAGAAATTTTAGAATCTTTGGTGAAATTCGTGAGTTCCTCACGGAGACCATGAAAATCGGAGGTTGTTACCACAATAGGTGGAACCTTTTCTTTCCCTTCATTAATCCAGGAATCCAGAGATTGCCCCTTTCTTTTGCGTTTAGGCGCCATATTCTCCAAAACGAGTACCTATCAGAGTTCTATGAGAATCTGAAGGAATCGAAGAAAATTGTTAAATTGAGAATTCATACGTTTTCTCCTAATCAACTTCCATGCAGATTCTACAAGAATACGAAGGGTCAAAGATGAATTTTCCAAACCGATATCCAAGTCGGATTACCTCGCGTAGGGTTCAGACAAGGATCGAAAAGGAATTAGGGTAAAAAAAAACGGGTAATGTTTAGCACAGGTAGCCAAAATACTTCCTTCAGCAAAAAAGAAAATAGAACCGCTACTTTGTGAATCCTAGAGGGTTTGAGCTGTTTAGTGGAATACCTGTAACTAGAAATTAGAAGAAAAATTAGTATCTTCCATTTAATTCCAACTACCTTTGCTTATCTTCGACAGATACGCGTATTCCGTCTACAATGTGCAGACTTCTTCAGTGTCTCGTACTAATAACTCGACTTCAAGTGTTCTTCAAAGCATGGTCAACGGATTTCACTTAGGGCCTGTTCATTAATCACGTAGACTCATTTTTGAAAATCTAATCGTTGGGTATAGGTCCAAATCTCCCCCGTTTGACTCGAAAGAGATGAGTTTGGAAATCAATAGAAGCATAAAGTTGCCAGAAGGCACGGGTTGCTTCTAGAGACTCTTATATCACAAAATCCTTCAATTTTATTTTTGGGTCGATTTAGGTTCAAGTAGTTAAATAGTTTGTAGAATGTAGTTGCGCAAATTTAAGGTAACGAAAAAAATGAAACTGCTTCCAGCATACCCGTCAAACGGTTGTGTCGATGCTTTGTTGCGCATTATATTGCTATCGAGCATAGCACGTAATGTATTCGTTCGGTTGTCTATTGTTCGGTGGCGCGAAAGATCGAGTAAATACATAAACAAAACAACAAAAAACAAGCTGTTTCCGGTGGTTCCGGAGGTGCGGGGTGGGCCAGTCGTGAGGATCATAATAATTAAATATTTTGAAACAAGTAAACCACTATCTCAGTTTGTGAGTTGTTCAAACAGCATCCTTACCGTTGGTATAGATCAATCGTAATTGCCTCTCAAGCATTATTTTTAAAATACTTTTTTTTCCTAACGGAAAACCATCATCATCCTTCGTGAGTGGCCTTAATAGCATCCTTACTGTTGGTTTAAATCGGTTCAAAGCGGAAATCGTTAATTCATCTTATCGTTTTCCGCTGTCACCCAATCCTGTTATCCTGCATCTTAGTGATTACTCGTGGAAGTGCAAAGATTTTTCCGGCTTCCAATAAAGCGAATATCACGTCAACTCATTCCTATTCTTTCCTTGTTTGACCTGCATTCGGGTGAGGTCGGCGCCGGTATTGCTTTAGTTTGAAATCACCAATTTCTAAACATTTGGGATGTATGCCAGTCCCACGCATCATCTGATGGTTCTCTGTGTAATTATAGCTGATCTGGCAATACCGGAGTAGCAACCTCGGGCGGTCAATCATGCTTAAGCACAAAAAACAAATACATTCATTTGAAAACATGCTCGAGATTTTGTGTACCGTTACAGTAACGCAATGAAATAAAAAAAATAAACATCTTCACTAATACATACAATGTGTTTTTCTTTCATTCCAGATTGCATTCGGAAACAAAAACGTGCTACCACAAACTACATCCTGGTTGAGGTTCAGGTTGTCATTAGGATCCCCGAAAATGACCTTTCTTGTCCTCGTCAGGCATGGGCGTAAGCGCTCCGTCTAATCAGCGATTAAACCTCTTACGTATTTGAACTCACGGAGAAATTTGCTGAAACCGAGTCAACAACCTACTGAAATTTAGAACACATTAAAATATTCTCAGGAAAATTCACAGAAGTGAATGCCGTGGATAATCTGTAGTTGAATATGGTTTTCAGGACAGTTCATCGTAATTCCACTGATTAGAGAACGCATTAGTGATGATGCTTAAACTACGAAAAAGTTTCGTGAAAACAAGGTAGTTTTTCACAACTACAGATCATTTTCAACGCCGCGGAAGCAACAAGAAAAACATGATAACTTGAGAATTTGAATAAAAACAAAAATTCTATAAAATTAATGATTACTCAGGCTATTAACAAAGTAATCAAATATCAGAAAACTTAATAAAGGACAAGGCAATTTTTCTCTAAACTTCTCTCAATTTTATGGACAATTTAGACTTCCAAAAACCTAAAGCCTTTTCAAAAGTTTTAAGGCGACATCCGTTCTGTTTTTTGTATGGATCTCTATTGAAACTTACCACTCACTCCTATGAACAGCATCATTAAAGTTGGTTTAAATCGGTTCTCAAACTCGGAACTTTAACGTATTTTTGTATTCCATTGAAATAAAACACTCCTCCTTGTAAGTGGCCCCAACAGCATCCTTACTATTGGTTTAAATCGGTTCTCAAACTCGATATTTTTGAGTACTTTCGCCATCCATTGAAATGAACCACCCACACATGTGAGTAGCCTCATTGACATCACTACTGTTGGTTTAATTCGGTTCGCAAATTCGATTTTTTACGTATTTTTGCATTCTACTGAAACAAACCACTCAAGCGTGTGGCCCCAACAGCTTCACTACTGTTGGTTTGAATCGGTCTTCAAATTCGAAATTTTAACGAATAATTTTACTGCGCATCTCTGTACAGATGAGGGGGGCATACATCGAAGATATATGTTAGTCCTAAACATCATGCGTAGGTTCTCTGTTTATTTACAACTGATCTGGCAATAAAGGAGAATCAGCTATCGGGCGGTCAATCATGCTCATGCTGCTCATTTTAGGGATTGTGTTTAATTTCTACAAAATTCGAAAAATCTACTAACTAGAACTAATAATATTTGTTTGTTTGTTTGTTTGTTTATTTGCGACACTTTACAGAACTAATAATGTTCTTCAAGCAGTTCCGTAGATTTTTCGACAGTTCTATGGACTTAGAGTCTACAAACGTTCCGGAAAAGTCTCAGATCCTGAGAACGTTTAGGTCTAATCAATGTCCTAGGATACTCTGTTCTGAATTTACCGGTGCCTTCAGAAACAGAACTGCCTTCTTCCAAGTTCTACAGAACCTCCAGAAAAATGGAGCCAATGCACAGAATGCGAATTCAGCTGGAAAGATACATTTTCAGCCTAAGTTTGAGCTTTTGGAGCAAAGTTGTCTTGCACAAAGTTGTTTCTAATTACAAGGTGCTTTTTTTGGTGTGAATGAAAACTACCCAAGTAACAATTTTGGTTTTATGAGGGTTCTGAAGACCATGATTTAGCCTTGAAGTGTGCTTTAAAACCACTATAAAACTTCAATTGTTACTTGGGTAGGGTGCTCCTTATTTTCAGATAAATCGAAAATCTAACTTTTTTATTTGCAGAAATAAAGGCATACATTATTCGGAAAAGTTGTGGGATCAATAATTTCAAGCAACTTTGATGGTATATTTTTTTCTGTACCTTTTCATATGACCGAATTAGAGCATTTTTACATACGTAGCTAAAGGTGTCCCTATAAAAATAAGTTATTTATTTTTTTCAGTTTTCAGAATCAGAATCAGTTTTTATTTCCAATTTTTCAGCCAAGTTGTCTTCCCAGTGATTCTAGAACGATAAAAGTTACAAAATTTTTATCTTTTCCAATTATAAAAATCATCGGAAGACAACGTTGGTGATAAATTTGAAATTAAAAAAATTTAGAGCAAAAAACTGTTTTAGGGACACCGGTAAAAATGCTCTAATTCGGTCATATCAAAAGGTACAAAAAAATTAGACCATCAAATTTACTTGAAATTATTTATCCTACAACTTTTCCGAATAATGTATGCCTTTGTTTTTGCAAATAAATTCTGCTTTCGCAAAAAACTTGCACTTCCACATTATGTGATTAAGAGCTTTCGATGCCAGGTACCATTTTTGCATTAGAATGATTGTGTGGCAAGAACAATCATAACCGAGTCGAGATGTTTTCCTCAATGAAAAATTCTCTCCAGCATGGTGTTGCTTTGTAGCCGCGCCATTACCGACTGAGCTAAGGGAGGTCCCAACAGGAAACTATAACCTACACGGAATTAAACGGGCTTTCCACAATTCCTGGACATGACAGAAAGATTTCCCGGACCTCTTGCAAGTTCGAGACATTCTGGAAGATAGTGAAATTTATCAGGAACCACACAAATTACACGAAACGATACAGTACAGTCTAGCAGTACTTCAGTCCTCCGAAATTCCAAGCTCTCAGTATATGTTCATAAACTCAACTAAAATTTTCCAGATATTTAGAAAGTTTTTGGAACTTTCTAGAAATTCAACACTTACGACGAAAGTTTAGAAATTTTCAAGGGTTTCCAAAAACTCTACAGACGTTGGCCGATTTTCAGGAGTTTGTTATGTTCTTTTAACTCCGAAGAAGCGTAGAAAACTTTTAAAAACTTCACTGGAATTTCCACAAGTCCCTTTGTTTTCTCAGAAATTCAACAAACGTCCCGTAAGACCTACTAGCTAGTCTGGAACATTTCTAGAAAGTTTGTGGAAGTTTTGGTAAGTTCAAAAGAACTTTTGAAAACCTCGTAGACGTTCTGCATCGTTTCTAGACCTTTATCGTATCTGATAAAAAAAAATCTTAAAAAATTGGAAAAAAAACTGTTTATTTTGGGACTATGAGTCTACGTGAAGTCCTAACTACGTTAAAATTCAAGGACTTCTTTGTTGAAATTTTCAACATACTGAGAACCTTAGGGATGCGAATAGGTTATTTGTTAAGCCCAAAAAACTACTGCATAGTTAGGTGTACTCTCAGAAAGCCCATAGACCTTACAGAGGCTCGATACTTCCGTAAATTTCGGTAAACTTGAAAACTTCTGAAAAGGCCTTAGATTTTATGGAAGTCTGAATTGAACCAGTATCATCTCATAAGTGACGAATTTCACGCCAACTCATCCAGTGGTTGGCAGCACCCTTTCAGAATCTAATGAAACTTTGTGGGTGTGTAGACAATGTCTGTTCAAGCAACTTTGCATACCTTGTTTTTTCAAAATTTATCTAGACTTGAAGTTTAAAAATGGGTTAAATCAACGTAACTCAAAAAGGATAAGACTTCCAAAAAAGTGATGTATCGGTGACTTCTAAAACTTGGTCTAAACTTTTATGAAAAATATTTAAAAATTTGTAAAACCAATTCTTACATGCTAAAAAAAAATATTTTAAAATTTCAAGTCGATTTGCAAAAAATGCCTATCTTAGAATTGGACGAAATTTTTTTTTAAACAAAGGCAATATTATTGTCTAATAGTTCGCCATACATTGCGAGATGGTTACTTTTAAGAAAGAAAAGGTTTTCTCACAACAAATTTTTCATGTCAACAAAAAACAAAACAAGAAAAAGCCAAGACTTACAAAAAAGCGATGTAGAAAATTGTCCTAACTTTTATAAATAAAATTGTACAATATTGTAATATTGATCCTTACACACTAAAAAATAATATTTTAAAATTTAAAGTAAATTTGCAAAAAATGATTATCTTAGAATTGGACCTTATTTTTCCTTAATAAAGGCAATAACTTTTAGGCAATTCGTTATACATTGCAAGATGGGAACTTTTAAGAAAAAAAAGTTGTTTGAAGAACAAATATTTCATGTCAACATAACGTTAGAAGGAAGAGACTTTCTAAAAAGCGGTATGGGTGACTTTTAGAAAAAAGTCTTAGCATGTATGAAAAAAATTGTAAAAATTGTAAAAACGATTCTTACACACTAAAAAATATATTTTAAAATTTAAAGTTTATTTGCAAAAAATGACTATCCTACAATTGAACGAAGTTTTTTTTTCAATAAAGGCAATACTATTGTCTAAAAGTTCGCCATACATTGTAATGTGGGCACTTTTAACGAAAAAAAAGTTGTTCTCATAACAACTTTTCCATGTTCCTATTTTTGCCGTGTATCACGCCAACTTGTTTAGTTAGGTTCTTCAACACTCCTATAGAATCCAATAAAATTTAGCAGTCAGAAATATTTGAATGTATTGAACATTTGGTAAAAAAAAATAATCGTCTAGACTAACATTTGAAAAGGGTCAAAAACATTCAACTTCCCTTGACATCAGTAAAACAGAACCAAATGTGTACGTTTAAGTACAAGTCATTCATAACTGCTTGTTCGGATGCTCCCCTTCTCTGAACATCTTGAGCAGTTCTATGAACTTCTGAAAAAATACCCAAAGTTATCTGATAAGTTTTCTAAACTTCTGGAAGCCCCCTGAATTTTTGGATATTTACCTGAACTTTTGTGAAGAACCCTTTACTTTTGGAAACATCCCTGAACTCGTGGTAAGCTTCTTGAATTTGTGGACAATTCCCTGAATTTCTAGGAAACAATCTGAATTTCAGATGTTAAAATAGACCACCGCTGACGATGCTCTAAGCGATACGTTTTGAACGCTACTCAAATCATTTGAAAAAGGTGTGAGTATGGTTCCTTCCATATGACAAAAATTCCCGATGACTTTTGAAATTCCCGCCTTTTTCCGCATTACCCGATTTTCCCGAGTCTGTGGCCACCCTGTAACATGGACCTTTCTCATGAGACGTTCCAATCCACATATGGACTTGAAATTGACACGCTGGCAAAGTTCTTTTTATTCTTGAAATGGGCCGCAGCTCCATCTGACATGAAAATAATGTTTGAGCAATATATTGAATTTTGTTCAATGAAATCTAGTAATTTTGATCCAAGCAACTGAACTGCTATTGAGACATGGGTTAATACTTTAGGTATTATGAAAAAGCTTTTGTTTTTCAATTTAATTTCCTTGTAATATACTTCAAAGGTTCGGTAATAAACAGAATCAACCACCTGATTTAATTGTATTATCACTAAAGTTTAAAAAAAAATATAATTAAAACATAAGTCCTTTCCAAATAGCAGCCTTGATGTTTCAAACATTCAAAGACCTTTAAACAATCCAAATTGTCATTATAATTAAATTTAATTGGCTTCTGTGTGGTTCTAGGACCAAATTATAAGACGAGTTGGCGTGATACACAGTAAAAATAGGACATGAAAAATTGTGTTGCTAGAAAAACCTTTTTTTTTCCTTAAAAGAGCTAAGCAATAATTGTATTGCCTATATTAAGAAAAAATAACGTTCAATTCTAAGATAGTCAATTTTACAAATTGACTTTAAATTTTAAAATATTGTTTTTTAGCGTGTATGAATCAATTTTACAATTTTTACAATATTTTTTATAAAAGCTTAGACAATGTTCTAAAAGTCACTCATACATCACTTTTTTGTGAGGCTTTTCCTTTTTGAATTGTGTTGACATGAAAAATTTAAGTTGTTAAACTTTTTTTCCTTTAAAGTGCCCATCTTGCAGTGTGTGACAAACTTTTAGACAATTATATTGCCTTTATTAACGAAAAATTTCCGTTCAATTCTAAGATAGCCATGTGTTGCAAATTGACTTTAAATTTTAAAGTATATTTTTTTAGCGTGTAAGAATCGATTTTAACATTTTTACAATTTTTTTTTCATAAACGTTAGGATGATTTTCTATAAGTCACCGATACTTCACTTTTTTGTAAGTCTTATCGTTTTTGATCGATTTTTTTTTGAATCAACAGAACATTCAAAAAAAAATCGATCAAAAAACTTAAGCTCTTTTCAAATGATAGTCTAGATAAATTTTGAAAGTTGCTTGAAAAGACATAGTCTACCCACCCACAAAGTTTCATTAGATTCTGAGACGTTGCTGCCAATCACGAGTTGGCGTGAAATTCGTCAAATGTAATAAATGGTCATTTAGAGATCATAAGTATTAATGATACTTCAAAGTTTTCAAGATCATGTTGGGATAACTTTTTTAGCCTTCCGAATTGTACTGCAGTGTTCCAGTGATCTAAATTTACGGCCCGAAATTTTGATGGTTTTTGGATCCTTGAAGCTGCTAAAGCTTAGCTATCCATGAACCTAACTTTAGAAAAGAAGGAAGAACGAAACGAAAGGGGGACATTCAAACCGAGTTAAAAATGGCCAAAACAATTAAATTGAGCAATCCGAGTAAAGCCAAAGTTAAGCTAAAGTGGTGCTGTTTATATTCGCCGGAGATTCGCAGCTTGGCACTGCCAAGATTAATTGTATCTTTTTTTTCCAAGCTCCCTATTTATTTTGGATAGATCCTTTTTTGAACGGTTCCGACACAGCATCAGCAGTGATGCCAATCGAGTCAAAAACTCTCGTGAGTAATCAAACAAATTAGAAAAATTCAAAATTTCGATCCAAAGTTTAAACGACAGGAAAAGTTAATTGAGATACGCCGAATTTGGTTGTCGAAGCTTCGATGAAGAAACATCAAGGAGCTTGTTGTTGATAGAATTGTGAAACTAAGTGCTAAACCACCCCTCCCCCCGCGTCCCCCTCCCACGCATAGCTTTGTCGACCCAACGAGGCGCAGTTGTTGTTCAAAAGTGTGCAGAAGAAAAATATTCCATTCCGTCGTGCAAACAAAGTTGTGCGTATTTAAAGCTTGCTGAGAGGAAAAGAAATCCACATTTTTTCATCAAACAGTGCAGAAAAAGTTTAATTCTACGGAAGAAAATAAAAATAAAGTAAATGTGTTTCATTCCAGAGAATCACCGTCAGTCATGAAAAGCGAAGAAAACGGAAAGTGTCGCATCCTCTTAGTTTGATATCGCCCTTCGAGACTGTTGCCGACGTCTGAATGTATCCAACAAAGGAAAACAAGTAGGAAAAGAAGAAGAAGAAGAAGAAGAAGCGGCATACAGTGTTGATATCGCATATATAAATTATCCTCTAAGTGTACCCTTGGAAAGGGAAAGTTACGAGGATAAAGTGTTACTAGTCGGATTGCTCAGTTCGATCGGACGGAAATCGAACGTCCTTCCGTGTGTCCCGCGCTCAAGGCTTCCATTGAAGAGAGCTGCGTTTTTTTTTTTTAAAAAAAAAGAAGCTACCGAAAGAAGATAAAGTGAAGTTTAAAAATCCTGGATCTATAGCGCGCGGTAGGCCATCGGTAGAAGGCAAACCATGAACCACCTTCCTGGATCGTCCCCGCGGTCGCCGGCGCCGTCGCCCGATCCGGATGTGGATGACGGAAGCAGCAAGAAGCAGGCTACTAGGTGAGTTATAATGTTGAATTTTGCTGATACTCTTTCAGAGAGAGCTTACATAACCTAGCGTTAGTCAGTACCGGCATCAAAAAGCTTGATTTCGATTCTATTTTGCAAATGTTCTACGTTGAACATCTTCTTGACTTATTTGGGACTCATGTAACTTTGGATGTTTTCACTAGCAAGTGTCAATGTTAATAAGTATTTCATAAAGACTAGCTATTTCATGCAAAGAATATAACAGGGTGTCTACTCCAGCTCGAAGATCATGGTTGTCACCTTGTCGTAGGCCATCTTAACATTGCCACGTCGTAGTACGTTTATTTGAAGGCAGTGAAAGAGGTGTGATACTGGCGGGTTTAGCCGAAATTTAAGGTAGGAACAATCTACAAATATCTGATATCAAATAATATAGGGAAACGATAAAAAGCGCACTTTTCATTTGCTTGACAGTTCTTTCGTTGTTGTGTATTCTCTAATTGGCATCGATTAAACTCGCGTATTTTCTAATATAACTTTATCAAAAATAGACTCTACGTATTTATTTTTAATCAAAAAGCACATAAAACCATTATTCGTAAACCCAGCCGTTCTGAAGTTATTGCGAATTTTATAAACAGGAAATTTTGTTGTAACAATAATCGCAAAGAGGATCATGAAACAAAAATGACATTTTCCTCGGATTAATACAAAGAGGCCGAAAAGAAATTCGACAAAGCAAAACCAATTTCTGGAACTCAAAAATATCATTCTTGCATTCCAGTTTCAAATAACCAAATTTCAGTTGAGGTATTTTCTGATTCTAATGATGAACCCAAAGTATTTAATGTATTCAAGTCTGAAATGTAATAAATTTAATGAAAATTAAAAAAAAACAACATTGCATGAAATACTGCTTCTTCTCATCCTAAACGAAACTATCCAAAACACACACACATATCCAAAAGCATCACCTTGATTATTTCCCATTGCGTCCAAACAGAAACTCTGACTTCCACCGTGTCTGAGAAAAAAATGCCTGTTTTGCAATAATCTGTTATGAAAAATACAGTTTGTTGTGGACCTCACGCCTAACAACCAAAAAGGGCAAAAAAAAAGCATAAACATAAATTTCTGTAATTAAAATTCGCAATAACTTGAGAACGGCTAGGCTTAAGAAAAAAAAATAATGTACGCGTTTTAATTAAAAATGATGCATGAAATCCATGTTTGGTATATTTAAATAAAAAAAAAATCATTTTCAACATTTTCAAAAAAAATATAAATATTTAAAAACAAAATATAAAAACATTAAAGAAGTGACCATCTTAAACTCTTCGCCAGCTTCCTGGACAAAACATCAGCTTTTTTATGAAAAAAATAAGGAGGATCAAAGGGGGGTTTTTCAAGCATGAATTTACGATTTTTTTAGTTTCAGTGTATTTTTTCTTGAGGAACACTTTCTCTATGACGACAATTTGATCAGATGAGCCGTTTGCGAAAAAAATTTCTTTGGATAAATAAAATCCACATTTTAAATTCCCCCTTTTGGAAAACTAGCTGACCCAGCGAACGTTGTTCCGCTTTAACCGATTTTATCATACAAATAATGTGGGACGATTGGTACAATCCCCGGCAAAAAGAGCAGAAAAATCAGTTTTTTTTTTCAAGTGCTACCGATAGATGCGCACGCATCTCCGTATTTGTATGAATTTAAACATACTCTAATTGTTATGTTATATCTAGACAAAATCGTCAAATGGTCGAAAGGAACAATTGTAAACAATGACTTAAAACGTAAATTTCTTGGAAATGCCAGGTTGCTAACATCTGTATCCACTACCGATGGGATGGTAATAACTCCCTCTATCTGTTTCTGGTGCTATTTTGGTTGTGGGAGCAAGCAGATCCCAGAAAAATACGCTAGAGGTCATTGTTTACAAATGTTACTTTCGACCTTCTGACTATTTTGTCGAGATATATTCTCCGTGCGTGGAGTAACGAGTATGATGTAGAAGGAGATGTTCGTTCATCACCATGAGGCACCAAGAGTGCACATTAATGTTTTTTTGCTAGAATGATAGATATGAAGAGAAAGTATTGAAAGTTCCGTCAGTGCACGGCAAGTCGAAAATCAGAAACATATGTTTTTGAAAGTTGAGCGAAAGGGCATGTGTCCAGTGGTACTCGAACCATGGACGTCAATCTTTGCCTAACATCCCACTGCGGGGTAGATTGTACCAACGGAACAAGTCCGCCACTTCAAAAGGCAAAAATTGACGTACGGAAAGACGCTCATGTACCACTGTGGCTTGTGATAGTTATTCTAGCGATCTTTTGTGTGCACTCTGTTTTTTGATGCGCACATGGGAGAGGAACTCTCTCCTTTTTTGGGTTTGTTTTGATTCGCAACGACTGAGATCACTCTTTCTCGTCGTCTCTAACGTAGAGACCTCGGAGAGAAACACCGTTCTACATCATACGCGTTACTCCACGCACGGAGAATATATAACATAACAATTAAAGTATGTCAAAACCATAAATGGTGGTAACCATTAATCATACTGGTGGGGATCAGTATCGCATCGCTAAAAAAAAAAGTTTCCCCTATACGACGATTCTGTAGGCTTGCGTGTGTTGCCAACGGCTTTCGAGAAAAAGGGGTTAGAAGTGTTTGTTTACAAATGTTGATAGGCCCCTTTCTATTGTTGATCCAGAATTGATAAATTTATTATTTTAGATTCTGTGGAGATTATCCATTCAGCTGGGATAAAAAAAAAAGTAAGATGGCAACACTGAAGATTTTTCTCTAATTGTCTGTTTCCACTGGTATGCGGCTGCGGAATCCAAATTGGAATCTGGCAATAAATAATTGCTAGCACAATCACCTATTGTGATTGTTATTAGAGCCGTTTTCAGAAAAAAATTGAATATATTTTCACTATTTTTTAACTTTAATTCATTGAATATTTCTACATAACTCGAGAATTAATCAAGCAAAAGAAACCAAATTTAGCATGTGTGAGTTCTTGAAAGCAAGAAAGGTTTCTATGGTAGTTTGAGAACCCTCCCCGTCCTAGAAGGAGGGGCTCCCATACAAATAAAACACAATATTCTGCATAACTCGGGAACTAATCAAGCAAACGGAACGAAATTTAGTATGTGGTGGTTTTTGAAGACAAAACATGGTTCTATGTTGATTTGAGACCCCTCCCCTTTCTGATCTCATACAAATGAAACGCAAATCCTTGCATAATTCGAGAACTAACCACGGAAATGGAACCAAATTTGGCATGTGGAAGTTTTTGAAGGAGAGAAATGTTTCTATGGTGATTTGAGACTCTTCCGCCATATCAGGAGGGAGGGGGGGGGGGTCTCTCAAACAAATGGAACACAAATTTCTGCATAACTCGGTAACTAATCAAGCAAATGGAACCAATTTTGGAATGTGGAGGATTCTGAAGAAGATAAATGTTTCTAAGGTGGTTAGGACTCCTTCGCCTTCTGGAAGGGAGGAGGAGGGGCTTCCATTACTCGGGAACTAATCAAGCAAATGGAACCAAATTTATTTTTGGAGGCAAGAAATGTTTCTATGGTAGTTCAAAACCTCTTCCCCTGTTGAAGTGGGGGGTTGGGGCTATCTTACAAATGAAAGAAAAATGTCTGCATAACTTGAGAACAAATCAAGCAAATGGATCCAAAATTGGCGTGCGGGGTTTTTTGAATGCAAGAAATGTTTCTATGGAGATTCCAAACTCAAATTTCATCCAAACATGGGAATTATCCAGATAACTAAAATACAAACGGTGTATTTCTCGGGTGAAAAGAAAGTTCCGATGAACCCCTTCTTAGTCAAAACAAAACTCTTTCCAAAAAACAACCATTGTTCATTCATTTAGTTGCAGGCGTAGCAACGCTCGCACCGGGGTCAGCTAGCGATAGATAAAAACATTAAAGGAGTTTTAGTCGACAATATCTATGTTAGAGTTATTGCTTATGCAGATGACTTGAACATTTTCATCAGAAATGATGAGGAATTTAGCATTGCTTTAGATGTATGATATGTACTACCACCCATTGTAGCACGGAAACTACGTCCGACAGCAATAGGCTCTGCTCTCTGTTAGACTTGATCAAGCTTTAATAACCACTGATTATCCTAGTCATGTCATTGTATGAAGGGCCAAAAAGGGGTTGGATGGATCGATAGGCAACATCACTTATACGTATCCACAGGGATATAAAGAATCTCCTTCCAACAACAAGACTGAACGATTGGTCACAAGAGCAAGCTATCTAACATAAGGATGCCCCAATGGGCGGGGAGAAGAGCCCGCCCTTTATTCACAAACTGTTAGCAATGGGGAGTTGGCATTTCCACTCTCCCCATCCAGAGTGCTTCAATCGAGTGCCCTGATGGTCCCTCCCGTTCCCATGAAATATGTATATAATAGTGTATATATTTATGTAAATGAAAAATAATACAATCATTCATATCTATTATATACGATCTCCATTCGGTTGATCCTGAAATGCAAGAAATGTAGTCAAGTGTTTTAGTGTAGAGTTCCGTGGTTCGCGCTTGAGCGCGTTTTCGTTCGTTTTCACTGATAGCAGCATTTCACCAAAATCTTGATTTGTGGTATCCTGAAAATGTTTGTTAAATTTTACAGAACTAACATTTATACATTTTAATTTACTGTTGCCATGGTCACTATTTGCAGCTTGATGTTGATTTTATAACATGAATCCGCTTTTATTTTTGCTGGCCTAATAGTTATTGCTCCTGTTTTGGAAGGCAGGGAAGATTTAAAGACAGAAAGTTAAAGACAAATGGATACAAAAAACAATAAGCAATGGTTAAATCATCTATGAAGTAAAATCGATAAAACAATATCATCAAATATAATGATATTGTGAGTTATGGTACAGTAATGCCAAAAATTGAACTGTAACATCAGACACTAGCCGAATGGCAAACAGCGCTGCACGAATCAAACCAGCTCATATTTGCAAGAAGGTCTATTCGCAAACAGGAAATGAAAACACATTAGGTAATAAGTACAAAATCCTACCATAGATTCCGTTGCAGCTTCATTTAATCAAGGCACTAAATACTTTTCAATCATAATGATAATTCGACATAAAGGCCAAAATAATTAAAAGTATATATAACCTTTAAAGTGTATGTATATATTACCTATTTTTTCTTGATTAAAGAGACTTTTAGCCTCCTGGGCTAGTTCGTCACTTATATATAACCTTTAAATTGTAACAAACAAATATTTATGTTAGAATATAAATCACGAAAACACAAGTAATGACAAAAATGATAATAACGATGATAAAGATGATAGAGATGAATGATAATGGCTATGAATAAACAATGTCCTATAAGATAAAATATATAGTGAGGGTATATTGTAATATGAACTGAAAATTACATGTGTGCCGACTGCTGTTTTGTTGCAATTGTAGACAAACTTGCGCATCCATTATGAGCCAGAAAATTTTGACAAAGTATGACAGCCATGAGAAAAAAAATTAATTTTAAATTTTAAATTATTTTAGAATACCTGATGACCTGGAAGACCTGAAAGATAATGGAAATGGAAAATTATTATATGATTTACCGGTCGCACCCCCTCACTTCGCTATTGTCGGATTGACAACATTGCCCAGGCTACGCCAACCAGCGTCTCCATGTTTCAGCTGGCAGTCTTTTGTGATCATATGACTCGTGGAGGCGTGAGGTAGGAACTTGTGAGGACCAGAGGTCGGTCGCACCCTCCTTAGAAATTGTCAACTCACCATTTGAAGCCCAGGAATTTAGCATTGCTTTAGAACTGATTAACTTTTTCAGCATATATTCGAAAATCAAAATAAATTATACCAAGTCAAATTTTCCAAGACTAAATAACTGCACCATACGACCGCAGCTTATCTGAGAATCGAAAGAAATCAAAATCCTCGGAGTAATAGAGTTTCCAAAACATTCTATCGGTAGGGCTGCTCGCTGACACCGTGGTGGCGCGTCGGTGTGAGAGAGTGTGAACCACCTGCCAAATTACTCAAACGTTGAAAACATTCTAGCTACTTTGCGGGACAGCATACCCACACACATACACCCAGTTCACTCCTCAATGGCAGGCCGCCGTCGTGTGAGTGGTCCCTTGCTAGTCAGCTGTGCTTCTCCCGTTTACTTACTCCCGTTGCCCATCCGCGGCGCACACGCTAAGCCAATTTATAGACAAGACACGTTCGAAACAAGCATACAGTTATACGACGAATTTATATCTAAACTGGATATTAAAATTAAACTGCAAGAAAAAAAAATCCATACCTGCAGTGGGAAAACATGTTCCAAATCGGCATTATTACATGAATCCAAATCGGCATTATTTCTCTTTTTGCGAGATTTAATTCCATGCAAACTCAAATTACACAGACACAAAGTGAAAGGAATTGATTCTCCAACTTGCGATTCTTGTGGAAGAATCGACTCAGTTGATCATAGTTAAATAACACAATCGAAACTAAATTTAAAACGCATGTAACGGATGCGCTAGATTTGCTTCGATGCGGGATAGGAGGTAATAATTATAAAGCAGCTTTGTGGTTAATTGTAGAAACAATAAGTTATTGTAGAAAAAGCTATCCAAATGGAGGTGTTGAAGATTTGCATAATTCAACAAAGATGGAACAACAGAAAAATGTGCTTGAAGCATTTCAAACGGTATATGTATCTATTGTAACATATTTTTAGACAAAATTATAGTTATAAGCATTCTTTGTAGAAACTTGTTCATTGTATCAATTGAAAAAAAATCACACCAGGAACTTGAATGAAACACGCGGATGAAGACACGCGGCGAGGTTACACGATTACGTAAACGATGAAATGTGAGCGAGGCGATGGAATGTGTAAAGGAGGCGCTTGGCGCACGAGAGTAAAGGCCCAAACGTAATGTGGACAGAAACGGAACGGAAACGGCAAGTTTGACAGTTGTCGTAAATGACGTCGATATGTCCAATTGGAATCAACTTGGATCTAATCTGTTTTATATCCGACAAGCAGGTTTAGTTAGATTGAGCCTTCACAGTCTATCAATAAATTTATGCAATCGTACGATATTTGCATTTTAAACTGGTGTTAGTTGAACCGGCCGGCACATGTCTGAGACGACGCTGTCGTTATTATGCCGGTGCGTGTTGTGTTTCTGAGACAGTAGTGATTGTACGGTGGTCCGATTTCTTTGTCTCGTGTTTGCTGAAGAACAACCACAAAGGTAACAAGAAGAAACAAATATTCTCTCTTTAAGTATGTATGTGTATGTAAGGTAGCCACCATCCCTTCTACGACCTTGTCATGTATGCAGCTCCATTTAATAGCAATATCAAATGACGGGTTGCAATGGACGTTTGTTTTTTCGCTGCAAAACAGCAAATTGAAAATTATAAAAAATACTGATATTACAACTAACAGTAGTATCCAAAGTAGTTTTTGAAATTAACTGTGATGAAGCAATGTTTTGGAAGTCAACCGAACTAAAACCGGTCGCGTTCCCTATTCGATAAAAAAATAGTCGTTGTCGTTGAATTTTGTGGATCGTGAAAATAACATTCTATTAATGGTGAAAATTATAGCAGGACTTACATTGACTGAGTGGTTGGAGAAAAACATTATCAAAAAGTCACAAAGAACAAAACAGTCCATTTTTTAACTTGGGCAAATTTTCTGTGGCTCATCAACCCAATTCGTATGTTTCTTCGACGGATGACTGTGTCAGTTCGTGACTTCGCAGTGTTATGGAAATGGTTGTCTGCTCGCTTCTCATAAATATACAGGATCCAGCAAAACTCAGCTAAGTATTATATTTAAGATGTTCATAGATGATCCAGACAACCTGGGCTATACAACATGTGGAATTGAAGGTCTAAATATGTTGATGTAGTTCAGGCCCAACCTTGGGTTTTACTTTACTTGGCAAGCTTCACCTCTGTCTTACTCTCATATACCGCTTTGACGTCGTAACGTTTGAAGTTTTCAATCGTAATGCAGAAAATGTTTCAAATGTATATTATCCATTTCAGATTTTTGATTTATTCAACAAAAATCTGCAATTTTTGGTTTCACGTGAATAGCCAATCCACATTGGACCCATCGATCTCAGATCTGATGTTCAAACTCACGATTTATTGAACAAATGCAGCTTTGAACGGAGATAATGGAAATCAGCTTCTGTCCGGTCACCTAAATTTCTCCTGACAAATCATCACCAATTATCCAAATTGGTTTCCATGCAGTGTTGAAAAATTCCTTGTCTTCCCAATAAAAATCCACGATTACTCTTTGGAGTGGCTCCAACTTACAGTTGCCTTAAAGTTGCCTTAAAGACTGCCTTACAGTTGCCTTAAAGACTGCCCATGGTAGTATGGACGCATCCAGTTTTCAGTAAGAATATTACACAAGTATTTGAAATTCAATTTTTATTAGATATACTTTCAACATTTGATCAACACATCTGGTTAGTCCCTCTCCATGGCTGGATTTTGTACCTGGACGCTGGTGGGAGGGCCTAATCTCATGTTATTGATTCATTGGAGATAACTGATTTATGATAGATGTCGCTAGGTCATGTCATTGAGGGTTATTCCGAGAGTCGAGGTGACGTTTGTCACTTGGTGAAGTGAGGATTTTAGGAACTCAGAATGAAAGAAGTGCTACCGGTGTGCTTTCCCGCAATTTACGCTTATACGAGGCTAGAAACAGTTTGTAGACGCCTGACATCAAGTAGTTAAGGGACACGACAGAAGGTGCAGTTTTCATTGGCGTGGCAATTCTTTCATTGGTCATAAACTATAATTTAAATGTATGCGGTATACGACAGCCGACTTTCAACACTTCCAAGAAATCAGATACGTATTCTTTCATCCCCCGTTCTTCTACTTTCAGACATTCTTCTCTTTTCAGAGAGCGAGTAATGGCGCTATAACCATAAACCATATAGGGCTAGGACTTTAGTTAATGCTTAGGTCCCAACCGTTTGACGAGAAATGGAGCATCACTTAACCTTTTTAGATTAGATGCTCCCAACGACTATTTTTTTTAATACTTTGTTTTTTTTTTGTTCTGTGCACCAAACAGGGCTTTCTGTTCAACTATTCTCTCTGACTATTCATTTCCCTTTTCCTTTGATATTTACTGAAGACTACGTGGGTTCCCCGTGTCTTCTTAAGGTAGATACCAAATCCTCCCTATCTCCAACGGTTGCATGGACGTGGCCAGGTGAGCGATCGAGGAGTGTCTTCGTGGAGATTATTGTGTGAAGAAACGTATCAGTTATTTGATCCGTTTTATGGTGACATGCAATGTCTTCAACGAATTATTCCTCATCGTAGCTCCATCCACGAGGTGTGCAAACGTCAATGCTAATGCTAATGCTAATGCTAATATCAAATGACCGGGTTGCATTCACAGTAACGCTGTATGAAGGGCCAAAAACAGTGGGCGGACCCGTAAGCAGAGACACTTACGCGAAACCCGCGAGAACATAAGATTCTCCTTCCAACGATACGATCCAACAAATCGCATAACCCAATTCGCAATACTCATTAAGCTTTCTACGGGATGGCTTGTTAAGAAGGGCGCGTCACTCACGCTGAAACTGTTGGAGTAGAATTCGCAAAATCATAATCGAATCGGTAGGATAAGAAAATGATACTGTTTATTCCCTCCTAGACGCCGGTTGTCAAACCACTGATCGCAGCAAGCCGTGCTTTGAAACTGACGTGTTTTGTTTTTGCTGCGTCGTTTTCGCGTAATTTAACTTTAATTTAACTCGCGTAATTTAACTTTAATTAACAGTGAAATCATAAAATATCCGCGTGCTTTGGGAAACCTGTAGTGAATACAATCGATTCCCACCCGAAATGTGTGAGTGCCGGTAGTATTTCCACATTTTGTGGTTTTTTGTGCTGCGCCCCCGCACCCGGAAGAGGAGTTACATCAGCTTAGTTTTGCTTATTAGAGGTAGTATTGAGACATCCGGACATACATTATTAGGTTTGAGCGTTTGTCCGCTTTGTCGCGAGTGAATCGATGATTATTAGCAGTTTTGAAATTCGATATAGAGTGGCCTCGTAGCGGGCATTTGATTATTGGCAGAGTGTGGAATGCAAGAAAAGAAGACCAGTGCGTGTAGAAAACGGCCATTTGCTTATCAGAAGCAGCAAACGAAGACAATGCGCGTGCGGGAAAGGCTGTCACATAATTTCAGATGCGTTCACCATGTGGTGTACAGAGTTTTCTTATGCAGGTTACATATATAACGGGCGGTTTGGCCACGTTAATTTTTGCGCTTATTTTGTCGGGAGTGCATGAAATTAATTACGAGGCAACGTCGAGAACTTTTATGTTTACGAATGAACAAGAGAGTGTAACGAAGGAAGCGGCAATAGGTGAGATGTATCTGACTATATATTGTGAATCACTAAATACGCGTCAATCAAGCATTGCACATACGCTTGATTGAAAGTTTCAGTATGTCACTACTGGAGCGGGGCTTATTGTGTACGAAGATAGCTTCGGAATGCTTGCGTTCTTGAAATGGGCTATTGGAGTCGCGGTAGAGCTGTCACCTTCTAATCCCCGGATTTAAGCTTTTTGCAACTGTAAACAGCAAATATGAAACAGTTGCAGGAAGATTCTATCCATAATACCGCTGCCAGACAGTGGGAATTAGATTGTAAACACACACACACACACACTAGACGCCGGTTGTCAAACCACTCCATTGTCCAATTCCAGCTTGAATGATACCCTGATGCTCCCTCCCTGCCCAATATATATTCAATGTCATGTAGTAATATATAAAATATAGTGAATATTAAACTGATAAAAAATATAGTGAATGATTATTATAATGATATTTAATATACTAAGTAAATGTAAGAATGATAGTACCAATTCCATTTGTTAACCTGAAAGTTAAGACAATATAATAGCTATGAGAAAAAAAATTGATTCAAACATATTTTACAATACTTGGAATATCCATGGATGATCTGAATTTATATAGCATATGAAGAATAGTAAATCAAAAATTTCGAAGTGCTGTTCCGTTTCCTTGAATCACAAAAACTTTTTGTGTCTTGTGAGTCTCACAGATACTATGTTTATCAGCTATTTT
Source organism: Aedes japonicus (assembly GCA_034211315.2). Taxonomy (NCBI): domain Eukaryota; kingdom Metazoa; phylum Arthropoda; class Insecta; order Diptera; family Culicidae; genus Aedes; species Aedes japonicus. The sequence goes on from JASCZW010002182.1 coordinate 372,668, forward strand.
TATATAGCTATTTTTATCAAATTTAAATGCAATAATATCATATCATTTAATATCAGAACATAAAATAAACATCTTACGTTATAATATAAAATCAAAATACGAGCTACTATAGTAGAATATATATCCGTAACTTAGCTGGTCATCGAAAGACTTCCGCTGTTGCAGCTTCGATAAAATTAATATCTAACGGGTGTCCACTAAATAATGAGAACGAAAAGAATGGGTCAGGAAAAAAATACCAGTGAAGTTTTGTTCAAACTGATTTATTTTATTAAAAGGGTCAACTTAAATCTTCAAACTAAGTTTAGTGAATATTGTCATATGGTCCGTGGTCCGCCGTGCGGCGCAGCTTAGTCGTTATGCTGGAACATGACCGTTGGACGGCAGCCACATCGATTTTTCGGATGCAGCTTTTGATCCTGTTAGTAAGTTGCTTGGTGTTCTTGGCCTTCCAATTATCCTTGTATACCATGGAGCTCAAAAGACCGAAGAAATCCTCGATAGGACGGCACTGTGGCAAATTTGTCGGATTCCGGTCTTTTGGGACATATGGTATATTTTGGCTCTCCAAAAACGTTAGCGTTTTTTTTGCGTAGTGCGATGATGCCTTGTCCGGCCAAAACACGTATTTGCCATCCGAGTGATGTTGTTTAAGAAATGGGATGAGTATTTTCTGCAAACACTCTCTTTGGTACACCTCCTGGTTGATGGCCAAACCGCTTGGTTTGAACCACGGCTTCGAAATACCCTTATCGGATATTACGATGTATAACATAACCTTCGATTCAAATTTGTGCTAGAACTTATACATTACTTTTGGAGGAGTAGTAGATTTGTCCTTAGTGTAGAATCGGTCGTTTCCCGGTATCTGAGACTTCGAAAGAGGAAAGTAGCTTTCGTCGTCCAGAACGAAAGATTTTCCGCCGTAATTCGGAGTCATCCAGCGGCATTGGGATTTCACGGTTTGAATCTGCTCATCTGTGTACTCTGGGGATCTGGTTTTCTTTCTACACACTATTCCTTCTTTCTTTAGCGTCTTGCAGATGAGTGACTTCGAACAATGGAACTTTCGGGCTGCTTCCCGTTGACTTACCGAATCCTTGTTGTTGAACATGCTGCGCAGCGAGCGGAGCGTTTTCTCATTCATTATTTTCGCTGGACGGCCGCAACCTTTCTTCCGGGTTACTCTCATGCATGCCAGGATACGGTATACGGTGGATACCGGAACTTTTTCACGACAAAAATGGTCCACCGTGTATTTTTTTCCACGATCTTCGTTCGCTTGGAAGAATTGTACAACGCGCGCGCGCAGTTCTTCCTGTTTCGACGGCATGCTGAACACGACTGAACATGTTAGACTGAAATAAGAGTGTATGAAAATTTTCTGGAGAGTGCAACGATTCATTCATCTAAAGTGACATTTCTATGCGGCCGTTTTTGTTCTGATGGAAAAGTATTGAAATCATTCTCATTTTTTAGTGGACACCCGTTATTAAGAATTTGTTTTTACAGTTATAGTCAAATAACATAATAAGCGTAAGTATAATAGATATCTGTTATCCACTGGTTTGTAACTGCAAAAAAAAAAAGATTAGATATGTTTTAATATCCTAATAGTCTTGGAAAAGTTGAAAACAGAAAACAATTAGGAGAAATTAATTTTATACAAGCATGAATAATGCCAAAAACGTAGATTAAGTAAAACCAGACAAAAAAAAGTCCGATGACTCGTATTGGTCTGGATCTATAAATGATAATGGGAAACAGGAAAGCAATGATTATAAATTATATAGTTTTGGTGAATAAGGGAAATGCCTTTTTGAGTAGAATTTGTCGTACATAATGCTTCCTACATTTTTTTTTTCAGTGAAAATGGCATAGAATATAGATGAAATAGCGAAGGGATGTTATAGTATAAAATTATAATACCAATTTTAATTTCATTCACATATCTACAGATTGTGATCCTGCTGCAATTGTAGACGGGCCCGCTCATGCACTACTAACCTTAGATAAATTATCATAACCACCGAAAAAAACAAAATATATTTAAAATTATTTTAAAATACTTAGGAGTTCCTTGGATGACCTGAAATTACAAAGAATAGTATATCTACAATGTCGATGTGCTGCTGCTATAGTGGAAAAAATAATTGATGTGATATACAGTACTGGAAGAAATAAAGTGCTCACCCGGAAATAATTATATCATTGCTTCATAACTTCATCAAATTTGATTATATTATTTTGCTTTCTTCCGCAAAGTTGACTTAATTTGCGTTATCTTTCAGTTTTTTAGAAAAAAAAATTACTTTTCTCTTGAAATAAAAAAAAAAACTTTTTTTACTTAAATTGAGTTGTTTCTGAACTGGAAGAAAAAAAGTGCTCACTTTTACCTTATAATATTTTACTGTGTTTTGTTCGTTCCCAGTCGCTGATATTGACATATCCTCTTATTGTTGTTTATGCGCGATATATTCAAGAACAATTTTTCCCCGTTTTACTTGTTCGTTATTCGTGTTTTAAGATGGAAAGTAAGCAAATCCCCCTAAAAATCCGTAAACACATCGTTCGAGACCACCAGAACCATGAATCGTTCCGGAAGATTGCTGCTAAGTATGCTTTAAGCTACTCTGGTGTAAGGAAGGTATGGAAGAAATTCGAACAATGTGGAAGTGTGGCAGACAAATCAGGTCGTGGGAGAAAGCGGCTTACGTCACCACGCGAAGATTCGAGAATCGTACGAGAAGCAAGAAGATGCTCATCAATAACCAGCCGTGCTATACGTGAGAACTTGAATCTGAAGGTACCCGAAAGAATTATTCGCTACAGGCTGCAAAAAGCTGGATTAAAGAGCAAGTATGCAAGTTGACGCCCTCTAATCAGAAAAGTCAATAGAATCAAACGATTGAAATTTGCTCAAAAGTATGCGGAACAGCCCGTAGAATTCTGGAAACGAGTGGTATGGTCTGATGAGAGCAAATTTGAACTGTTTGGCAAGAAACAGCACCCTCGTGTTTGGATAAAGTCGGGAGAACGCTTATTGGATCAGAACGTGCAGAAAACTGTAAAACATGGTGGCGGAAGTATTATGGTTTGGGGGTGCTTCTCGTGGTCCAGCGTTGGAAATCTCGTGGAAATCGAAGGTATCATGACTGCTGATCGTTACATTGATATAATCAATGAAAATCTGGAGGAATCGCTTCTTAAAATGGGGCTTGAGGAAAGCTTCATTTTCCAGCAGGACAATGACCCAAAGCACACAGCACGAAAGTCAACTGCATTCTTCAAAGCAAATCGCATTAAACTGTTGGAATGGCCACAACAATCACCCAACCTCAACCCGATTGAAAATTTGTGGTCGATTTTGGATAGACAGGTGGATAAAGGCGAAGTGACGAATAAAACCAAGCTTTTCAAAGCTTTAAATGAAGCGTGGCAGAACATCGATGAAACATATCTGCACAACCTCGTCGAAAGCATGCCACGACGTCTACAAGCAGTAATCCAGGCAAAAGGTGGACATACTAAATACTAAAAGCTTTATATACTGTGTTTTCTTTACAATTTCTCTTGTGAGCACTTTATTTTTTCCAGTCGATAACAGAAAAGGTTCAATAAAAATTAAGATATAAATTTCCAGTCCTAGATTTTTATCATTTTCTTTGCACGAAACGACAAAACGGAAGAATAAAGGGCGATACGGTCAAAATTTGGTCAATATCAACTTGACGTATTTCTTTCAATTTTGCATTTAAAAAACCTGAACACCCCTCATTTTGAAGGTGTGTGTGTGTGTAGAATGTTGCTCCTATTTTGATTTTGGAATTCACTCTTCAGTTGTCAAAATGCCGTCCAAGCAAGAAGAGCAGCGTATCAAAATTTTGTTCGCGCATCGCGAAAATCCGAGCTACTCACACGCAAAGTTGGCAAAATCGCTAAAAGTTGCCAAATCAACCGTTACAAATGTAATTAAAGTGTTTGGGGAACGTTTGTCGACAGCCAGGAAGTCTGGATCGGGGGGAAATCGAAAACCGGAAGCCGCTGAGACGACAAAGAGAGTTGCCGGTAGTTTCAAGCGAAATCCTAACCTATCTCTCCGAGATGCCGCAAATAAGCTGGGTGTATCGTCTACAACCGTGCATCGAGCCAAAAAACGAGCCGGACTATCGACTTACAAGAAGGTAGTGACTCCAAATCGCGATGATAAACAAAATACGACGGCCAAAGCGCGATCCCGGAGGCTGTACACGACGATGCTGACGAAGTTTGACTGCGTGGTAATGGACGACGAAACCTACGTCAAAGCCGACTACAAGCAGCTTCCGGGACAGGAGTTTTATACGGCAAAAGGAAGGGGAAAGGTAGCAGATATTTTCAAGCACACTAAACTGTCAAAGTTCACAAAGAAATATCTGGTTTGGCAAGCCATCTGTACCTGTGGCTTGAAAAGCAGCATTTTCATAGCTTCCGGGACTGTCAACCAAGAAATTTACGTGAAAGAGTGTTTGAATAAACGTCTGCTGCCTTTCCTGAAGAAACACGGTTGTTCCGTACTGTTTTGGCCGGATTTGGCATCTTGCCATTACGGTAAAAAGGCCATGAAGTGGTACGCCGCCAACAACGTGCAGGTTGTTCCCAAGGACAAGAACCCTCCCAACACGCCAGAGCTCCGCCCAATTGAGAAATACTGGGCTATTGTCAAGCGGAACCTAAAGAAGACCAAAAAAACTGCTAAGGACGAGCAGCAGTTCAAGGCAAACTGGCTTTCTGCGGCGAAGAAGGTGGACAAGGTGGCTGTACAAAATCTGATGGCAGGGGTCAAGCGTAAGGCCCGGCAATTCGGATTTGGAAAAGCGGAAGCCTAACTGAATATTTTTCCTGAATTTTATACTAATTGAACTTGAAAAAGAAATTTAATTTGATTTTTTAAATAAACGATTTCACCGATTTACACGCGTTTTCCCTTGACCAAATTTTGACCGTATCACCCTTTAAGATGAATTATGTCGAATACAGCTCAAGGTTTTCTCTGAATGTGTAAAGTGTGTCACCCTTCAAGATTATTCGTTTTGGTGAGCACTTTATTTTTTCCAGTACTGTAACTACAATGGAACTGACTCTTAGCTTCGGGTCCTGAAATCCCTACTGAGCCCTTGCGGCACGTCAAGCCGGCCAGTTCAGCGCAAGGGAGAAACAAATATTATCTCTCTAAGAGGGACAAAAACAGAAACAAAAGTTTCAAGTGTAAAACACATACAACATGTAACAAAGAAAACAAGAAAACAGTGAAACAAAAGTTGATATACCTAGCATTAAGGTAATTCTCTTAAATTGTTAAAACATATCTATGTATTCAAAGAATTGAAAATAAAAATGGTTTTTACTACTACTCTCTCTCTCTCTCTCTCTCTCTCTCTCTCTCTCTCTCTCTCTCTCTCTAAGAGGGGGTTCGATCTATGATGATTAAAATGCTGGATGAGGTAAGGGTGGTAAAGACAAATTGTGAAAGACGAAACTAAATGGTGTCGCGCAAATCGACCACTGTCTGAACGTGTGTCGGTGACCTTCATAAACACATATGGTATTACCCGGCCACTGTGTCAGACCAGTGACTCATAGGCAGAATGCGGAATGAAAGAAATTTACATGTTAACCCGTAGTTTGAGAGCAAACTTGTCTTTCATTAAGTTGGTCCTTGTAATGAGGCTTTTTGAATGAGTTTTTTTGCTTACGAATTATTCTATTCATACACAGAATCAAAAGCGTTCACGAAAAGGAAAGCGGACCGTGCGCTAGTTCTCGTTTTTTCGTGATTTTTACCCAAAAACGTGAACTAGTTTCCGATTACGTGATTCAGTTCACGGTGTATTTTTGCTTGTTCTCGAATTCATGACTGCAGTTCACAGATCTGGGCACGGATTTTTTTTCCGTGTATTATTGTGAAAAAGTTTTTTAAACGAATAAAATTGGAAAAAATAGGTTTTCTGAATAACCTATTCCTTAACAAACGTTCGAACCTTTCAGTTTGGAGATTTTTTTTTAATAATCATTTATTTGTACAGGCTCAATCGAATTAACTTTACAGAGCCAAATTTTCATACTATTATACATCATTTATCTTAAAACTAAGGTTAAGAGGATAGAGCCGATTACTCGCGGCCGTCTCGAGGTTAATAGAGAGTACAAATTACGGATGGGAACGAGGGTGGGAATTCAAAGTATGGTTTACATAACACATTAAATTTAAATTGAAAATTATCTAAACACTTATAACTATACAATTTATGGTTTTCTTTTGACTTGAACATTTTTTGAAAAAGAAAAAAACACACACACACAAACACATATAAAAAAAACTTAAAGTAAACATACAGGTTAAACTAACTACAATCTAAGGCTAATGTTAGTCAAAAACACATAAATGAGTTTCATGTACTCCAAATCACGTGCAGCCAAAATATCTCGAATTGGCGCATTGGGTTGTCTACCTAGAGCCCGAAGGGAATCATAAAGCTCAGATCTGACTCCACAATGTTCAGCACAAGACCAAAATAACGTGATCTGCGTCCTGGTAGCCTTGTCCACACTCACAAAGATTGCTGTCGCTCAGCCCAACCCGGTATAAATGAGCGTTCAAAGAATAATGATTGGACATGAGGCGAGACATGACACGAATGAAGTCTCGATCCACATCCATCCCACTAAACCAAGAGTTCTTCGACACCTTTGGGATGATAGAATATTGCCACCGCCCCAAATCTCCTTTACTCCATTTATACTGCCAGCTGACGGATGACTGTTGACGAAAAATAGGAAAAAAATCGTTGAAGGCGATTTGTCGATCACAAATATCGCCTTCTATAGCGCCCACCTTTGCAAGCGACTCCGCTTTCTCATTGCCCAGAATTTAACAATGATATGGAACCCATACAAAGGTGATGATTAAATAACGCACTTAGAAGCTCCTGTATTTTCATGAGAAAATACGAGGAGTGCTTTACCGGCCTCAATGAGCGAATAGCCTCTATAGAACTCAGACTATCCGTGAAAATGAAATACTGATCCGGTGTTGGTGAGGCAATAATTTCTAGCGTAAAGTGTATTGCTGCTAATTCAGCGACATATACGGAACAAGGAGCTTGAAGTTTACGATTGGCGCTATAAATTTCATTAAATATTCCAAAGCCTGCTGACTCCTCTATCAATGATCCGTCAGTGAAGAACGATTTAGTGGAATCAACTTGGCCAAACTTTGCAGCAAATATCACCGGAGCAATCATAGGACGATGATGCTCTGGGATTCCACGAAGCTCTTGCTTCATGGATAAATCAAAATGAACCGAATTGTCGAAATCGGAGAAGCAAACACGATTGGAAATGTTTGGCGAAGGGCTGACATCCTGTGTTATGTACAAATGGTACAAGGTCATGAAGCGGGTTTGAGGATTCAACTCAAGGAGCTTCTCAAAATTTTCGATCACCTGGGGGTTCATAACTTCACACCTGGTGAGGAGCCGGAGAGATAATTCTGAAAACCGATCCGAGAGTGGCAACATGCCAGCCAGCACTTCAAGACTCATGGTGTGAGTCGAGTGCATGCAACCTAACGCGATACGAAGACACCGATACTGAATACGTTCCAGTTTGATGAAATGCGACCGAACCGCTGACTGAAAACAAAAACTACCGTATTCTATAACCGACATAATCGTTGTCCGATACAACGTTAGAAGATCTTGCCGCCACCAGGTCTCGGTAAATGTGCAGAAAAAATTGTTGACCCTTTGCTGGCACTTTCGCTTCAAATACTCAATATGGGATCTCCAGGTGCACTTAGAATCGAACCAGACCCCAAGATATTTAAATGACATAGAATGATCGGCTTACCCCACATTTGAAGCTTAGGTTGTGCAGGGTTATGCTTCCTAGAAAAAACTACCAACTCAGTTTTCTCGTTAAAGAATTCTCCTACCTGGCTTGTAACAATATTGCCTGCCGAACTGCTCACCAATGATTAAACGGTTCTGCTTTCGTCATGCGACCCTAGCACCCTCTCAGGTTTCAATTCAACTTTCTGGACTGGACGTAGACTCTTTTTCTTAAATACTAAGTTTTTCCAAAATTGATCTACACTGATTTTCTTTCAATTGGCTTGCACTTTGGCCTGCAATCACATTCAATTTTTTTTGAACTTGACTTATTTTGTGATAATTACCCATACAACACTTTTTTGTAGGAGTAGTCATTTTTTTATTAAACATATTTGAAAAAATCGATTAAAAAAAAGTTAAGCCCTTTTCAAAAGACAGTCTAGAAAAAAATTGAAGAAACTAAGTATGCAAAGTGGCTTATGTAGTCATGGTCTACACACCCAGAAAGTTTCGTTGCAATCTGAGAGGGTGCTGCCAACTCCGAATACGATTTGGGGCGAAAACGGTCGCCTACGAATTTTGTTCCGTTATCCGAGAATAAAGACTGGATTCGGAAAAAATGAGACACACAAAAATGATCACCAAAAATTCATTTTAAATCGGATACTTCTCAAATTTTCAGGGATTAAATTACTATATATTAGCTATGTTTTGGCATTATTTATTTATTAAATTTCCTCCCCCAAGTTGAATGCTCGTACATTTCTCTTTACACTGCACGTGATATCTTGGGCGAGGCTTTGTTCATCTTCCTTACACAATTTCACCCAGTTTTTCTTCAAAGCTTCATCGGTTTTGAATGTTTTTCCGCTTTTCTTCAACTTCTTCTTCATTATCGCCCAAAATTTTTCGATCGGACGAAGTTCTGGTGTATTTGGCGGGTTCGCCTCCTTTGGGACCACATTACCGCCCTTCGCTTCGTACCAATCCATTACAGGCTTGGCGTAATGGCACGAAGCGAGATCCGGCCAGAACAGCGTGGGACCACGGTGAGAGCGGAGGAAGGGCAGCAAGCGCTTCTGCAAGCATTCCTCTCGATAAATCTGCCCGTTTATGGTGCCGGTTGTAACGAACGGCTTGCTGTACCGTCCGCACTCGCAGATCGCCTGCCACAACAATCTTGCTGTTTCGGAACTTTTCCGGAACCTCCATGCGGGACGTACCGACAAAAAACTCGAGGCCGGCATATGTCTCGTCGTCCATGATGAGACAGCCTGGCTTGACGTGCCACTCACGGTACAGCTTCCGCGCACGCAATTTGGCCACCGTGTTTTGCTTGTCAGTCCGGTTTGGCGCCTTCCTGACCTTAAAAACACGTAGCCCAGTCCGCTTCATGGTCTGCTGGACGAACCACTTCGACGAATTGACCTTTTTGGCCACGTCTCAGGTGGAAAGGTTCGGGTTATTGTTAAAGTACTGCCTTATCTTCCGTGCCTTCTCTGGGTATTCCGTTTTCGGTTTTCGACCGCTTTGAGCGTGCCGCTCGATGGTCTTCGTCTCCTGTAACATCTTCACAACGCGGGACACGGTGGAATGGTGGATTCCAAGCCTTTTGCCGATCCATCTGTGCGACTGACCAGGACTATCGATCACCGCGCCCAAGATTTGCTGACGTAGCTCTTCTTGTTTCGAATGCATCTTGAAAACTACTTGACAGATCGACAAATTCGACGATAATTTCCAAGTGTATAGCCTTACTTGCCATACAAACGAAAACGCAAATATAAGCCTTCACTAGAACAGGCTTTCTACTACCCTGGCGTATAGAAACCGGCCCTGCAAAATCAACACCTGATTTCGTGAAAGGTGGAGATGGCACAACTCTAACCTCTGGAAGATCGCCCATAGGCGGTTGAAGCAGTCTCGGATTGGATCAGAAACAAGTTACACAAGATCTGATAACCATTTTGACAACAGAACGAGCATTCAGAAGCCAGAATCTTTGCCGGGCAAACGATATGAGACCAGATGGACCAATATGCAACATCTCACAGTGCATTGCTCTCAGCAACAATTCAACAATTGGGTTTTTATCAGGCAGTACAGCTTGATGCTTGGAATTATACCTTTGAAGTCCAGTAAGTTTAATTTCGTTTTTGCCGATACATTCGCAAGAAAGCTTCTAATTTGGCAAGATATTTGCAGCTGCGAACAACAAATCCGGGTTTTCGCGACAAACAAGACAACATGTACAAGCAGGAATGCCTGAAAAAACTCAGGAATTCTTCCGAACATTCAGGCTCACAATGTACCTGTAATGTTTTGATCTGATGTGACAAGCTGCCACTACAACGGAGAAGTATTACAGTGGTATTGAGACAACAAAAATTCCGCCCAGTTGAAAAATATTGGGCAATTGTCAAACATAAGTTGAAGAAGAGTAGCAGGTGACTCGGGAGATGCAACAGAATTGAAGAAATGGTGGAACAAAATGGTCGCCCAAGTGAGCCAACAGAGTGTTCGAAATATGATGAGTGGTATTCGATGAAAAGTTCGAGATCTCATCAAAACCAAATCGGAATCTTGTTTTTGCGGTTCTTCTTTTAAAGTGAAATAAATTACCTTCATTTTGTGTATGCAACATTTTATTTCCGAGACAGAATTGTTTTCTGTTTACGTCCAGATATTAAATGAATCAAGCTTTACACAAGGTACATATATGTACAACTATGTGTCACTAAAATGAGACCGAAGATATGTTTCAAATTGAACTTATTTACGATCCATATGGAATAATGAACCTAGAAAATATCTCGTGTTCCAAATACCGGATAACATAAAGGGCGATACGGTCAAAATTTGGTCAATATCAACTTGACGTATTTCTTTCAATTTTGCATTTAAAAAACCTGAACACCCCTCATTTTGAAGGTGTGTGTGTGTGTGTAGAATGTTGCTCCTATTTTGATTTTGGAATTCACTCTTCAGTTGTCAAAATGCCGTCCAAGCAAGAAGAGCAGCGTATCAAAATTTTGCTCGCGCATCGCGATAATCCGAGCTACTCGCACGCAAAGTTGGCAAAATCGCTAAAAGTTGCCAAATCAACCGTTACAAATGTAATTAAAGTGTTTGGGGAACGGTTGTCGACAGCCAGGAAGTCTGGATCGGGGGGAAATCGAAAACCGGAAGCCGCTGAGACGACAAAGAGACTTGCCGGTAGTTTCAAGCGAAACCCTAACCTATCTCTCCGAGATGCCGCAAATAAGCTGGGTGTATCGTCTACAACCGTGCATCGAGCCAAAAAACGAGCCGGACTATCGACTTACAAGAAGGTAGTGACTCCAAATAAAAGCTAGCCCTCCCCTATTTGAAATCCTGGCTACGCCTATGCAGTGATGTCGCAATGTTTTTGCTCTAACACGTTTGAGTTGACGCAAACGGCTATTTGACCAGGGTGGCTTTGGCTGCGGGCGACAAAAAGGAACATGTTCAGCAATTATATCGCGAACAATCAATGTGGCTGAAATAAATCACTGCGTCGTCAATGCAATCGAAATCATCGAGAGGTTGCCAATCGACACGGGAAATAGTAGCACAAATATCGGCATGATTAGCACGGCGGTAGTCGTACATCTGTGAACCATCGGTGCAACCACCACGTTCAAAGCTGGGTGGTCGGCGTCAAGGGAGATAAGCGGTTCAATAGCTTCGGCTACTTCACATGAATTGCCCGTGAATTTCCACGGATCTTTGAACTGTTTGTTGCATTGCGATCGGTGGGGTATAATACAGCAAACTTTGGGCCAAATAGCTGCGCATTGTGGAATCGCTCGTCCCGCCAAGTCTCCGTCAATACAATGACATCATAATCGCATTCACTGACAGCCAAGAAAAACGAATCTACCTTAGTTCGGAGTCCACGTACGTTTTGGTAATAAATCCGCAAAGCAGAAACAGGCACTACGTCACTGAAGTGCCAGAGATGAAGTTTCCAGGCGACGACGACTCAAAATTGGATAAGGCGGCGGGTGCAACGTGGGTTAACAATTCAGTGTTCTAAAATCAAACCATCAGTTCTAGGCGTACTTTGCTTTAGAACAACTTGCATTTCAGTGTTTGAATACCAAATATTTTTCCCTTATTGGACAATGGCTGTTGGTTTAACTAGTGTATCGAATATAAGCTATCCACATACATTTGCGTTGTACGCATGTATTTGTGATGGTTTTTTATGCTCTGAACACTGCATGCTGTGCGTTTGACTGTCAGCTTTCTTTTGTTTACTTGTTTGTGCGGTTCAAATTCTGCGTTTTCAAAATGTCGCGTATTGAAAAGGATGTGGAAATTAAGGTTCTGGACACATGGCTAAGTGAGAAGGGTATTACTATGCAAAAATTGGCGAAGCGGTTTGGAATTCATCATGCGAGTGTTAAAACCATCATTAATAAGTTTGGGGAACACTATTCTTTGGATGAGCTACCAAGAAGGAGGAGAAAACCCGGTTCTTCCAACCCGAAACTGGAGCAGAAAGTGGTATCTCTAATCATGAAGAACAAATCAATGTCAATACGTGATTTGGCCAAAAAAGCAGGAACGAGTGTCGGAATGATCCAGCGTATCAAGAGGCGAAACCACCTGAAGACCTACAAGAAGCAGAAAATCTCGAAACAAAGTGCAGAACAGAAGAAGCGAGCAGCAACAAGGGCCCGGAAATTGTATTCGCGTCTTTTGCAGCGTCCGGATGCATGCGTTTTGATGGACGATGAGACCTATGTAAAGGAGGACTCAAAAACCCTTCCAGGTCGTTGGGGAGGATGTGAGCGATGTGGACAGGTCGATTCAAGTGGAGAAATTCGGTCGAAAGGTACTGGTATGGCAAGCAATATGTTCCTGTGGTTTAAAGTCAACCATTTTTTACACTACCGGAACTTTAAATGCGAAAATCTATCGATCTGAGTGTCTCCAGAAGAGATTGTTGCCGTTATATAAGAAGAATAGTACACCTCCACTGTTTTGGCCGGATTTAGCGTCGGCTCACTATGCCAAAACCACTCTCAATTGGCTTGCGGAAAAGGGTATAGATTTCGTTGAGAAAAATATCAATCCACCAAATTGCCCTCAGCTTCGACCCATCGAACGTTACTGGGCAATCGTGAAGAGGGTCTTCAAGAAGACTGGTAAGGCTGCTGGGAACATGCAGGAGTTCAAAAAAATTTGGGCTCAAGCGTCCAAAAAATGCGATGCAACACTTGTCCGGAACTTGATGAAGAGCATTCGATCCAAAGTTCGAAAATTCGTGAAGGAATAACTTAAATTTCATCCGGTCTTCATTATGTTCAAGTTTAACCTCGTACAATAAAGGATGTTCATTATGTTCTGCAGCCCTTCTTTTCTAAACCTATATCATGAATATTGTATGAGAGGATACCAAAAACGGGTGATGCACTTTGGTTTTCCGATTTTCGGTTTTTGAAGAAAACAAATGACGAATTTCACGCCAACTCATCCAGTGTTTGGCAGTACCCTCTCAGAATCCAATGAAATTATGGGTGGTTGGACTATGTCTTTTCAAACCACTTTGGCAAAGTGACTTTGTATACTTTGTTTTTTCAAAATTTGAAAAGAGCTCAACTTAATTCAACATAACTCAAAAAAGAAAAGACTTACAAAAAAGTTATGCATGGACTTTTAGAAAATTCTCCTAACTTTTATGAAATAAATTGTAAAAATTGTAAAATCGATTCTTACACGGTTAAAAAAAATTAATTTAAAATTTAAAGTCAATTTGCAAAAAAATGCTATCTTAGAACTGGACGAATTTTTTTTTTAATAAAGGTAATATAATTGTCTAAAAATTCGTTAAACATTGCAAGATGGGCACTTTTAAGGAAAAAAAAGTTTTTCTAACAACATAATTTTTAATGTTCTATTTTTACCGTGTATCATGCAAACTCGTCTTGTTATGGTCTTTAACACCCCTATAGGATCCAATAACATTTAGCAGTCATATAGAATTGAATGTATTGAACATTTGGTAAAAATATATGATTATTGTTCAAATTTTAGATGACTAACATTTGAAAAGGGTCAAACCATTAAATTTTCCTTGACATCAGTAAAACAGAACCAAAAGTGAACGTTTAGGTACAAGTCATTCATAACTGCTTGTTCGGATATTCCTATTTTTAGGGGCGATTCAAAAATGGCTTCGTATATCTTTGTGTCGAGGGGAAGGGGGGACCGGCCGGAAGTAAGTTCAAGATTTGTTACAGAATGTGTAAAAGTTATGGGAAAAATTGTGATAGAGGTGGGCTGATAAATCTAAAAGAATAGCGGACGTCATATTTGAATGATATGCATCAAGTCTTATCAAATTAGAAAATTCTAGTTCTAAATTCTGAATTCAATAATATGACGTTATATGAATTTTCTAAATACTGTTTATGGCACTGAAAACTCGTAGGTGTTTGCTTGGTAATGGTTTTATTTTATTTATATTTTTATACGTACATTTTCACGAGTTTGTAATTAACATAGCTTCATATATTTAATTTATAATGCTTTCTCATAGAAAGGAAATTCTTTGAATAAAAAAACCTTTTAGCTGAAAATTGATTTTCTGAAATAGGTACAAAGCAATGAACCTGTGTAAAAGGTATTGTCTATACGTGGCTATTGAACTCTTCAAGTTCTTCTGACATTTTTGCATACTGTTCAGCTGATATGAAACGGAAATTCAGTTTTGTAATACTTTTTTTTGACTGTTCTCGAGGAGTTTGGATTGTGATACCATAATATTGAGAAACACGTGCTCTCTTTGCCATTTGCTTGAACTTCTCCCGTCGGATTTACTCGAAGTTCGCGGGAAGACAAATTGCACAGAGCCCGGTTGCATGATTCGCGACCGACTGATGACTCGTCACTGGGTTAATACGAGTGCCGATTGTCACAACAAGAAAGTTGTGCACTCTTAACATGCAGGACAAGGGAGGCATGTGTAGCAAGCGTAATAACGTAAGCGTCATCATTTGTCATTTTGGTTGATGCTGCACTTCTTTTTCTTCGAGTCCTCTCTCTCTGCTGAGGAAGCAGGAGGCGGAAAAATACACTGATTTGCGATGCGAGTAGAGGCTGACATCGGCGGGTAGCGGATGAGATAAGGAGGTCGAGGTTACGAGGTCATACTAATGCACCTTTGTATGACGTGCGGAAGTTTTTTTAGGTAGAAGAAGAATATGTTCATCGGAGTAATACTTGCCCGAGGTGGTCGTGTGGAAGACCCCGTCTCCTATCCCAAACACAGGGCCGGGACGTCTGTTGAGCGCTGGCAGGAAAGGCTCGACTGTGTTGGGTGGGTAAGGGGCTTCCAAAGTGCGAAATGTGTTGCGTCCCGGGATAACATAGTTTAGTTGTCGGTGGTTGCTGGCGATGGCGAAACTTGGGGTATCAGTAATGATGTCGCAACTCTCCTGATTTTTGCCGGAACCCAAAAATCCTGGGAATTCACGGAAAACCAAACCCTCATACCATGTTGAAGGGTCCAGAGCTTTATCCTTAAGTGACGGGTCGAGTCCGATTTTGAAGGACTCAAAGGAAAGCGTGCTAGTTTCCTTTCCTTTAGCAATAAGTTTCACCACGGGCGGGTTATCTTCGATCTCAAGATTGCTACTGCTTCAATGCTGACGTCGGGTCGGATTCTCGACTCTCGTATATGGGAATGGTGACATCATTCTCCTGTGGCTTTTTCTATATCGAAAACGCGACGGGGACGTTTTACAGTTCCTACATGCTCAAGTGTAGGCCAATGCGCAGTTTCGGCAGAAGTCAATTGAGCGACGGGCTTATGGTTTAGTTGCTTTATTTCACACCTCAGTTCGGTTATTGCCGTCGTAAGTGAACTAAGAGGTGAATTTTCGTCAGCTTTGTTCGAGATCGTACGGAAGTGTGAATTCTCAAACAGTTCCGCGCATTTTTTCGATGGAATGAGCAGTACGATAGCAGCGCACGTGTAACACCTGAAAAGTAGCCACGGCAGACTACATAACACAGTGTAACAGTGATTCGGAACTTTTGAAGTGACATAGTAGAGATTGTTTATCTGGTCGAACATAACACAAAACCGTGTTCGAAATGTTTGTAACACCCTAAAAAAAAATATTTATTTTTAAAAAAACGTTTTTTGGTACGTTTTTGCGCATAAAAATTCGTACACGCGCATTTTTCAACCAATTTCAAAATTTTTGGCGTTTTTGAATAGCTTTTTATTGTAGCTTTAAGAAAAAAAAAATGTGGATACATTGTTTGCTGCACTCGACCACAAGCACTGTCCACAAGATTGGCGATTATTTCTAGACGGTTCTTGCAAAAGTGAGTATTTAATGTGTTACGAGTTTATGAAAACGAAGTTAGAGTAAAATTTTGAAATTCGTTTTCACATTACTATCATCATTGGTCTGAAAGCAGTATTGCTGCACAACAAAAATGAATTGCCATCAGTTCCAGTAGCATACGCTACTGATATGAAAGAGACGTATCAAACGATGGAAAAAATTCTACGATTGATAAATTACAATAAATTTCGCTGGCAGATTGCCTCGGACCTCAAAGTCCTGACAATTTTGCTTGGAATGCAGGGAGGCTACACTAAATATCCATGTTATTTTTGTGAATGGGACAGTCGGGCAAAAAATCATTACAAGTGTAACAACTGGCCACCGCGAAAGATGATTCAAATAGGCAAAAATAATGTCCTTAATGGAATGTTAAAAACGGGTTTTTAACAATAAATAAATATTTTTAGGGTGTTACGAATATGTTGAACACGGTTATGTGTTAAAATTGACCAGATAATCAATCTTTACTATGTCACTTTGTAAGTTCCTTCCAAGGTTGCGGGTTATCGCAAGCATTCTTCATTCACCACGTTTGCTCTTCGCCACAGAGTCGAAGCAGCAGTGAACATA
Source organism: Aedes japonicus (assembly GCA_034211315.2). NCBI lineage: Eukaryota > Metazoa > Arthropoda > Insecta > Diptera > Culicidae > Aedes > Aedes japonicus. The sequence continues at coordinate 389,505 of JASCZW010002182.1, forward strand.
CATTCAAACCATCGTGCCCGATCGGTCATGCAAAGGGAGCAACATCGGTTATTTTTTCGTCTCTTCCATCTTCTTCGCCATTCGCTGTGTTACCACTTGACATATTCAAGCTTAGGGCACTCACTCTCGATATTCTTTTTGCACGATTCATAGGAGCATTCTTCGGATGCGATGCAGTTCGGCAGTGATCACCTAATAATATATTCTTCATGAAGAATAGGCTGCTGCTTGATCTTCACGAAGAACATTTTGTTGGTTGGTTGGAACCGAATGCTTAGGTAGCTTAGCTGGAAGGATGGTGACATCGACGATTTTTTTTACAGATATCAAATAATCATATTTTTATTGTAAATATAAGGTACATGTACCAGTTCTTGCCGTACATTCCTATTATGTTGTGTTTTCATATAGTCTATGAATACCATACCTTTACGCGGCAATCTGGTTATTTAGCCATAACTAGTACATCTACTACACAGTGGAGTGGGTTATTACGGGTTTTTCACAGCTTTTTTGGGCGGATATACCTTAAAAATCGCTTTTTACGCGGTACGTTTCAAATCGATTTCGATTTCTAACGAATCGCAAAACAACACAACTTTAATCAGCATGTAGTAGAGGATGGCGAATCAGCCCAGGAGGCTGAAAGCCACTTTAATAAAGACACACAAAAAAATGTAGTAGAGGAATGTTTGTTTTATCATATGGTGTTGTTGGATTGCGTGGTAGTCTTGTGGTTTGTGCGTGATCAACGATTATAGCCATTGTTTACAGGAACAGATCATAAAGTACTCGAGACGAAATCAATTTCAATACGATGGTTTGGTCGGTTTTTCGGTTTTATGTGGTTTTTACGCCGTTTTCAGGAGTCGCGTATTAAGCAACCCAGTGAATTATATGTATGTGCAGCAATCCCATAAAAAAGATTTACTGAATCTCAGAATTTTTCAACAGTTGGGAAGCTGTCTATCAAAAAATAATAACCATATTTTTTTTATTATTATTGTATTAGAGTGATCCTTTTCGTGGTAGGGTGGCCTGAAAAACTTTTTTTTAAATTACCTTAAAAAATATTACTCTGGAACTGGTGTACCAATTATTGAATATCTAAAGGGAAGTTATTCTGATCTAGTTTTTAGGAAAAATGTTTGCATAATCATTAACAGCAGAAGTCTGCTAATTAGGGATTTTCTAGTTGGAGCGCTTTTTAGGTGGTCCGGTAATTTAGTTGCGACCCAATTAAAAAGCAGTTGTGCTTCAAAACTTGATGTCAAAACTATGATGACGTTTCGATGTCATTTTTGTCGAGGAATCTTTCAATGTTTGTTGCAAGCTAACTATTTCTTTATCTTTTAACACTTTGCTGTCATTGTGACGATCTTACCAATGGTAAGTTCCTAGTAAGTGGACCTCAAGCCAAAGCTGGATTTGCTCGTCAGTTGTGTTTGTTCCAGTTATGCCGTAAATCGATACTGCAAGAGATTTTCCATCTGCCAAATGAGACTCTGCCCGCTTAGACATGCTTCATTTGTAACATGAAAACTTATCGAACAACTTCTTCTAAGAGATATCAAAGGTTTCAAGGCCTTGCTTTGGCAATCCAATCAATAATCTGCCGTAACAATACATTTTTCATTCGTTGTTCAAGAGACAAATCCTCGTCCTCCAAAATCAGCTTCAGCATCAGTTCTCGTTTGTATCTAGTTTTGATTGCAATGATCACCGACTGATCTATTGGTTGGCATTCTGCAGTTATGTTTGGACTACTAAGCAGTTGCTGACACCCACAATTTAGCAAACAAGTAAATGACAACAAAAGCAAATAAGTCAAGCGCCCCTCGCTCATCATTGACGTTTGTCGATGCCCCCCGATTGGCGAATGCCGTTCGCTAATTGGGTTGCAGTCATCCCCCAATTAACGAACGGCTACTGTGTTGTGATTGTGTGTTGAAAAAAATACTGTTAGTTTTTTACGGTTTTCATGGTTTGTAGGCAGGGGACGCTATCTGATTTTGTATATTTTCTTGAAAGATAAGAGCTCTTTAAAAACAGCGATGTATCGTTCGTTATTTTAAAAAATCAGGTTCTGGTTTTTTCCATACGAATAGATTACCATGCGCACAGTGATCTAAACAGCCTTTTTTCACGGCGAAATTAATAACTCCTAGGGGTTACGTTTCCGAATCTTAGTGTCTTCTACAAAGTTGTGTTTAAACAAGTTGTCCATCTTGTGGTGATTATTTTGTAGTTTCAAACTTGCAAACTTTTGAACGAAACACAATAGTAGGATAGCGTCAGAAACAAGTTTGTAGGTACTATAATTTCAAGCAACTTTGTACAAGACACAATTTTCTAGCTCTTCATTAGAATATCTTTATGCTATTTTTCTGCTTTAAATCACGGTGTCAAAAAATTAAGTTTTTTATAATTACTTTTTGTTTCTCATTTTGAGAAAAAGTGAGCTTGAAACAAAATATAGAAAACGTTATAGCGCACATTATTGTTTTGCAATTCTTTTTAATACAACTTATCATTTAAATGTTGCGGGTAATTTTAACAAAAAACATGTGTTTTTACTTTTCGACCTTATGATTATTTAGGCGAGAATTTGCCAAAAAATCATCTTTGTTTTAATGGGTATCAAGGTGAGGTTTCACATGAGCGGGGACTGCTTAAAATCGGACATTTTTAGGGACACTCCAATCGACACCAGCAAAATAGCTTTGAACTACAGCAGTTAGCGTTTTACTCTTGTGTGTGTTGTTTTGTTTGTGATTTTTGGTCTCAAAAATCGTGAAGTTATAATCAACCTAACCTATAAATCATATGTAAAAAGGACTCCCTCCAGTTTCACCTTAAGCGAAAATAACAAAAGAATCGTTCTTTTGTCAAAATCAGATCGAAAAATAAACATGTTTTACATCGTGGCGTTGGGGAAAAAAATGCTTGTCTCTAATTTCCCGAGTACCTCACACTACCACGATCGCAACCTGATCATACCATTTTTCTCATTTTTCTCGTTGCGAACCTCTGCGTCTGGTTCCGGTCAGATTCGAGACTACACACTCAGATTACTTTACAGAAATCTGTAAAATTTTACCGAATTCTCAACTGCTGAACGTAATCCAATTTTACGGATTTCGGTAAAATTTCACCGAAATCCTTTATTTTTTTTTAAAATATCTGTAAATTTCACCGAAATCTGTTAAATCGGAGTACCGAACGTTCAGCTGTTGAGAATTCGGTAAAACTTTACAGGTTTCTGTAAAAAAAAATCTAAGTATGTACCAGACTACGTTACTGGATTGTTCAAGTGCTCTGAAAAACCCACTAGATCGTCTGTTCAAAAGTGCTTGCTGACACTTGTGCACTGCTTTATCTCAGAGCTATTTTGCTGGTGTAGATTAGGGTGTCCCTAAAAATCAGTTTTTTCATTCTTACTTTTTTGTTTCGATTGTTAGGAAAAAAATAACTTCAGATGAAGTGTAGAGAAAAATATGATGCATGTTTTTGCTAACTAAGTATTTAGGTACATCTTATTGTTCAAAAGTTAGGGTAGATTTAAACGAAAAACATGTACGAGAAGAAAAATAGCTCTACCATGGTCGAATAAAGAGCTAGAAAAATAGTGTTTTGTACAAAGTTGCTTGAAATTATATTGCCTACAAACTTGTCTTTAACGTCCCTTCTATTGTGTTTCATTCAAAAGTTTGGAACAGCGCCGCCCTAGCGATAAAATTTGGAACTACAAAGTTATCGCCACAAGATGGACAACTTGTTAAAATACAACTTTGTAGAAAGCATCATGATTCGGAAACGTAACCTCTAAGAGTTATTAATTTTGCCGTGAAAAAGGCATTTTCGATCACTGTGATGCGTCTTCATTGATAAACAATGGCTGTAAAACCAAAACTTGAAAATTTCAAAAATATGTAGCACAAAAACGAAAAAGGACTCTTCCCTGATTTTTTTATATATATCATTTAAAAATGTCTACGTTTTCAAGAAAAAATATAATAAGCAGTAAGAAAATTCCCGATTTTTCCATGAAATATAATTATCATTTTTTATATTCAAAAACAAGCTTTTATTTGGTATACAAGTTTAAGATATCGGTTCAGTGTTTCCAAAGATATGAATTTGAAACTATAAGAATTAGGAGATTCAGCTTTATATAGTGCGTTTCAAAAGGTAACAAATAAACATCTCTGGTTATGAAAAACGGTTCAAAATTTCAGCAATTTGTGATTATGTTTATATTTTTCTTCAAAGTCATAGTTAAAAACTTCCATTTGGTCAATAAAGGGAGCTGCTATTCTGTAGTTTCAAGGACACGAATAACTTCCAACAATAAATATATATTTTTGTATCACCTTAACATGCACAGAGACATGGCAAAAAAATGGTCTAATATTTTTCGTGATGCCTAATAACGCACGACACGATAAGCATTTATTTAATGAGAAATAAAGAAAAACCTTTTTCATCGCTACATATTACCACGAAACATTAGGCTTAAACATTAAATGAGAAAAGTTCGAGGCCTCAACGTGAAGTTTACAATGTTCGTTGCACGTTTTTCAATTTTTTTGATGTTATTTTCTCATCCTGAAGATGAATTCAAGGAGATTTGATATGTTATCGACAGATACTGTTTCGTAGGTTTTCAAAAAAGATCCATAGGGCTCGTTTTACTCTACTAAAACCCAGAATGCGGCAGCATAAATTACTTGAAAATTCAAAAAGAAGTGCAATGGTGATAAGATCAAGAGTCCACTACCACATTCATATTCCAGACACCCCTGGGGAAGTACAAGAACGGTCAGCTCTAGCCTTAGGTGGAGAAATTCAGGTTTTTATTTTTATTTAGTGACTTTAGAGTAGATTTTAATTTTTCTGTTATATTTATCTGTAGTATAACAAATCTTATTTCATATCAGTCTCAATTCAGCATACATACGAGTAGAATAAGAGAGAAATGAAACAAGGTAACTATAAAAAAATCTTCAAAACCAAGCAGACTTTATTTAACTCTGCACCCAATACATCAACCACCTTCGACAACAGGGATTCATTTGCTTTCAGGAACATAAGAGTCATCTTATCCCAAACCAACCCAACCCAACCGCCCAGCCACATCGGGATATAACGAAATGAAATCCATTTTAAAATTGGCGGCCACAAACGTATTTGGCCCAACATCACACCTTCTATTTTTTTTTCTGCCAGCCAGCGGTATTTACTCGCACCACTAGCTTGCGTTGCTTCCGAAATCACACCAATATGCTGCTGTTTCAAACATTACCGTTCTTCATTGTGACGAACAACTTTCCTGGTTCGCGTCGAAGAATAAACTAAATGTGTTGGATCTTCATTCTTAATTCTTCATGGAGATCAACGCATGTGAAGACGAGTGACAAGGCCGAAGAACACTCAGGTCAATCAAACCACTCTGCTATTCACGATGTGAGTGAGTCAGAGCCGAAGAACGAAGCTTCCCGTTTTGCTTTGCCACTCATATTCTTCTCAGCCGGGCTACTCACCGCAGTATACTTTTACGTTGGTATGCTCTTCATTAGTGAGGAATGCTTCAAAGATCTTCGCACACGATGAGTGAATAAGGGGAAAACGAAGCGAATATCAGCAAGCCTGGTTCCTTCACTTTTTTTTTGTAGCACAGTGTAATCGATACCCGTAATTGCCACGGTGCACTTTGCATATTGCTTTGCCATCGTAATGCGCCTAAGCGTATACTGTTTAACTGTTCCGGTCAATCGAGAGATTTTGGGCAATAATGAAGCGGAAGCTTAAGAAAAGTGGAAAAACAGCTCGGGGCCCGACTCAGATGATCAAAATGTGGAACAAATGTGCCAAGGAAGTTGACTCCGGAGGTGTGCAGCGTTTTAAGGGAGGAATAAAGAAGAATTTTCATTAGAAACGAAGAGCAAAGATTTTTATTGAAAATTTTTGCCTTTAAGTGCAGTGAATTACCTTTGTTTTGATGTATTAAACTTATTTATGCATCAATCCGTCACCGAGGTACAGATGATTTTACTATTCCGGATTCTAAATGGACATAGCTTTAGTCAACAAAGATACATGGTAGTTACTGAATTCATCATCAAATTGAATGTCCCTTCCCAGGGACTACCGTTAACTAAAATGGCTCATCTAGTCTCATGCAGTGTAATTATCCTTAATTATGCTTGACGACTTGCGCTCGTTCTTCTCGACTAGCAAACATTGTACCCGCATGCTCCCTACTCTCGCAAATGTTTAATGCCATTTGGATATCATGTTTGATAAGATTATTTTTCTCTTCTTTCCATTCCTACAGGGTATTCAAAAAGAGCTCATCCAATGGAAAAATTACCGTCTATCTAGGCAAGAGGGACTTTGTGGACCACATAACGCACGTCGATCCCATAGGTGAGTGCGATGGTGTTTTTTTTCATCGATGATAGGCTAATAAACTCGTTTTGAACCCACCAGATGGCGTCGTACTGATAGATCCGGACTACGTGAAAGATCGTAAAGTTTTCGGACATGTACTGGCAGCCTTCCGATATGGGCGTGAGGATTTGGATGTGCTCGGGCTGACATTCAGAAAGGACCTATACCTAGCCTCCGAACAGGTAAGAATACATAACTCGTAAACTGTCTACCTAAGTGCACTAGAACATGGACGAGCCATTAGTGTATTCCACAAGATTTGTGCTCTGACGAGAGGAAACTGAAAACTCCCACCACTAATGACCTACAATCCAGTTACCGAGCGGTTTTGTTTTTCTCACCGTGGCAGGGATTTATACTCCGGGGAGCGCACATCCTCATCCGCTTGGAAACGATGATGATGAAAATTTATGCTTATTTACTAGTTCCGTTGTGAAACACACTCCCAGAACAGCAATTCTTCATTCACGGATTGTGACCTATTTAAGATAACATTGCAGGTTGCAAACACACACCCTTCCGCTCGCCTACAAACACAGCAGCTTCTTCGAAAGGGTGACGCGATAATTATTGCGACACTTTAGGTTGAACCACATTTTCACAGTACGCACTTAGAAATAATTAATTTCTCATTCTTGTATACTAAAAGACGCTTTCATGTGTCGAAATTTACATGACATTTTGCTAGCGTGTAGTTCAGTATAAAGGGTGTCCCACGTCGAATTGCATCACGGAAAAAACGCTGTTGAAAATTACCTAGCTTACCGATCTTTTTGAAAATATCAGACAAAAAAATATAACCTACTAATTGACCCCGGTGCGAGCGTTGCTACGCCTGCAACTAAATGAATGAACAATGGTTTTTTTGGAAAGAGTTTTTTTTGAATAAGAAGGGGTTCAAGTTTCTATCAGAACATTCTTCTCACCCGAGAAATACACAGTTTGTCTTTTAATTATCTGGATAATTCTCATGTTTGGTTAAAATTTGTGTTTGGAATCTTCATAGAAAAATTTCTTGTATTCATAAAACTACGCACGCCAATTTTGGTTCCATTTGCTTCATTTGTTCTCAAGTTTGGCAGAAATTAGTGTTTCATTTGTATGAAAACCCTTCTCCCTTCCAGAAGAGGGAAGGGGTCTCAAACAACCATAAGAACCTTCCCCAGCCCCAAAAACTCCTGTATACACATCTTCACGCCAATAGTTAAGACAGACAGATTTTAATATATAGAAAAACCACAAGCCAAATGTGGTTTCATTTGCTTGAATAGTTCTCTGGATATGCATAAATTTGTGTTTCATTTGTATGATAGCCCCTAACTCCATCCTTCCTCCCCTCCACTTCCAAACATGGGCCAAAGCGGGTCATTGAACCTTACTTCCATAAGGAGTAAACCATTTCTTGCCTCTTCAAAAACCTTCACATGCCAAATTTGGTTCCATTTGCTTTATTAGTTCTCGAGTTATGCAGAAATTTGCGTTCCATTTGTTTGAGAGCCCCCCCCCCCCCCTTCATCATATGGCGGATGAGTCTCAAATCACCATAGAAACATTTCTCTCCTTCAAAATCTTTCACATGCCAAATTTGGTTCCAGTTCCCTGATAAGTTCTCGAGTTATGCAAGGATTTGCGTTACATTTGTATGGGATCCCCCCCTTTCAGAAAGTGGAGGGGTCTCAAATCAACATAGAACCATTGGTCGTCTGCAAAAACCACAACATACTAAATTTGTTTCCATTTGCTTGATTAGTTCTCGAGTCATGCAGAATATTGTATTTCATTTATATCGGAATCCCCCTCCTCCCTTTAGGATGGGTAGGGGTCTCAAATCAACATAGAACCATTTTTTGTCTTAAAAACCACCACATACTAAATTTCGTTCCGTTTGCTTGATTAGCTCCCGAGTAATGCAGAATATTGTGTTTTATTTGTATGGAACCCCTGACCTAAATACCCTTTTAGGACGGGGAGGGTTCTCAAGCTACCTTAGAAACCATTTTTGCCTTCAAAAACTCACACATGCTAAATTTGGTTTCTTTTGCTTGATTAGTTCTCGAGTTATGTAGAAATTAGTGTTTCATTTGTATGGGAGTGCCCCTTTCCAGAGAAGGGAGGGGTCTTTAACTATCATAAGAACCTTCCCTGGCCCCAAAAATTCCTGCATACAAAATTTCACGCCGATCGGTTCAGTAGTTTTCGAGTCTATTAGGTTCAGACAGACAGACAGAAATCCATTTTTATATATACAAATGAGTAAGCTTTTAACATATTTATTTCATTCAACTTCAATACCAGAACCTTACGCTTAACTCCACTCATTAGGTTCTGTACAACATCTGGCTGCAGCTTCTTCGGTACAGAAACCCACTTTTTCTTCATGTCTTCCTCAGATTTGACCTTCTTGAGATGCCGCTGTAGTGTCGGCTTTATAATATCCCAGTATTTTTCGATGGGTCTTAGTTCCGGTGCGTTGGGAGGGGTTCATGTCCTTGAATACGAAAATGACCCCGTTGGTTTCGTACCACTTGAGGACAACATTTGCATAGTCACACGAAGATCCGGCCAGAAGATCGCAGGGCCCTCGTGTTGCTTCAACAGAGGAAGCTGTAGACACTCCTTGAGGTAGATCTACCCGTTTACAGTCACGGTAGTCACGACTGGTGCACTTCGTTTGCCACATGAGTAGTTCGCTTGCCCAATCATGTATTTCTTGGCAAACTTTGAAAGTTTCTGCTTCCTCACTTCCTCCGGAATATCAAACTTGTGCTGGGAGGTGAACAACACTAGTCACGGAAGCTGCCGGAGGTCCGTCTTAACGTAAGTCGCAACATCCATGATGAGACCTGTTGCACTGTTTACGTATGCAGTCCCTCCCGCTCTTTGGCTCTCTGAACGAAAGACTTGAACAGATTCAACTTTTTGGCCACATACCTGACCGAAGCATTGGGATTCCGCTAAAACGCTTTCACAGCATGCTTGGGATCCTGATCACTAATAGAACATCCATTCTGACCGTATCTCTCCTTCCGTTCGTTGCTCAGAGTTTCGTAGTAACGTTTAATAACACGACTCACCTTTGACTGACAATATAGGACATAGGTTCATATGACGTGATGATGCAATACTACCATCAATTGTAGCAAGTTAACTTTCCATAGCACTGGAATAATCTGAAAAACGATCTGATCATTAAGCTCCTGTATGAAGGGCCAGCAATGTTTGGGCGGTCCCGTAAGCGGAGGCACATTCACGAAAGGAAGAGGAGAGAATCTTCTTTCAAAAGCAAGTACACACTCACAGCAATTAGAATCGATTTACGGAATAAACCCAATAGATGGGGTCTAAGGGCCCGCCCTTGTTCCGCGAAATGTTACAATAAGGAGGAGGTAGTCCCATGCTCCCTATCCAAATCGTTTCACTTGGGTGCCCTGATGGTCCATGCCTTTTCCTGCTGTATGCTTTTTAATAAATATTTAGTACACTTTGTCGTGGTCACTTGATTGCTTAGCTTCTGTAAGAAAGTTTTGCTGAAAGTAATATTGGTTAGGACCATGTACCGTTTTTCACTGATTTCAGGGTCAAAATATGCAACAGTTAACTATTTTTCTCCGCGTTTTTGGAAGGATTTACCACTTCTCAAGTGTCTGAAACCCCTGTTTTAAAATAGGAAGCTGAAATTCAGTGACATCTTAGTAAAAGTTGGAAGGCAATTTTTTGCATAAAACATGTCGTATAGTAACAGGGGGGGGGGGGGTCACTTTTTTGGCACCGTTAGATTCAGGGTCGTTATTGGCTTTAGGGACATTATTGGCAATGACCATTTGAATTCATCTGATGCCTGTAAATCCGGATTTCCTGGGCTGTGTTCCGGAGACACAATATCGGGAAATCTATTGAATTTCCAGGAATGGATGTTAGAATCTTTGGAATAATTCCTAGAAACTATTTCTATTCCATTGTCGGCCGACTTGTTCCTGGAACGGCCGTTCTGTAACACGTTCTCGTGGGGCCTAGAGTGGTCATGAATATTTTCAGAAGGAAACCCTGGCAACGTGGTTTTCAAAATTCATGAAATATCTTCAGTAGGATATTTCTCAACGTTTTGTGGCTAGTTTTGTTCATCGTCACTCGAGGCCTCACGGGAACCTGTTCCGAGATGACTGTTCCGATGGCAAATCAGCAGATAGTCACACAACGTTGAGACATAGCTTTCTGGTTAAATTTCATGAATTGTGAAACCCATACTGCCAGGATTTCCTGCTAAACATGAAACTGGCCAGTTGAGGTCAAACGGAAACCTGTTCGGAAAATACAGGTCCGTGGACAAATCATCAGAAAACGTTGAGAAATATTCTACTGGAGAAACTTCATGAATTTTGATACCCATATTGCTGGGGTTTTCTACTGAAAATGTTCATGACCACTCTAGGCCCCACGGGAACCTGTTACGGAATGGCTGTTGCAGGAACAAGTCGGCATATGGCCCACAATGGGAATAGAAATAGTTTCTAGGAATTATTCCAAATAGTGCCTCCGTACAGGAATACCAGATGAATTCAAATGGTTATTGCTGATAATTGCCCTGAATGCAGTGAATGAGTTTTTGAATCTAACGATGCCAAAAGAACTAAAATCGGTCAATAATAGCCAGAGTTATAATCATTTGAATTTGGTGTGTCGATCACTTAGAGGTGTTGTTTTTTGTCGCATACATAAGAGTTAAAGTGGCAAATAATTTGACATACGAAAGTATCCTAAAATTTCTATTATCTCTTGCATTAAAACTTTTTCAAGCGATCATTCATGACGAACTGTTTTGTTAAATTGAAAATATAATTACCACCATGCAATTGAGTTACGTGAATTCGTCAACTATTCGTCAACTTGCAATGAACAACGGAAACCATGTTGAAGCATTATATACAGACTTCGGCATGGCATTTGATCGCAATGATATACTCATGCTTCTCTTCAAAATGCAAAAAAAATGAGAATTGAGCGCTAGGTTTTAACAAATGGGCCGTGTCCTAATCTTACTGACCGACAACAAATAGTCAAATTTGAAGGCAGGACTTCCAATCCTATTCGAGTTCCTTCAGGAGTTCATCAAGGCTCTCACTTTGGCCCTCTTTCGTTTACACTATTGGTAAACGACGTTTCCCTTAATTAAAAAAAACGTAAAAATGTTCATTTATGCTGACGATATTGGGTGCCTAAAAGCTTTGTGCAGCTAAACGTTCAAAAATGTAACTTCATATTATTTAGGAGGAAGCGGAACTCACCAGAATGCCCACCACAATAATCCAGACACCTCAAAACATGAATAAAACATAAATTTCGCATTATATTTCCGTCGTAGTTGTTTATTTCAGATTCATGCGATGTGTTTTAACAATTCGTGAAGACAAAACATAGTTATTCGGTATTTGCATAAAATTTTCGAACTTTGCGCTTAACTCCGTCCATTAGGGTTTGTACAGACTCTTCAGAAATCGTAGAAGCCGTCTTTGTCCAAATTTGCTGGAAGTGTTTGATATCTTTGATTCCTTACTTCTTTCCAGAAAGCTTCCGCTTCATCAGAGCCCAATATCTGTCGATTGGTCGTAGCTCTGGGCAATTTGGCGGGTTTGAGGTTTTTGGTACAATGTTCACTTGATTTGCTTGGTACCACTCCATCACAGTTTTAGCATAGTGGCATGATGCCAAATCGGGCCAGAACAAAGGTTTTTCTTTGTGACTTTAGATGAAGGGTAGCAATCGCGTCTGCAGACACTCTTTCTGATAGATCTAGTGACGAAAGATTTACTCTTTTTGCCACATGTGCAAATTGCTTGTCACACAAAGTATTTTTGGGAAATTTCGATGCCTTCTTCGTTCGGAAATGATCAGCTGTAGCATTTCTGGCCATAGCAGAATAAAAAGCCAGCCCTGGAAGCTGCTTGAAATCCTTCAGGACATAAGTTTCATCGTCCATAACAACGCATGAAAACTTCGTCAAATATTCGCAGTAAATTCGTCGAGCCCGTGATTTTGCTGCCAAGTTCTGTTTGTCGTTGCGATTTGGAATTGTTTTTACTTTATACGACTTAAGTCCCAAACGTTGTTTTGATTGGACAAAACCAGGTGACATCCCTATTTTACGAGCCACCGTTTGAATGGAGAAATTTGGGTTTTTCGTTAATATCCTTTTCACCTTTCGGTCCATGACAGGATCAGTGCGTTCAATGTTTTTGTCACTTCTCGGTTTCCTCTCCACCGTCAAACGTTCCGAAAATGATTTGAGCACATCGTGAACAGTGGACTTAAGCAAATTCAATGTTTTTGCAAGGTCTCGTATGGACAAGTCAGGATTGGCCGTACGCCTGTACAAAATTCGCTCGCGCACTTCGTTTCGCTCTTTCATCGCCATCTTGAATACTTTTCAGTGACGCATAAAGAATGAATAGAAACTGTTCAAATAAGGTTCGACAAGATTTCCTTTACCATCAAACATTAAGAGAGTGTCGATAATTTGCAATGCTCTCAGTTGCAAGCGATATCGTTTTGCATCGTATTGATTCTGAAGAACTTTTATTGAAACTTAATTTCCACAACACTAAGTCCGCACCTACGAAATCGAAGTTTATTTATTACTAACCACCATCGTACAAATTATTTTAAATATGGGCTTTCTAATCAGATGATGGCAAAATACAATATGCATTGCAAAACCATTGACCTCACAAACGACAAAATCCAAACTCAAGCAATACTTTAATGATGTCCGCTAATAAAGTGTTCATAAATGTACTAGAATATAAGATCAATATTGTAACATATCTTCTTTTTATAAATATTCAAGTGTCAAAACATGTAATATTACTGTAACGGTCTACTTATGACGTCAATCATAAGTAGACCGCTACAGTAGGATAAATTAATTATTAAATTATTACTATCCATGACGCAGCACCACAACAGAGCGGATGTGAACAATACGCGTTAAAAATGAACTGGGTAAAATTTGGTTAGTTTCGGTTAAGTATGGAAAAAGAACAACGCAAGTTTGAAAGTGTCACAATAATTGTCGACTCATCCTTTATTTACTGAACGTAGAGCAGAGCGGCTCAATTGACGAATTCAGGTTGAAAAAAGAAGAAGACACCGGGTGGTGATAAATCTGACAGCTCCCATGTAATAGTATAGGAGGGACATTTTAAAGTGCTTCTAAAAAATTCAAATGTAGTTCTCATTAAAAACGGTCATACAATGTAAGAAAAATCCAAAACTACTCAATAAACACATTTTCAGCCAAATAAAAATTCAAATAAATATAATGCCCTTATTGAACAGTTTTGGATTTTTCTTACATCATACAACAATCCGTTTAAAATTAGAGTTTCATTTGAATTTATTAGAAGCATTTTAAAATGTTCGTCCTATACTTTTACATGGGAGCTGTCAGATTTATCACCACTCGGTGTGTTCCTCTTTTTTCAACCTGAATTCGTCAATTGCAACCCACACGATCAGACAGTGCGGTTTCTTTTGCACACGCTCAAAACACCCTCTCTTTCTTTCGTATTACTATCCCTTTTTTTCACACGGAAAAGTATCTCAATTTTCGTAAAAAGTGGATCTAGTCAAAAATTGAGTAGATCCACTTTTTACGAAAATGGAGTCACTTTTCCGTGTGAAAAAAAGGGATAGTAATACGAAAGAAAGAGAGAATGTTTGAGCGTGCATGGCGTATCATTAGAATCGAAGCTCTCCTTTGGTTGGTTGGCATCAAGCAGCGTTTCATTATTTTTGTCTCCTGGATTGATGTTGATGGTTTCTGTTTATTAGTTGGGTCTGGAGATGCGGTGTTGTTGGGATTGTTATCGCATTCTCACTCTTCTACGGGTTGAAACCTGCTGGAATGGAACAAGACCTTCTCATTGATGACCAGTAGTTGATGAGATTATCAGCTGTACTGTATGTTGGTGAACATCGTATTAGATGTATCATAGAAAATTAAAATTTGCCACCCCAGCCCGGCCTTGGACACTTGGAGTGCGCCGCGTTTTTTCGTCGTTTTCTCACATTTCACACACCTTTTTATGGAACACAAAGCACACACACCTTTAATAACTACCTTTTTTCTTGTTCTGTTATATGCACCGCCAATCACACCAACGCTGCGTAGTTGTATTAGCGATCGCTGACGATCTACATCGGACAGAAAGAGAAAGAGTACCCATAACAGAGATAACAAATGGAAAAGGGCGGGCTCAATGCTTAAGGCTTGTTGGTGTGTTGGTGATACCCTTAAAACTGTTGCTTGGGAAAATGCAATAATAGGATAAGAGAATTTGAACGCACGCACACTACAGCGCCATTTAAAACAAAGTAGTGCAAGTGAGAAGGAACATGTTGTGAAAGAAAACAAACCATTATTCTTCAGCATGTCATTAAACGTCAAAAAGCCTAACTAGTATGACACATTATTGTTAGCGATGTCTGATTTTCTGAATTAATCCATTAACGATTAATCGCGTTAGTGTTGTAGAGTTAATCGAATAGTTCGATTAATCGTCCACAATTAATCGATTACCTTGAGTAGTTCGATTAGTTTTCAGTATTTTCAAAATATGAAATAAGTGAATAATTAACACTCTAGTAATCATTTTAACGACCGTTCGTTCATTCCTTAATATAATATAACATAATTGATCCAACAAAAATACGATTGCTATGTATTCTAGATCTTGTTTTCGCTACATGCTATCATGAATGGAATTCAAAAGGGATTTTGTCCAAGTCAGGAACAGATAAACGGATTCTCTTGGTGATTACTTGACCAGCCTTAAAATATAAGCGTTCTGAAGGTACGGAAGTCGCGGAAATACAAAAGTATTTCATCGCTACTTTAAACAGGTTTGGGTATTGATTTCGAATAGTTTTCCAAGTCAACAATGGGTCGCTAGTCCTCGATACTAACGGCGCATTAAGATATTGTCTTAGTTCCACTTCCTATTCCGGATAGTGCAGGAGGGATCCCGCACTATCCGGAATATGTGCGTGATTTACATCTGACACTAAACTATCGTGAAATCGTGACAAAAAATCGTCTGATATTTCCTGTTATGGTGCGTAATTTGTGCGGGACATCGAATCGGTTTCCATCCTATTGCACCATCCTTAGTTTGTTCCACCAGAAGAGGAAAAACAGTTGAAATTAAAGGCTATAATTGAGGACTTTCGAAGTGAATTTCTTAAATCGTGGATCATGAAATGTTGCAATTCTAGAATTTTTTTTCATTAGGGCGAATTTAACATTGAGAGACTCTCTTTGACTACTTTCTCTTTCATTCATATTTCAATCACCTGTACGTTCGATCTGTACTAAAGGATGCCTCGAAAGTGTTATAATGGCGCTGTAATGAATGAAAGAGAGTGAGCCCGGAGAGAATCTCTCAATGTTAGATTCACCCAAATGAAAAAAAAATCTAGAATTTTCAGCAACCTCACCTTTTCAATGTCCTTGAAATATTTCCAAATGAAGTGTAATATCAACAATCAATATGCAACTAGCGATTTGAAATTGGTTCACTGTTGTAGAACCCCTTGGTCCGAAGTACACTTTGAAGCCAGCACCTTGCTGTAAATATTTGCGCCGTTGTTTTGATTTGCTGTGTTATTTTGACAGAATGTCTGAGATTGTGTTCGTGTGAGTTCATTATTAGGGGCGCATTATTAAGCATGGGACCGAGCTTGGGGCCGATGCGCTAGTACTGACTGAGCCAAGAAAAAAATCGTATTTGTTCGGTACCTACTGGTCTTAGAGTTAGTCTATGGTAATATCCTTTCCTTCAAAACAATGGCTTCCTCTGACTGAAGTTCCATATTTGCATAGCTCTGAAAGTATTTAGTTTATAAATGAACACTGAGGTAAGGTTCATTCCAATTTTAATTGTTTACTATTTTCAATTAGTGCACTAGAGGAATGATCTTGCTTCAAGTTACAAGGATGATGGCGCTTATCATCGAATTGATTGTTTAATGCATTACCATTATGAGCACCGCATTGAAACACATGAAACTTTTGTAAAGTTGATTCTCCAATCATTACAATAATTTTGAAGTAAATTGGTTATGCATGACCTCGTTTTCGATTGGTCGCATTTGGATACTCCCAACAAGCAACTTGTTAGCTGAGAATCTGGAGATTTTCTAATATATCAAATTATGTTTGACTATTAAGTATAGAAAATAAAAATGTATATTTTTACACTCTTAAAAAATTTACATAGCCAAAGCAAACTAAAAAATAAAATACATTCATTATTTATGTTTTTTTATTTTAATGAATCGAAGCAAATTAATCGAGTAGCCCGATTACTGAGTTTCAGCTAATCGATTAAAAATTACTCGATTATATGGGCTATTAATCGATTAATCGATTAATCGATACATAATCAGACGTCCCTAATTATTGTTGCGTAGGAATTAACGAAACGGTTGGTGGACATCAATTTGCTTGTGCGTGTGCCTTATGTCACCAATGTCACCAAAACATGTCGCATCGATGCCATGAGAATGCATTGACTGTCGTTGTATGGTGCCACTGTTATAAAGCGTGTACAGAAATAAATTTTGTATCTTCACACGAACGTTGTAGTTTTCATTTATTTTCCTCAAGTATGTTCCTTTACGTGCCTCCAGACTATAACACCGCGATGGGTGCAAAATGGGTGCGATTTTGAGGGATTGATAGAAGCGCTTCGTGAAACTGACTGGCACATCCTGGAAACCACGGAATACATTGATGTTGCTGTGGAATACTTCACTAACGTGTTGAAGACCTACTTGGTTGATTTTGTACCAATGCGTAGGCCGTCTCCTAAGCCACCTTGGGGGAATACACATTTACGACGTCTCAAACGCCTAAGATCGAGAGCACTACGAACCTACTGTCAGTCTCGTTGCTCTTGCGCCAAGCATCATGTAGCACGTGCAAGTACTAATTATCGCACGTATAACCGTTTCCTTTATAAGCGCTACTGTATACGCACTCAGGAAAATCTTCGTCGACAGCCACGACATTTTTGGAAGTTTGTTAACACTAAACGGAAGAAGAATGGATTGCCCGTTGAGATGTTTCTGCGTAACGAAGTCGCCATATCCGTATCGGAAAAGTTTTAGTTGCAACTCACTTCAGACGTGCTTTTTTTCTGATTTCAATCGTCTTTACCTCAAATTGCAGACGCTTGTAGAGACACACCTAGGGACGTGTGCTTCCTAAATAGCTTTGAGATCACGTCCCATCAAGAAAACGCTGCAATAAAGACTCTGCATCCAGTCCTGATGGCATACCGTCATGCATTCTTAAAAAATGAAGCGAAGAGTTAATTTCCCCTGAAACTGTTCAACATTTCATTACGGCAGCATGTATTTCCTGGAAGTTGGAAGACGTCAGTCATGTTATGTTTGAAAAAGGAGATCGACAGAACATCGAGAATTTCAGAGGCATAACTTCGTTGTGTGCTTGTTCAAAGGTTTTCGAGATCATAATGAACGAGGTTCTTTTCAGCTCGTGTAAGAATACATCTCTACGGATCAGCATGGTTTCTTTCCCAAGAGATCAACCTCGACAAATCTCATACAGGTTGCCTCGTTTTGCACACACAACATTGATGCTGGTGCACAGATCGACACTGCTTACACTGATTTCAAATCTGCTTTTGATCGAGTTGACCATGGGATACTACTTAAACGCCTACGAAGAACTGATATCTCTGCGGACATTGTCAGCTGGTTTGAATCATACCTTTAAAAAACGTAGGCTCACCATTAAAATAGGATCTGAGTCTTCGGAAGCATTCTCAAATTCATCCGGCGTACCACAAGGGAGCAATCTTGGCCCTTTGTTATTCTCACTCTTCATTAACGAGCTTTCTACCGTACTCAGTGAATCAAAATTCGTGAATGCATGAATGATAAAGACATTGTCCTAACTTTTCAATGTTGGGACAAAAAATAATGTATCTTTATCATTGTTGCATACTCAACACAATAATGACAAATTGCATGGCAGTTGAATCAAGATATTAATGTTTCACAACATCCGATTGTTATTTTGGAAAGAGACAAGGCGGTGTTTGTATATTGCTTTGTATGCAACATAAATAAATTCAATAATGTCTCATGTTGCATCTACCGAAAAGAGACACTGTTTAATTTTATCCTTTTTTCTCTCTAAAAAAACGCTACAGTTTGGTAGAGCCTTGAGCAACTACCTGCGACCAGCCGCCTGCGGCCAGCTGCCTGCGACCAGCCACCTGCGTCCAACTACCAGCTCCGCACAGCTTCAATGCTGCCAAACGATTGAGGCAAAATTTTCCTTCGTGTGTCTTTTATGCTGTTCTCAGCTGCATGCGAGACGTACATGGAGAGTCGAATGACATGATTGGTTAAAGTCCCTCTCTAATACAAAGAAGAAGAAGAAGATGATGCAAGGCGTTCCTTGCTTCGATTTGAAATCTGTGTTAGGAATTTTGGTAAATTTACTCTGCAAAATGACATTAGAAGACATCACCTTATATTTGCGTTATTTTCAATAGGTTACTTTTGTTTGAGAAAAATGTTTGACAATTGAATTGGAGCGCGGTAAAATTTCCGACCGATTGAAGAAGAAATCATGTAAATCTATCGTGGATTA
The DNA here is from genome assembly GCA_034211315.2 of Aedes japonicus. Lineage (NCBI taxonomy): Eukaryota > Metazoa > Arthropoda > Insecta > Diptera > Culicidae > Aedes > Aedes japonicus. The sequence goes on from JASCZW010002182.1 coordinate 408,640, forward strand.
TTTGAGTTATTCGCGTACAAAACGTACGGTTTTTCGTGACGGTCGCAATTTTTAAGATTTTCATTTGACACCCTACCCTTGCCGTAAGACGTAGTCTACGTCAAAAATTTTGTCGAGTGATAGGGGATAGTTGGTAAAGATGGAAGATCGATTCCTACTGCTTTAATGAAAAACATACGATTTGCAATAAATTTCAGTTTGTTCTGTTAACATGAACTAAAGTTTATCATGCATGTTGTTTTAATATCGTAAGATAATTAATTTATTCCTAAAAATTTGATTTGCAACAGCTAGTGTTCATCTTTTCAACCATTGTCCGTTTCTAGCGACATTCCCCTTTTTATTGCAAACGTTTCATCAAAGCTTTTGCAATCCCGACTAGTGCTGTTCTTCCAATATTCGAGCGATCAGTAATTTCCGTTCCTTGTGGCATTTCCAACATTCGCAACAAGCGTTGTTTTGTAAAAAAATAAAAAATGGATTCTACATTTGTTAAAGAGGACAAAGAAAATGTGTCCCAAAAAGTTCGAAACATATTTCGTACCGAGAAAGGGGATCTTAGTTTCTGTTGACAAATTGTTTGCGCCATATCAAGAACTCTCACCTGGAGAGTTAAAATGTGTTTCCGGTGGGTATGGGTTACTTTTGAAGATATTATCTAAAATATTTCCAAGCTATCGTGAGACGCGTCAAATCACATAAGAATTCGATTACAAGATGAATGCTTGCCATACAGAGTGCTCAGGAGAACGCTGGCCACATCCAGGCATGCTGCGGGTACCTATGGAGATGTGACCAGTTTTTGATCTGAATCAAAACATTCCATGCGACATCTCTAATTACATTTAAATTCGATAATTGCCCAAAACCTTATTGGCATGTTCTAGGTACATCCGGGGAAACGCCTTCTTTTTTTTTTACTTGGACCAGAACATACCATGCTACACCACAAATCACATACGAAATCCAAAATAAGAGCAATAGTGGTAGAATCAAGTGTCAAGAACAACATTGGCCACATCTGGGCACGATCTGGGTCAATGGTGGTAAATGTACTGTATTTTGGTGTCTCTCTTCAGCTCAAAACCTAGATTCTACAATTTTATCTGTAGATAATTCAACAATACCAAGTGGCGATATGCATTCAACCACGTTTATTGAATCTTCTGGAAAGTCAAAAGATATTATGTAATAATCTGGGATAATATTGGTCATTCTATGTTTGCCTTGCAGCTAAAAAAGATACAGTTACAATTGGTTCAGCCAAATCGGAACCAGGAGCCTATCGAGAATCATCAGTTTTGTTTGACATATTCAATCATAACTTTTCAACTTCAAGATGCATTCTTGAAGTTTATAACCAACAACCAATTTGAGAGATTCATATCCTTAAAGGGCCCAAAAAATATTCTGTAAGGATTGACTATCCAATAATGTCGGTTGACCTAAAAGAAGATCTACTGAACATGGTTGAATACATATCGTTTATTTGTATAGCCTAAAAAGCTACAGTTAATATTTCAGCTCCTATTTTTTGAGCTCCAGAACTGTATGGCTGATAAAGAACATCCCAGATCATCTCATAATGTCTGCTGACCATCCAGAAGACTCAATAAACATGTTTGAAAACATATCATAACTATGTGAAGCCGAAAAAGGTACAGCTACAATTATAGATCCTATGCTCAGTACTCCAGGACAGGTTGGATGACTTAGAATATCCCAGATTATCTCATAATGTTGGATGCTCGTTCATAAGATCCAATGAACATAGTTAAACACATATCGTACATTTGCACATCTGAAAAAGCTACAGTTTCAATGGTAGATCCTAATCTATGAACTAATGAACAGCCTAGTATGCCCCAGAACATCCCAGATTTCATCATAATGTTGGTGGACCTTCCAGAAGATCTATTGAATATGGTTGAATACATATCGTAAATTTGAATAGCCGTGAAACTACAGTTACAACTGTTGATCCCAAGATCTGAGCTCCAGGACTGTTTGGATCACCTAGAACATCCCAAATTATCTCATAGTATCGGTTGACCTTTCAAAAGATGCAATCAACTTCATTGATTACATATCGCTAAGTTGGATAGTTAAAAAGCTACAGTTGCAATTGTAGATCCTAAGTTAAGAACTCAAGAACAGTTTGGATTACCTAGAACATCCCAGTTTATCTCAAAATGTCTGTTGACCATCCAAAAGATTCAGTTAACAAGGTTGAATGCATATCGTATTGTATAGCCGAAAAAACTATAGTTACAACTGTAGATTCTAAGTTCTGTACTCCAGGGCAGTTTGGACAACCTAGAACATCCCAGAATATCTTATTATATCTGTTGATCTTCCATAAGACTAAATAAACATGGTAGAATAGATATCGTAACTTTGTGTAATCGGAAAAAACTATAGTTACAACTGTACATCCTCTGTACTGAACTTCTTTATGTTCAGGATGTTCTGGGTTGAAAACCAGGCGTTAAACGCACCCATTTTTTATTTTTCCCTGATGAAATAGTCAATTTGCAACAAGTTTGCAGAAGATAGTGTTCGCTTTTGTTCTGTGTGTGATTTCATACAGGCATTTTTCTTCAGGTGGAAGTCTATCCACAACAAATTTTATAATTATTCAGATCAGTAATTTGTTCGACAGCAACAACTGATTGTCGCTATTTTTTATGTTGCTGATAAAGCATTGTTGCTATCGGTAGTGTGTTGCAATAATGACAAAACGTTATTTTGTCGCTGTTACAGGAAAACAAGATCATTGCAACATGTGTGCGAATCACAACATTTTCTTACAGCAACTTGTCTCTTTCCCATCATCGATGCAACATTTTGTTGTTTTCTTTGTGTTTTGTTGCAATAAATTCAAGCTACAACATATCATTGTTGCATAGTGAGAGAATAACGGGTGTTTCACTCGTCAAGGTTATCTTATGTTTTCAGGTACACAAAGAGAATATTTGACACACTGAACCATCTGGTTTCCGTTTGTTTTACGCTGATGACGTCAAAATCTTCATGGTCATCAAAACCATTCAGGACTGCTATGCACTGCAACTGTTGTTAGATCGGTTCGCTGGTTGGTGCACCCGAAACATGCTGACGTTAAGCATCCACAAATGCAACATCATTTCGTTTCATCGCAAGCTCAATCCGATCACGCTCAATTATGCAATGAACGGCCAGCCTCTCGAACGTGTTCATCAAGTTCGTGATCTTGGCGTCACTCTGGATTCGGCACTAACGTATCGATTGCATTACGATGATATTATCAGCAAAGCGAATCGACAGCTGGGTTTCATTTTTTTTTTTAAATGCCTAGTGAATTTAAAGACCCTCTCTGCCTTCGGTCTTTGTACTGTGCTCTGGTGCGGTCGATTTTGGAATCCAACTCTGTTGTTTGGTGCCCATATCAGGCAACATGGACAGCTAGGATCGAAGCAATTCAACGAAGATTCGTGAGATATGCCCTGCGTCGCCTACCGTGGCGTGACCCGTGAACCTTCCACGATACGAAGATAGATGCAGATTGCTGGGACTACAGACATTGGACCATAGGCGAAATATTGCGCAAGCTGTTTTCGTTGCCAATACACTAACAGGTGGAATTGACACACCGGAGCTATTAAGTCAGCTCAACCTCTACGCTCCTGAACGAATGCTTAGCCAGCGGGACTTCTTGCTGCTTGAACCCCGTAATTTATCATATGGACTTCATGACCCTATCCGCGTCATATCAACTAGGTTCAACGTTGTGTATTTTCTATTCGACTTTGACTGTACTTTGGCAACATTCAAGCGCAGACTGACAGAATGGCATACTACGAGAAGGATATTTGATGAGGATAATTGATTGACGACGAGGACTGCTCCGAACTATGGATGTTTCCTATTTTATACATTGACTATACTCTACGTTTGTAATCCTGTTTATTTTAATTATGTTTACGAATGTGCAACTAAGCAATGTTTTGTATTGTATTGTATTGTTTTTTACTGTATTGTTTTGCAAAAGATATGGGGTTTTTACGCCAAATTAAAACTGAGCCGAGTACTTACATTTTCTTCTTGACTATCCAGCCCCTGGTACAAGCGGAACTGTAAAAAACTGTTAAGCTTCAAGAATATTTTTCTGTTGTTCCATCTTTGTTGAATTATTTTGTTTTGCAAATCTTCAACACATCCATTTGGATAGTTTTTTGATGATGATGAAATTCTACTATCTATTGTAGCAAGGTAACTTTCCATAGCAGTGGAATAATCTGAAAAACGATTTGATCAGGATACTATTGTTGTTTGTGATCATCCAGCTCCTGTATGAAGGGCCAAAAATGTTTGGGTGGGCCCGTAAGCAAATACACTTACGCGAAACCCACGAATATAGGGAAGAGAATCTCCTTCCAAAACCAAGTTCACAATCACAGCATTAGCATCGAGCCCTCGATTGACAGAATAAACTCAATAGATGGGGTCGAAGAGCCCGCCCTCGTTCCGCGAAATGTTAACAATAGGGAGGAGGCAGTCCCATGCTACCTATCCAAATCGTTTCACTTGGGTGCCCTGATGGTCCCTCCCGTTCCCCGTTATATATAAGGTCGTGGATATTTAGTATATTTTGTAGTGGTCATTTGATTGCTTACCTTGTGATAGAAAATTTGGCTGAAATTAAAATTGGTTAGGGTTTATACCGTTCTTGGATTATTGCTCTGTGTTGTCTCGGTGTTTCAGTGGGTCCGTGTTTTCGTGGGTCTATCCCTACCTTTTGAAGAGTAGACTTTAGAATGTTTGGTATTTGGCGCGGTCATAGGATAGGAAAGAGAACAAAAACAAGGGCTTTAGTGATTGGTAACACGCTATGCGCATGTGAGATTTTCATGGTGATATTCTCGCAACGGCCGTTCAGAATGGTTCGACGGATGCCGATGAGAGATCATTTCCGTTGAGTTTTCGCTCGTTTACTCAATTCCATCATGTTTGGTTATAGAATACAAGAAACTTTTTACAACGTGCTTCATTTGGGAATAACAGGGCAATGATCCCCCATCGCATCTTCAATCGATCATTACAAGCTGTCCATTTGGGTCAGGCACTTTTGAACGTTGATGGGGCAGCCGATTCACACATGAAATCTGCCGCGACTGACTCGACAGAACGCGCCCATACCCCTTTCTGAACCGAAGGGCAGGGACGCTCATCCACAGATAGTATAGACCCCAAACTAAACTGTGGTGGTGGTCTCTTTGAACTGCTCGGCCCTGATCGTTAGATATAGTCCAACTTAGGCAAACAAAAACATTTGATTCAATAATTGCCCATTTTTTACTAATTTTCATTAACCGTGTAATTTTCAAAATTAATAAATGCTCTTCATTCCAGAAGGTTATATATCTATATGTCATGATTAAATACGTAATAATATAATATTATGGTTTTATATACAATTGAATGCTTTATTGATATTTATACCTCAATGAATAACAAGATGACCTTCACATTCCAGAGATACAGTCACCCATCAGTGATACAAAGTGGTACGAAGCTGCATATTATTATTACTGCCTTAATATTATTATTTCAGCAGGTTAATTAATTTAGCTTAACATGGTTATCATAGGCTCGGGAACTCCAACTATTACATAATTTAACTAAATATCCTTATATAATTTTTGCTCTACTATATAATCATATATAACATATTATTATTACATTACATCTATATTTATATAAATATAATAAATACTGGGTTGGGAGGGAGCACCAGGGTATCATTCAAGCTGAAACTGGACGATGGTTTGATTGACTGCCTGAGTCTAGGAGGGAACAAACAGTATCATTTCTTATCCTACCGATTCGAGTGTGGTGCTGCGAGTTCTACTCCAACAGTTTCAGGGAGAGTGACGCGCCCTTCTTAACAAGCCATCCTGTAGAAAGCTTAATGAGTATTGCGAATTGTGTTATTCGATTTGTTGGATCATATCGTTGGAAGGAGATTCTTAATTTCCCGTGGATTTCGTGTAAGTGTCTCTGCTTACGGGTCCACCCCTCCGTTTTTGGCCCTTCATACAGCGATAGTGCGAATTCAGATCGGTGGCCCAATTTGATCTTGCTGTTAAGTGGAGCTGCATCCAAGCCAAGGGCTAGAGGGGATGGTGGCTACCATACATACATACATACATTTTCATTAACCGTGTAATTTCAACAACATACTCATTTTAGTTTTAGACAATTACCTTTCCAACGGTGTATAAAATTCCAAAACTGGACCTGTGATATGCTGAGAAAATTGCATTTGTTTGAAATGCGTTTTTTCTACAATTTTCACAATTTTCCTAAGTCTGATATCTGTGGCGCAATAAGTTTTCATCACAGAGGGCTGAAATTTTGGGAATCTAGGTTTGAGCTATCTGGCTATCAAATGGTATACAAGACACGTCATTCAAAGCAAGTCAATTTTTTGATTTTTGGCTACCACTTTCCCCATAGTGCAGTCGTTGCCGTCTAGCGTCAACTAGGTCTCGTCATCCATGACGAACACGACGTCGTGCTTTCCCAAAAAATGTTTCTAAGCAGGGATGCCATATTCACAGACATGTCTTTAAATTTGCAGACATTTCATTTTTATTACGGACTTTTTTAATGATGCAGACATTTAGCAGACATTTTATTTATGTTGCAGACTTTTACAGATATTTGAAATATTTTTTAAATTTAAAATAAATGTATTCTTTGAAGTTCGGATTTAAACTGTACGAGGATCTGAACAGTATAGTAGATACGGTAAGAAGCTTTGTGGAAATATTTTTAAATATCGTAGGTATCATTTAAAGTAGAAATCCTTGAAGAAACAAAAGCGGTGGGCCACTTGGAGACACAATGGGCCCGGAGATAAATATCGTATAGGCCCTTACCGAAGGTAATATGGAGTCCCTACTTATGGTAGTGTTCAATCCCACGCGTGTTCAAACCCATGCGAAAAATTTCTGTCAAAGCGTTGGTAATATTGATCCTTTGCCATTAAGTCAGAACGAAAATCAAGGTTCACAGCAATACAAATCATAATTGAGAAATTTAGAGACTTCCTCGAAAAAAAAACTTATCCTATGGTCAGGTAGAAACTTCTTAGAAGTATTGGGGGCAGGCAGTTCGTGCAAGAAGAACGTTCAAAAATCCATTACCGAAGTTCAAGATCATACTCACCAGAATTTCAAGACAGAACTTCCCCAATAATCAGGATAGGACTTATCAGAGCTTCAGGAAGAAGTGTGGGGAAGAGGACTTCTCTGAAGTTTAGAATTTTTCAGAGGTTTTGGAGTTCTTCCCAGAAACTTAAGACTGAACTTCCCAGAAGTTCAGAAAAGAAGACATCCCCAAATTACAGACGGGAGCTAACCAGGAAGGGCACTAACTATAATTTCTCAAAAAATCCTCAGGACGATGCGTCAAAGAAGTTGAGGAAAGAACTTCTCTCAAGTTCGGGAAATAACTTCTCAGAAGTTCCAGAAACATCTTCTCGAAAGGTTAGTTGGAACTTCCCAGAAGTGCTAGGCAGCTTTTTCAAAGCTCAGAGGAGAACATTTTTACCATTTCAAAATAAGGATTTCTCAAAATTCATTAGAGAGAAAGGAATGAAACTTTCCAGCAGCATTGGAGGTACTTCTTTCTTATTTGGCACGAACTTCCCAATAGTTCCGGAACAAACTTCCCAAAGTTCTGGAGAAAACTTCCCAAAAGTTCAGATGAGGACTTCTCAGAAGTCCAGGAAGAAACTCCAAGAACAAATTTAAGGGAATTATCCTAAACATTTTGGAGACGGCTTTCCCAAAGTTTCAATAAAGTTTTCCTCGCAGTTTCGGATGGAAGCAATCAAAAGCTTGGAAAGAATAAGCTCAGGAAAAAACTTCCACGAATTTCAGGAAGAACCCGACCAGAGAAGGCACTACATGTAGGGTCAAAAAGAAATTTTTCAAAAAAATCAGTAAAGAACTCCTCAGAAGTTCACAAGAGGACTTCTCAGAAGTTGCGAAGCGACCAAAATCTTAGGTGGAACTACCCAGAAGTGCAAGAGAGCTTCCTTAAAGTTCCGATTCGGATATTCCAGCATTTCAGAATGAGAACTTCTCGAATTCACAAAACCCCAGAAGTTATGGTAGATACTTTTGATAAAATCAGGGAGAAACTTTCCAGAAGGGGGAACTTTCTAGTAGTTCAAGCAGGAATTTTTCAGAAATTCAGGAACAAACTCCTGAACCTGAAGTTCAGGAGAATACTTCCCTAAAGTTCAAAGGAGATTATTTCGACAGTTTAGAAAAGAAGTTCTCAGGAGTTCAGGAAGAAACTTCCAACAACTTAAGAAGATATTCCAAGAAATTCTGAAGAGTACTTGCTCAAAGTTTTGCAGAAACTTTCTTCGTAGTTCAGGATGGGACTTATCAGAAGTTTAAAAAGTAACTATGTTCAGGTAAAAACTTACCCAATGTTCCTGGAAGGTAAGGTATGGTTCTTAAATGTGAATTTTGAAGAACATAAGGAGTGACTGCCAAGAAGTTCATGGCAATTTTGCCTGAAGTTCAGGAAGAAACTTCCCAGCATTTTAGCAAAGAGTCTTGCAGAAGATCAGGAGAGAGTTTCCCTGAAATTTAAGAGATGATCACTGACTAACCGAAGAAACAGTCTTTTCAAAAATCATTCATATGACCATAATAATATTGATGAACATGAGTGATGATGACACCATATTAAAATATGGTACACACCATCTGCCCAACCGTTCACATCGTACTATGAGGACACACACTCATGCAGGAATTATAATTCCTTACTTACCATTTCACCTCGATTGGAAGATTTGATTAGCAGGAAAATTTCCCTGAAGTTTAGCTGAGAAGCATAAATAAATTCAAGAAGTTTATCAATATATCCACAAAGTTTTCGAGAATGCTTCCAAAGTTCAGAGAATCTATGTTTACAAATAATTGTCTGTCTGTCGGTCTGTCTGAACCTTATAGACTCAAAAACTACTGAACCGATCAGCGTGAAATTTTATATGGAGGGGTTTTTGGAACAGGAGAAGGTTTTTATGATATTAAGAGACCGCTCCCTTCCCTGAAAGGGGGGTCTCCCATACAAATGAAACACATATGTTTACATCGAAAATGATAGCCCCTCGACTAAATTTACAAAAAAAATCCTTTTTAGTGTCATTTTAGAGTTTTTTTTTTACTAATAAAATAAGAATAAAAAATTTGAATTCAACTTTGCAATTGATTTAACGGACAATTGACTGTTTTGTTCATTAAAAATTCAATGGTTATTGTTGAACCAATAAAAAGTCTGTTGAATTTATAAAATGAAATCTAAATTTTGATTTCAAAGAACTAACTGGAATTTTTTTTTGAAAACTGTGTCTTCAAGCTTCAGTGCCACTTTAAAAATATGAAACAATAGCGTAAAGTTGCATACAATCCAAAAAATACATACTGAAATGTTTACATAATCACACATATACCGAAAATGACATAAATCGCTCTCTGATTACATCTTTTCGTTAAAAGAAGACTAATTTTGTAAAAAAAATTACTGGCTCTTATAGACATTCCCAGACATTTCAAATTTTTTTATCACAGATATTTGAAAAAAATATCAGGCATCCCTGTACACCACTGACATAATTTTTCTCGTACCATTTCTTCGTTACTGTTGAGTAGTACCAAGATGCCAAATCGGGCTTAAACAGAGTGTTCTGAGAAGGCTGTTTTAGGAGTGGTAAAAGTTATTTTTGAAGCCATTCTTGGACCAATATTATATAATGGTGTTGTTTTTTCTATCGCTTATATTTTTCCGGTTTTAGTTTATAAATTCCGGACTGTTAAAATAAAGATAATAGGGTAGGGAACGGCTTAAGCACCCCAATACCCTATTCCAAGCACGGGGTAAACGTTAATCTACAACGCTAATTTTTTGCAGTATGGTGCATCACTACATGGAACACCATACTGCAAAAAATGAGCGTTGTAGGTTAACGTTTACCCGATAGCTGGAATGGGTCTTGAGTGCTGTAAGCGTTCCTACCCTATAAAGCAATAAATAATAAACCGAAAATACTTGCATTTACTGACTATAGAAGTAGAAAATCCCTTATATGTTCATAATTGGCTTTTGTCAAAACAATACTTGATCACAATACTTTCTCCTTTAAAGTGAATCAAAAGTTGACAGTTTGTTTGGCTGCATAAAAGGGCTATTCACATTGGGCCGATCCGTGCCCGGGCCGGAACCAGAAAGCTTTTATTTCACGGCCGGTGTGTTTTGTACACTTCACACTGTACCGGGACTGTTCCGAGATTTTTTGTTGTAGATTGCACGCACACATCAATGGACCTCAGTTGTTTTCGTTGTTGTTTACTTATATGTATATCAGAAATCCCTTTTGGTCGAAAAGTCGGTAATTAATTAAATTTTGGATTTCATGTCGCAACATTTGCAAATTCCTCGCCCGGAATTTTTAGAAGACGAATACCACTTGATAAACTTTCAATATAGATGATACGTTTTCCATAATCATTCTCTTCAACCAATTTGTGGAAAAACTTTACTGATTGAACATGAAGCATTTCCCTGCTTATCAGAATATGACTTTATTTCCACCAAATTATAATACTCTGGCAACCTGTTTGTAGCGTATTTGATTAAAATGTTTACGAAGAAAATAAATGTCAATATCCTTAAATTAAATTAATAATTACAGGCCAATATTTTAATGGATATTCATAATAGTGTCCATGATCTTCATTTTACGTTTTTGGATATTGCAAATGATTGATCGAGTCTGGATGCAATACTTTTACATATCATTGGGGACGGAAAATCTTTTTTTAAATCACGAATAAGCTGTACTTTATAACTAAGGGATCATTCATAAACCCTGAAGACTTTTCTGAGGGGAGGGAGTCTCACCAAAATCTACGCTCCACACAAAATTTCAAAAAATTGTATGAGAAAAAAAAATTAACGAAAGGGTAGGTGGGTTTGATATTTTCAAAAAGCCATTTTTAGACCTCAAATTATTTTACAATTCACGTCTAAGGCATAAGTTTCTGACGACCAGAAATGTCGATAGGGACTTAAAAAGTAATAATTAAGATTTATTCCAAGATCAAGCCACAGTTGGATGATAATACCTTTGCTAATGGTAATAATGCTTATGCTTATGCTGATGCTTATAATATAACCAACTATGAACAAAAATAAAAATTCAACTTGGCCGTTGAATCCATACTGTACAGTACATATTATACAGAAACAATTCAACAGAGTCTAAATTGAATATAGATAAAAAAAAATCCAATCTTAAGTATAAATAATAAATCTGATGGATGCACAACTCGAGTTTCTCTTTTAGACATAGAAATAACATTCGACAATGTTTGGCATAAAGGTTCAATTGCTAAATTGGAAAGGTTAACTCTACAACGCAGAACCGGGAAAACCGGGAATTAACCGGGAATTCTAGAAAACCGGGAGAAACCGGGAAAAAACCGGGAATTTATTTTCACATGATTGTTCATAATTTAGATTGGGTGTTATTATCATCGAGCTCTAGGTATTCCTTTCTTAGCGTGTTCATCTTTAACGATCTGTGAAATTTTAGAGTGTGTCAATTGATTTACCTTCTATAAATTTTCTTGCACAGAAAAAAATCTTGTAGTAGAAACTACCATTTTACCCGACTACGCCGTTCCCATCTTTAATTTTCACCAAAAATCTTTTTAATCTGTGTTTAACAGCAGAAAATCTTGGCAAGAACCTTGCTTCAAACATTCGAATTTAGATGGTCTTATTCAGATTGTAGAAAGTTCGCAATGAACTTTCTAAGCAAGATAAAAGACAGCTTCCCATCTGCTTGTTTGAAACACAGCAGTTTTTTCCAAGTTTCCAAGTCATGATCTTCGATGGCCTGTATCTCATATTTTTCGTAAAAGTACGGATATTGTTTAGAAATTGAATTGAACTCCTTCAAAGTGTACAGCTTCTTGGGTTCAACACACGATGCGGTTCCTATTGAAAACTGACTAGAACTATAGCCATTTGGTGGCAGATCGATGCAGAACGATGCTTCAAATCCAAGATATTTTGTATCATCTGGAATTCCTTGGATCATTTGAAGCTGCATCATAAGTAACTATAAATATCTTGCATCAACTGTTCCAGTGGCAGCTTCTTGCATGTAAAGCTTGCACAAAGAGCCAAAAAGTGGCAAGTACATTTGATAATTATCAAATGAGAACTGACACGTTTCAGCAGCTTTTTGACGGATTGGTCAGAACCCATCATTACCGATGCTCCATCTGATCAACAGCCAACAAGCCTTTTTTGTAATCGTTCCATCGATCTGGTATTGTTCAACAGTTACACAATATATATTGATATGGAGTTTTCATAAAGGGACATTGGGTCGCAATCATAAACAATGGCTTCTACCGCAAATTTCTCGAGAATGCTAACTTAATCATAGGGAATTACCACGATGATTGTACAGAAGCGGAGTTTCCTTTAGAATAGAAGTTGTAGTTTACTTGAGTGAGTTTGCATTTTCAAGAAATTTGCGGAAGAAGCCATTGTTTACGTTTGCGACATTGGCCCTTATGAAAATTCCATGTCGATATATAGGTTTTCGCACGGCTATATGATATTAAAGATAACCAAAAATCACTTTCAAAATATTATGCTTCGAATAACAAAAATAAATATCGAGAACATTCTTCTATTCGGCATGAATGCATGAAGATATTTCTAAATTAGAAGAACAATATTTTTATAGAAATCCTTGTAGGAAACTCTGTCGAATTTTGTGGAGCAATCGATTGAGGAACTTCAAAAAAACACTGCTCCAGCGGAATACTTGAAGAAATGTTTAGAGATTTATATCTAAGAATCCTTGCAAACATTCTAGACAAAACTTATAAATAATTCTACAAAACCCCTTGCAGAATATTTAACGTGAAGAATTGAATACACGAGATTATGAAACTCGTGCAAACAAAATTTCTAAAATTTCTTCAATAAATCAGCGTTTTTTTCCAAGAACTATTTCAGCAATTTTAGTTCGTTCAGGTGTCTTCCAGGGATTCCTTTACAATCACAAAACTTCATAAGTTCAGGGATTCCACCATAAATGTCATCACAAGAAAGTTTAACAGAACAGCCAATGAACTGCCAGAAGAAACTGCTGAAAGAATCGCTGGAGGAATGGCTACAAACTCCTGAAGAATACCTATAGAAACGCCAGAAGGAATTTCTCAAGCAATGGCTGAGAACTTCTCATAGAATCTTTGGGAAAAGTTTCTTAAAAAAATTATAAAGAAATCATTTGGCGGTACACACACAAACTGACTTTCAGACTGTCATCTGTTTTCAGACTATCATCTAAATTATTTTCTTTCGCTTCATGGGCCTAAAACTGAAAGCAGAATTTGTAAATAGTTGGATCCTATAATGTAGTCATTTTTGTATTATAAACAACGCTTATACTGAAAATATCATTTTATTAAGCTTTGGAACTCAATTCGTTCAAAACTGTTTGCTTAGAGTAATTGTTTTCTATTCGTTATTCTAGTTCATTACTACATGATCCCTTAGCGCCTTAACCCGGGAAATTTTTAACATTTGGTCCGAGAAAACCGGGAAAAAGCAAACCGTTGGAAAAACAACGCCGCCTAGTCTAGGTTTCACCAAACTAAAATTGACAGGCTATCAAATTCCCTAGGCGGGCAAGTGGCGCCATCAATATACGATACACCAAAACTAACGGAAACGAGCTGAAATTTTAAAATGGTAGCTCCCATTATGCCCATATGCTCTAAATAAAGTTAAAAAAAAATAGGAATAAGTTCTAGTTTGTCATGCGCAGCCTTGAACAAGTCTTTTAGAAATTTTAGTGAAATTAGGATGGTCGAATCTATGAAGCATGTTCCCGACAGTGACAATTTGCGTTTACCTAACTGATGTTTCAAAATACGACAAATTAAAAACGCAAATCAAATTAGTTCGAAACACCATACTAGTTTTCTACTTCCTGTCAATACGCATTATTTGCGCTTGTTGTGCGATGCGCTCACAACTACATATAAATTAAAGCACATGCTGCCAGCCGTGCTGAGACCGTAAAAAATATCGTTGCCAAGAAATATTTATGAGCAGCCCGGTAAAACGCCGGTACGGCCACGACCACGGCCCGGTGGGTTAATGTGAACGGTCGCATACATCACTTATACAATGCATTCGAAGCATAACTCGGCCGTCACCCGACCGGGCTACGGCCCGGCCTAATATGAATAGCCCTTAAGACAATTGTTGTCCGGTCTGTATACAGTGTCTATAGTGGACACTTGATCATAAAATGGACGCATACAAATAATATGTTCTGCTTTCTAAAGTGTTTGTTAATTGTATCAATCAGTATTCAACACAGTTTCAGTGCAAAACTTCATTATTGACATCAGTAAAGGAAAGGCTTGTAAGCTGGAACAGCGCCACTTTTGACATTCACAGCAACAACACTATCGCGCTGACAAGTGTTAACCTCATTTTTTTACTATTCTTCAATTTTCATTTGCTTTTGGAGTGAATACACTCATCCGATTTAGCTCTTCCAGGTGTCAATGTTCGAAAATGTTGGCATAATTAAAATAGCAGCAATTATTTCTTGTGCTTAGTAAATGGAAATTTCCCATCGATATCAAAAGGTAAACATTTGTGTTGGCTAGCATTTTTGGTGTATTTTTATGATCCAAAGGCATTTCCAAACAAATCGTAAAGTGAAATTTTGTTTTGAGGTTTTGTGTTTATGGCGTTTGTAAGATGGAACACATTTTTTTTTCATTTTAAAACATATGAATGATATGTTTAATGTTTGACAATGCCATGGAATCAACAATAAATTGAAATTTAACAATACATTTTTTGAAATTTCAATTTTCGAAGGATTTTGAAAAACGGCCGTTATTTTTTTTATGGCTATAAATAATCAGTTCCGTGGGCAAAGTTGGAGCCATTTAGTTCCTCTTTCGAAAGATCATCGAAAAAATAAACATTTTAAATGTTACGAGCAAAAGAAGAAACGTGTTCCATCTTACAAGCCATTTTTTGGAATGGCAATTTTCGATGGATTTCGAAAATAGGCCATAACTTTTTTTTTATAACTATAAACAATCAGTTCTTTGGGCAAAGTTGGAGCCTTTGAGTTCTTCTTTCAAAAGATGTCTTTGGATCCGCGAAAAAATAAAAATTATACTTGCTACGAGCAAAAAACGGATCGTGTTTCATCTTACAAGCCTTTCCTATATAAACTATTCAACGGTAATCATCACAAATAAAAAAAAAGATGCTAGCCATTTTTCTTTCGTCTGTTGAAACGAGTTGCTCTGTAGTAGTGATCGTAAAAGAAGTTTATTTTGTACCAACCCATCGTTATCCAGATGTTACACCACTATGGCGGACGACATTTTCGAGAAACCAACAGACCAATCGTCGAGCGTCGTCTCTGGCTTTTTGTGAGTAGACATCGAGTAGAAACTCCCCTCATAAACCAAATTTAATTCAGCGGCCGCACACAAATACTTCACTGTATATCTAATAGTGCTGCACCACAATACGAAGAAAGGGACAAGTGTTGGTAAATTTTGACTGGCACATTAAAACGGATGGCAATTGACGAATTCAGGTTGAAAAAAGAAGAAGACACCGAGTGGTGATAAATCTGACAGCTCCCATGTTGAGAGGACGAACATTTTAAAATGCTTCTAATAAATTCAAATGAAATTCTAACTGAGTAGTTTTGGCTTTTTCTTCAATCATACAACAAACCGCTTTTAATTAGAATTTCATTTGAATTTATTGGAAGCATCTTAAAATGTTCGTCCTATACCTTAACATGGGAGCTGTCAGATTTATCACCACTCGGTATCTTCTTCTTCTTTTTTCAACCTTAATTCGTCAATTGGGAGCACAACTTTGCCTATGGGGCATGATCACCAAATCACAAGTGCAGAAGTGTTTTTTGATTGGGCCTACTGTAAAAGTTGTGATTGTTTGACAAAGAAATGTTTCGAACGATTTAAGGAAGCTTATCGAGTTAGGCTTCATGATTTGCAAGGAAACATCACTGAAACATGTTTATTCATGCAAAAGTACGAGATTTGTAAAAAATACACCCAAATTTGATCTTAAGGATAAAATGATTTATGAATTTTGTGCATGTATTTTGGAATATTCTCTCAAAACTTTGCTTTAACTTAAACTTTGATCTCAGGGAAATCGAAAAAAAGGTTTTGAGTTCTTTTTTTAAATTAAAGTTTTTTTTGCGAGCTTACACGTTATAGCCCCCAGCTTGTGATTAGACAGTTTCCGAACTACTTACCCGATGTCTACACTAGCTAATTCTGTTCTGCTAACCTGCATTACAAAGTTTCGATATGAAACTCGGTAGAGGGATACTGATCGTAAAATTTTGATCCACCATGGAGGATTAAGGGGCGTGTCTAGCGAAAGTTTAATTTTTTTTCATAGGTTTTGCCTACAAATACTGAGAAATACAGTTGTTCGTGTTTGTATATTCTTCTATCTACCTCTCTCGTCTTTCTGCTGTAAGCTAGGTATTTATGTTATTTGACGAGGAAACAGATCGTGAAGCAAAACGAAAAGAAAAGAGAGGTAGACAGAAAAATATGCTGCAACTCTGCAGGGCAGGACTGCCCCTTTTATGTGTGCTACAAAGAGACAAGAAGTGTTTCTACGGACTAAATGACTGAATGGTTGACTGAAATGGAATGGATAATCCAAGAAACACCACACACATACTTGCTTGCATTAGTTTCAGGCACATAATGCAAGCATAATGCATAATATGTTTTCTTTTATTATTATTGTATTTATGTTTTGATTTTGCCAGCCGGTGCTACATTGCATATCCGGAGAAAATTAACGATTGGGGCGAACATACAGAACAAAAGGGAAATGGCGATTGTAATATTGCAAGTAGAATTTCTAACAGTAATCTACAAATTGACGAATAAATTCGAATACAATCTAGCATACAGACAGCTAGCTTTTGATTTATATATATACATAATACTGATGGAAATTCGTTCATTATTCATTGAAATTTGCACATTTATAATATTCGCCTGTCAAAACTAGGATGTTTTATTACGCCATTTTCAATGTTGGCTCCACAAGTATCGGCAATACAGGGTGCGGCACAAAGTAATGCGAAAATTTGTTCTATTTCTTTTCTGTCAAATTCCATTTTCAACTAATTCAAGCAATAATATCAACATTTTCGAGTGCAGTTATCATTATAAAGTCCTTTTAAACAAATTTATTCAATGTGTCCTCCATATTTTATGAATAACATCCTCGAGCCTACGCCGAAAGCCAGAGCATGCTTTTCGAACGTAGTCCTTCGACATTGACTGCCAGGTGCGTGTTATGGTTGACTTGAGGGTTTTCACACTAGGGTGTGATGTTTTGCAGGCTCGTGCTTCAACATATGCCCAAATAGAATAATCCAACGGATTAAGATCTGGACTGCTAGGGGGCCACAAATCCTTCGGCCAAAACTTCATGTTATCGTTCAACCATTGTTGGGTTCGATTAGACGTGTGACACGGCGCTCCAACCTGCTGTAGGATTACGTTTTGGTCCTCGGAAAAGTTGGCCTTCACCCAGGGAAGCACTTGGACACTTCGGTATTGATTTCAACTTTTTCACTTTTTCCGGAACGTTCTCCATTTTCTGCGGTGAAATGAACCGGTCCGTGTGGCTGTTGGCCACAGCATCGATGCTGAAAAGCTTGTCGTCAGAGAACAGAATTATCATTGTTTCCTTAGCAATCTCTTGGAACGAGTCACTCGTAGTTCCTTGACCCGGTCCGTAATCAAGTGGCGTTTCACTCTGGCTCTGGAAGATGCATGCAGGTCTTCTTTGATGATTCTCCGAAACATTGGCTTCCTTTGCAAGTTTTCTTATGGAACGCACCGGGTTGCGAGCAATTTTTGCACGGACCGATTTGATCACGTTCGTTTCCCGGCTTCCGCTGCTTAGGACCACCCTTCAGGGACTTTTTGATGCGGTAAACTGTTGCCAAATGGCACCCTACCACCTTGACAATCTCTTTCGGCTTCTTCTGGGCAGGCAACAAACTGGCGATCACTTCTTTCGCGAACATTTTGACGAATTTGCAATAAAACAAATAGAATATTTGGATGCAGCACTTGAAAGTAAACATAAACAAATACACTTTCGACAGAAGTTAGTCACTAGCTACACGAATTAACTCAATACTCAAGTTTGAACATTTTAGCATTATTTTCTGCCCCACCCTGTAAAGGTATCGCCCTATACTATTCGCCTAAATATGACAGTTTCATTGGTTTCGCTTTCCACTTTTCGCCGTTGTTTTGATGATTTTTTCAGTATCGCCTTTTACTTTTCGCCGTTTTTTGATTTTTTGTCAGTATCGCCTTTTACCTCACGCCATGTTTAAGTTTTGATTTAAATTACGCCTTCCATTTTATCAACAATCAATATTGCGTAAATCGCAGAGTGAATTGTTTTGATTACGAAATAACTCTACGCCCTTTGCAAAAACAGTTATTACTAAATAAAATTAAAGCACAACCGTGACAAAAAGGTTAAAACTCATGATTTAGATATAATAATTATGCATTGCATTGAAAAAACATTTTGTTTATATTTTGCATGTACGCCCTAATCGCAAATTGCTCAGGATATAGGGAAACGTTGCAAGATTAAATGATTTAAAATGTCTGATGAAGATGGGCCTGTGTATATACATTAAGTTTATCCATAAATTTTGAATAATCATGCTTAAATTATATTCATCAAGACGAATAAACTCATGTGTGAATAAGACAAGACAAATCTAGGTTTTTTTTTCATTAGGGCAAATCTGCAATTGAGAGACTCTCTTTGATTACTTTCTCTTTCATTCATATTCCATTTTGCTTTACGTTTTTCATTCTTCTATTTGTAGAGTATGCTTGCCAGCACTGTTGTGTTTTGATCTGTACTAAACAACTCAAAAGATTTATAATGCGCTGTAATAAATGAAAGAGAGCGAGAGAGGAGAGCTCTAATAATTAGATCGCCCTATTGAAAAATCCAGAAATCTCAATAATTGAAATTCTATGCTATCCAGGCACTCACTCACAACTCACTCACAACCGCTGAAAACTCATTTCGTTTCAAAGCTCATGACAACCACCCAAATGCCACTCAAAGTTTTTGCGTGCTAATGAATTCGTGTTAGTTTTCCTTTGTCTACTGTAAAAACAACAATAACGACAGCAATGGTTTGACTAAAGATATGTCCAATTAGAATCCGGAATAATAAAATCACCAGTATCTCGGTAACGGATTGACGTACAAATAAGTTTAATACATCAAAACAAAAGTGATTCACCGGAGTTAAAAGAAAAAAAAAATTCAATACAAATCATTTCTCTTCGTTTCTAATGTAAATTCACACTTTCTTCATTATTCCTCCCATCAAACGCTGCACACCTTCGGAGTCAACTTCCTTGGCACATTTGGTCCACATTTTGGTCATCTGAGTCGCGTTCCGAGCGGTTTTTCCACTTTTCTTAAGCTTCCGCTTCATTATTGCCCAAAATCTCTCGATGGGCCGGAACTGCGGGCAGTTGGGTGGATTTAGTTTTCATCGATGAAATCTACATTGATGACTCCCCAGCTATAGTGGCAACTCGCCAAATCTGGCCAAAACTTCACGGGACCTTTATGGGCGGTTTTTTGAGGCATTTTTCCTTGTACAGCTTCGAGTCCATCGTCTTATTTGTCACGAACATTTTGGTCTTTGCTCCGCGGCTGCATATCCCTTGCCAAATCATCAGTTTGTTGGCAAATTTGTCCATAAAAGCAAACTTAAACTTCGCAGGAACATCTCTTCGTGCCGTCGCCATGTGGAATTTTTGTCAAGAAAGCTGTCCGAAATCCATTTTGACGTAGGTTTCATCGTCGATAAGCAGGCTTCCTTGGTACTTCGTCAAGACCTGCTAGTACAATTTCCGAGCTCAAGTTTTGGTGACGAAACTTTGCTTCAACGTTCTGTTTGGTTGCTTGCTGGCTCGGTAAGAACGCTATCCTGCTTGCAAACGAATTTTTCGAACGATACAGCGATGCAGCAGCGTATTTTTGTGCGATTTCATTATCTGTAGTCCAGGGTTTGCTCTGACGGTTCTCAACACCTTCTGGTTCAGCTTGCGGTCATATGTTCAACTACGACGCTTACCTTGAGGCACTCGATCCACGCTCTTTCGCTTCCTCAAACCATTCGAGATCTTGGAAGTGTGGGACACTTGAGCAAGCGAAGACTTAAGCTGAAGATTTACCGCCCTCAACGGAGTTTCATGGTAAAACATTATAACGCATGAGCGGTTCTAATCGGTCGTTGGACCAGTATAAGTACAGTAAAGTAATGATCCATGCCCAAAAATGAAGCAATGAATTTATGAACCTGAAAACTCAACGGCTGTTTTTTGACTCGTTAATTTCGAATAGGAGACGTGAGTTTTGAGGACTCAACTTTTCCCGAATCTTGGGTAAGATTTAATCTAACTTGGTACAAGAGCCGTTGAAATATAATGTTCCAAATTTGATCGCTTGGGACCGAGTGGGATGGGTCAAATGAGCTAAGAATTAATTATATATGAGCCTGTATATAAGTTTAAATCTTTTTTTTGTGAGATCAAATAATTTTAGAGTCATTGAAATGTTTGGAGTGATGAGCCACTTTGATAGCCTAGTTATGAAAGTGTTGTTCCACTTTCAAGCATTCTTAGGCTTTCATTTCCATTCTAATCGAAGAAGCAGATAAACGACAAAAGGGTTCACGACTTATGAACTGATGAGACGATCCGAGTCTGTTACACCTGCTCCCATTTGATTGTCTAATTTGAACCGTCATATGGAATTCACAATGGCCAGTAACCCATTTCAAATTGACTTGATAACTACAATATCACTTTTGAAGGAGATTGAAAATATTCTCAAACATGCTTGAATTGCATGTTGCTGAGCATCTAGAGCTGCTTGTCTGTCCGACATAATGCATATATTTTAATATCTATACTTTCTGCCTGAGCATATAACAGAACATTCCGGAATTGCTTGAATTTCAGTTTCAGTGTCAATCCCTGGGCCAGTTACACCTGCTCCCATTTGATTGTCTAATTTTGAACCGCCTATATGGAATACAATCGATCCTTGTTGGAGATTTCGACCACCTCTTTCCCACGAATCTTGTCCAGGATCAACAAATTATCGGGTCTTTCGTTTAACACCTGCTATAAGAATTTGTACACTCTCTTTGTCCACTTTAATCGACGCAGAACGCCAGCTTGCCTTGAACTGTTTCTCGCTAACAACAGCTTTTTGAGTCTGCTTAAGGTTCCGCTTCACGATGGCCCAATATTGTTCGATTGGACGGGACTCTGTCGTCTTAGGAGGGTTCTTGTCCTCGGGCACCGCTTGAACGTTGGCACAATACCACTCCATGGCCTTTGTTTACCGTAATGGCAAGATGCCAAATCCGGCCAAAATAGAATGGAACAATTGTGTCGCTTCAGGAAAGGCAGTAGACGTTTTTGTAGGCACTCGCTCAGATAAATTTCCTGGTTGACGGTTCCGGTCGCAATGTAAACGTTGCTCTTCAAGCCACAGGTACAGATGGCCTGCCGAACCAGATATTTCTTCGCGAACTTTGACACTGCTTGAATACACCGTCCGACCGTTGCCATATAAAATTTCTGTCCAGGAAGCTGTTTAAAGTCTGCCTTGATGGAAGTTTCATCGTCCTGTACCATGGAATAAAACTTCATCAGCATCGTCGTTTACAACTTTCGCGATCGTGCTTTAGCCGACGTGTTTTGTTTATCGTCGCGATTTGGAGTCACCACTTTCATGTAAGTCGACAGTCCAGTTCGTTTTTTAGCTCTATCCACGGTTAAAGGCGCCACTCCCAGCTTCTTTGCGACATCTCGGACGGAGAGATTGGGGTTCCGCTCGAAACAGCGGGCAACTCTTTTTGTCGTCGCTGTGGCCTCCGGCTTTTGATTTTCCCTCGAACCTGCTTTCCTGGCTGTCGACAAACGTTCACCGAACACTTTTAATACGTTGGTAATAGTTGATTTAGCCACATTCAACCATTTCGCCAACTTGGCGTGAGAGTAGTTTGGATTTTCGCCATGCACGTGCAAAATTTTGATGCGTTGATTCTCTTCCTTTGACAACATTTTGATAACTGAAGTGCTAATCTCATAATCAAAATAGAGGCATGATGCTACACGCACACATCTTCAAAATGAGGGGTAAGCAATTTTTTTTTAATGCACGATGAAAGGAAATGCGTCAAGTTTAAGTCGATTTTGATCGAAACACCCTCTAGATCACCTTCGAAAAGGTTCACAAACCTTCTGATCCTTAGAGCGCTCTTTTCAGCTTCTAATTGTATGTATTGATGTAATACATACATAAAAGCAATGACGAAGCTTGGCTTTGAAAAGTGTATTGTCGATTGGATCAACGAGATGCTACCGAAATGACAAATATCAGCAAATCTCGGAAGCTCATCCACCAGTGTTAGAGCTGTAAAAGGGTGTCCACAAAGAGGCGTATGGTCAGCTCTATTGTGGACTTTGATAGTTGATGATCTCCTTAAAAAATCTGAAAACACTAGGGTTTGAAGTAATTGGCTTCGCAGATGATGCGGTTCTGTATCATCTCTAACAGAATGCAAAGTGCTGTAAACTGTGTCTCATCGTGGTGTAATAGGGAAGGCTGAAGCTGCTTGCAAACACTGGACCAATTTCCGTTCGCCCGCGGCTTTATACTAGCGTTAATAGCATAGCCAAGAGAGAAGGGAGTCACGGAAATACAGCACGAAGCAAACTTAAGAATAGGGGATGGGCCACAACTGAAAAATCAGACATCGGCAACAAAGCAAACTTATTTTGAAGAAGGAGAAGAAAAAGACATTTGCTACCCGATTCCTACGACCGTGTTAGGGAAAACCAATTTTTCAACCTGTTGATATGCAAATTTGTATGGCAGCAAAAGTAGGTCATTTGTGGTTGAAAAATTGAACTACTTATACTAATGGAACTTCTTTCAAATTTCAATGCGAAAATTTGGTGAGTTTTTCTGATCAAATGGCGTATGAATGAAGTCATTCTGTTTAGTCGAACGAGAGTTATAAGCGTTCAAAAACCTTTCACTTTTGCGTAACGCTCTCATTTTTCAAAATTTTGGAATGCCACCCGGTATAGAAAAGAGAAACGTAGTCCTACGTTAAAAAGATAAAGATTAAGATTTCAACCGTTGTGCTGGAATTTCAAGTATTTTCATATATGTTCTATTCTTTCTTTACAGATCTTCCCCCAGCAGGAAACGGACCGACCGCTGACCCGGCTTCAGGAACGGCTGATCCGCAAGCTCGGACCAAACGCCTACCCGTTCTACTTCGAAGTGCCGCCACACTGTCCCGCCTCGGTGTCCCTGCAGCCGGCCCCGGGTGACACCGGCAAACCATGCGGCGTCGATTACGAGCTGAAGGCCTTCGTCGGCGAGACGCCCGAGGATAAACCTCACAAGCGGAACTCGGTGCGGTTAGCAATTAGGAAAATTATGTACGCCCCCTCGAAGCTGGGCGAACAACCATCGATCGAGGTCAGCAAGGAGTATATACTGAAACCAAATAAGATCCACCTAGAGGCGAGTCTTGATAAGGAGGTAAGTGGCAGCCGTTGAAGATGATGTTCTAGTTTGAGCACTAATGGCATTGTTCTTCTTCTTCTTCTTCTTCTTCTTCTTGTTTCCATTCTCTTCTATAGCTTTATCACCATGGCGAAAGTTTATCGGTGAATGTACATATAGCGAATAATTCGAGTAAAACGGTTAAGAAAATCAAGGTGTCAGTGCGACAGTTTGCTGACATTTGCCTGTTCTCGACAGCGCAGTACAAGTGCACCGTGGCGGAAGTCGAGTCAGAGTGAGTATCGTTGCTTATTTTCCTTCCTTCTCTCAAAACTCAAAACCACGAACGAGGAGTTGACTTATCCGCAAAAGCTGCACTGATAGCATTTGGGGAAATGAACATACCTTACCTTACCAATCAGACTAAGGCCGGCGTGGCCTCTGCTATACACAGAAGTTGTCTCCATTCTATTCGGTCCGCTTCGCTGTCTGCGGAGGGTCCGCAGGTCGCCTTCTACTTGATCGATCCACCTTGCTCATTGCGCGCCTCTTCTTCTTGTACCCGTCGGTTCGTTTTCGAGAACCATTTTCACAGAGCTGTCGTCCGACATTCTTACGACATGCCCAGCCCATCGTAGTCGACCGATTTTTGCGATGTGTACGATGGGAGGTTCTCCCAGCAACTGGTGCAATTCGTAGTTCATTCGCCTCCTCCACGTTCCGTCTTCCATCTGCACTCCAGCGTAGATGGTACGCAGCACCTTCCGTTCAAAGACTCCAAGGGCGCGTTGGTCCTCCACTAGCAATGTCCATGTTTCGTAGCCGTAGAGAATTAATTTCTTGTCTTGTTAATGTCTTGTAGATGGTCAACTTTGTGGTTCGGCGAACTTTGTTCGGTCTTAGCGTCCTTCGGAGTTCAAAGTAGGCACGATTGCCAGCCATAATGCGCCTTTGTATTCTCTGCTGGTGTCGTTATCGGCGGTCACCAATGAGCCAGATACACGAATTCGTCAACTACCTCGATTTCATCACCGTCGATCTGAACTCGTGCTAGGGGGCTAACATTGTCTTCTCGTGAGCGTCTTCCCTTCATGTATTATGTTTTCAACGCATTAATCACAAGCCCAATCCTACCAGCTTCAGCCTTAAGTCTGATGTACGTTTTTGCCATCGTCTCAAAGTTACGTGCTACGATATCAACGTCGTCGGCGAAGTCAAATAGTTGGACAGACTTCCTGAAGATCGTGCCACTCGTGTCTATCCCAGCTCTTCGAATCACACCCTCCATTTCCGAGATTCGAACGGACTCGAGAGCGTCCCTGATACTCGGACGACACACATCACTCGATCCATCGGTGCTTTGATCAACCGCGTCATCACGGAAATCCGTGTTCGTGCATGATTTGCCATAGCTGATCTCGATCGATTGTATCATACGCTGATTTAAAATCGATGAAAAGATGATGTGTGGGCACGTTGTATTCGCGACATTTCTGCAGCACTTGCCGAATCGCGCAAATCTGGTCCGTAGTAGCGCGGGCACCCATGAATCCCGCTTGGTATTTCCCCACGAACTCCTTTGGTGACATGCGGCGGCATAGTATCCAGCTTGTCGCCCTTTTTAAAGATGGAACACACTATTCCCTCCATCCAATCCTCCGGTAAACATTCCTCCTCCCAAATCTTGGCAATTACCCAGTGCAGCGCTCTGGCCAGTGCTTCACCACCATATTTCAATAGCTCGCTTGGGAGTTGGTCAACACCAGTGGCTTTGCTGTTTTCAACCGACCAATTTCCTCCTCAATTTCCTGAAGGGTTGGGGTCGGGGTCTTGTCATCTAAGTTTTTATTCTGGCCCAGTGTGCAATGGCGGTTCGAATATCTCTCCTGCCATCCTCAAGAGGAGCTGCGCCAAACTGCTCTTCCGTTGGTAGGTAGCTGCTTCTAGCTGTTGCGCGTATTCCAAGGCAACTCAGGTTTCCCGTAGTACATCCCGTATTCTTTTTTTATTTTGCTGTCTGCTATGAGACAGTGTGTACGTTGTCGTATGAAAGACAAAACATATATTTTTTCGATTCCTTTTGGTCATATTCCGCTTTCTCTCGCTTATATTAATGTACAAAAAATGTCATGACATTTAGAAAAGAAAATGTAGACGACATTTCTTTTCAGCAAACGAACCAACTGGGAACTATCGAAAACTCTCTTCACAAGTTATTTTTTAACTGTTATGTATCTAACAGAGAACAAATTCGCCTTTTTCGATTACAATACATGAGATTTTATTATGTTTTCATAGTAGGATGTTGAAACTCTGTAGAAGGAAAAAATAATGAGTGGAAAGCAAGGAGGGGTTTCTTATTTATTTTATTACGCAAAAAGCCGACAGAAAAAAAATTAACACGGAAACTAAAATGACCATTACTATGAAACTATCCAACCGATTAGAAATTTTTTAGCAACTTTGGATTCAGGAACTCAACCTCTTTCTCAAAATTGTCTCATGGGCATGAGACTTCATCACTTCATTTCTGACCATACATAGCATATCAAACTTTATGATTTTGTAAAAATAAGATTGCGGATGACATTCTTAGGATTCCTGACCATACTGGCCACAAGAGAAGGCTCTGCAGGATCCGAGTACCACCGGAATAGTGGCCATATTCAAATATTTTCCTAAACCTGCTTTGTTACAAGGAGGATTTCTTAGGATTTCTGACCATACTGGCCACTGAAAGTGGCCCTGTGGGATCCGAATTCCTCTGGAAAAGTGGCCATATTCAAATATTTTCCAAAACCTGGCTTACGACACATCGATCTTCGTGATTTTGCAAAAATAGGTATGTGGAGGACATTCTGAAAGTGTCTGACCACACTGGCACCATAGGGAGGCTCTGCGGGATCCGAGTTCGTTACCGAAACTTGGCTTGTGACACATCAAACTTTATGATTTTGCAAAACTTTGTCTTGAGAGGATATTCTGAGGATATTCTGTCTGATCAGTATGATCTTAGGGAGGCCCTACGAAATCGGAGGTCCTCCGGGAAAGTAGCCATATTGAAATCTTTTCCAAAACTTGGCTTGCCACATGTCGATCTTCGTGATTTTGCAAAAATAGCTTTGAGAAAGACATTCTGAGAATTTTTGACCATACTGGCCACTAAAAGAGGCCCTGTGGGATCGGAGTTCCTCCAGAAAAGTGGCCATATTCGAATCGTTACCAAAACCTAGCTTGCTACACATCAAATTTCATG
This sequence comes from Aedes japonicus, assembly GCA_034211315.2. Lineage (NCBI taxonomy): Eukaryota > Metazoa > Arthropoda > Insecta > Diptera > Culicidae > Aedes > Aedes japonicus. Next base: position 435,698 of record JASCZW010002182.1, read on the forward strand.
ATTTTGCTAAACTTTGTCTTTGGATGACTTTCTTATGGTGTCTGACTATACTGGTCACTTGAGGTGGCCCTGCAGGATTTCGAGTTCCTCCGGGAAAGTGGTCATAACCAATTTCTTACCATACCCTAGCTTGCGACATATCAAACTTTATGATTTAGCAAAACTAGGTCTTCGGAGGACATTCTGATGATTCCTGACCATACTGGTCACTTAGGAAGGTCCCGCGGGATCCAAATTCCTCCGAACAGGTGGCCATATCCATATCTTTTCCAAAACCTGGCTTGCGACACAACAAACTTCATGATTTTGCAAAACTTTGTCTTCAGAGGAAATTTTTAAGGATGTCTGACCTTACTGGCCACTCAGGGAGGTGCTGCGGGATTCGACTTCCTCCGGGAAAGTAGTCATCTTGAAATCGTTACCAAAACCTGGCTTGTGACATATCAAACTGCATTAAAGACTGTATTCGATGAAATTTGGACACACAAAATAGGTCACCAAAAATTTTACTTGAGCCCGATTCTTTTCAAACTTTCTGGAAATAAAGTACTACTAAATGGTTAAGTTTTGACATCATTGGTTTATTGAACCTCTTCTCCCAACCCAAATGCCCGCACTTTTGCCTTGACCCCTTTCATCAAATTTTGGGCAATGACCGACTTGCTTACTTACTTTTAACCACACTTTCTTTAGTTCAAGGTCATTTTCTATCAGCATTGGAGTTTTAACGAGCTTTGCCTTCATGATTGCCCAAAATTTGTCAATTGGGCGAAGTTCCGGAGTGTTTGGAGGGTTGACGTCTTTTGGTAAAAAACTACATTATTATCTTTGTACCAGTCTAAGACGGGCCGGGGATAGTGGCAAGATGCCAAATCCGGCCAAAACAGTGTTTGGCCATCGTGATATCTCAAGAAGGGCAGAAGTCGTTTTTGGAGCCATTCGCCCTTGTAGATTTGTCCGTTGACGGTCCCAGAGGTGATGAAGGGCTGATTTTGCCACATCCGCAGATCACTTGCCAGACAAGGAATTTTTTGGCGAATTCCGACAGTTTCTTCTTCCGTACACTCTCCGGAACGGTCAACTTAGAGGTGGCGACGTAGTGTTCCTGTCCTGGAGATTTGTTTGGTGTCGGCTTTAATGTAGGTCTCATCGTCTATCACAATGCGGAACGGTTTTGTGAGCCACTCCCTGTACAGTTTTCTTGCACGAGTTTTGGCCACCGAGTTCTGTTTATCGCTCCGGTTCGGTGCCTTCTGGACCTTGTACACATGTAATCCAGAACGTTTCAATGTTTTCTGCACAAAACAAACTGAAACTTTCGCCTTTTTCGCAACATCCCTGATCGAAATGTTGGGATAACGCTTAATTTGGTTCGGTACCATCCTGGCCTTCTCCGGATTTGATGTGCCACGTTTTTTGCCACTACCATTTTTCCGCTTGGTTGTCTTACGGTCCTTGAACGTTTTGATCACATGAGATACGGTTTAATGTGCGATTCCGAGCTGTTTTCCGATCCATCGAAGAGAAGCGTTTGGGTTTTCGAAGTGAGTGCCCAAAATTTGTTGGCGCACTATTTCTTCATTCGAAGCCATCACTGAAATCACTCGACCGATTTTCACGAAACTCATGACACAACACAATGAAATACATTCAGTTAAAATTTCAATAATTTTTACCCACACGCTAAAAAGTCACGAACAATTGCGTGTGTCCAAATTCCATCGAATACAGTCTTTAGTTTGCAAAACTTTGTCTTTGGATTAATATCCTTTTCCACCCAGGCTGAATCAGGATCCGTTATGCTTTAAGTATCGGTTTTCGGGTCACTCAAAATTTTGCGCAAACATAATTCACACTATAGAACAAAACAAAAACCTAAACAGTTGTCTTGTTTCAACCGTGAAACCACAACAACTGTTTTGACATTAGCTCTATGCTTGCTTTGGCTAGTGGTACATGCCTCAACTAAACCATTGTTTACAAATAGATACTGTCGAGCTGGTGAAGAAACGCACAGTTTAGTGCATCAAATCGTAACGGAATTCATAAAAAGAGCACGAAGAGGACGGATGGATTATGACAGTAAGGCGAGGTCTTCTTTTTTCAATCTATCCTACGAGCATAAGCAGTACGATCAAGTTTCCGGGAAAATGCTTTGGATGTCCTCTGAAGACTAAGTTTTTCAAAACCATGAAGTTTGATATATCGCAAGCCAGCTTTTAGTTACGGTTTGAATATAGCCACTTTTTCGGAGAAACTCGGATCCTGCAGGGCTAGAGTGGCCAGTATGGTCAGAAATCCTCAGAATGCCCTCCGCAGACCTATTTTTTCAAAATCATGAAGTTTGATGTGTCGAAAGCCAGGTTTTGGAAAACGTTTGGATATGGCCACTTTTATCGAGGAACTCGTATCCCGTAGGGCCTCTTTTTGTGGCCAATATGGTCATAAATCCTCCAAAGGTCTTCTGATTACCTCGTTTTACAAAATAATGAAGTTTGATATGTCGCAAGCCATGTTCCGAATTTAAAAATATTTTGCCAACCATCCCTGGACAGGTACTTACCCAAGTACTCCCACTTTGGAATTCGAAACTTCTGATATTTTCGATATGAATAGTTCAGATCCACAAACTAGGACAATTTTGTGATCTATTGCACAAAACCGCATCAAAATTCCAATGGCTAACGGTGGAGTATTGTTAATTTTAAATTTACGCGTTTCTTTCTTAGAGGGGTTGGGGACGTACGTGTTAGAGGTATTTTTTGTTGTTGGATACACAACGGTTGAATATGTGCGTGGTTTGGTTCTTCTTCTTCTTGTTTGTTGTTTTACTGGACTTCGACGGTCATTCGTCGAGAGCGTGGTTTGGTGATGTGTATGTGTTGGTTTGTATAATGTGCAGTGATGAAAAGACACTAGCACAAGAACGTAGAGCAATCGTTACGAAAAATATAATGCGAGAAGAAGAAATACGATTGTACTGTGCCTTGTTCACGGTAAGGCCAAAAGTTCGGTGCACTTGTGCGTAAATTTCTGCTCGAGATGAATTTATTTTTGCAGAATGTCATGACATTTTCAATTGTAATTTTTTTTTATTCCATGTGTTCACTTTGGTCATTATGAAAAGTGTCAAACGTTAGGTCGTGGCATCCGAATTCGACGCCTGTTGTACACCGTCGAGAGTTTTGAGTTTTGAGCAAGTCCGGCCCTATATTCGCGCTGCGGTAAGTGCGAACGTTGATGATGTCAGAGAAGAATTTCCCGTCGATTACAAGGCCGATTTATTTTCTGGTCGTTGGTCGCGAGATCTCCAAGTGGCTCTGTGGAAAAGAACATAGCGTGGCTGAAAAGCAAATGAGTTAATTTGTTGTCAGCCTTATCAGTTAGCTATTTATATATTTTTTATTTAACCTCATGAACCTGAACGATTCAGTGCGGAGGTGCGGCTAAGGAGAGTAATCAGCCGTAATTAATTAATACATAAATTAATTGTCGACGCCCATATAAAGAACTAAAAAATATTATTAGTCCTAAGTCAACGTAATCTTAATGAAGCCATTGAGTTCTAGAGTCTTGCACACCTTTGCCAACAAATGCATTAGGTTTGAAAAACAATTTAGATTATTTTCTCCTTGAAGAAATCTTCAGAAGAAAATTTTATTTTGCTTATATAATTGATATCTTTTTTTTTAATGTTGAAAATGGCTAAAATTTTACTTGCAATTTCAAACTGTTCCTGAATTTAATAATATTTGGGGGATATTTGCCTTTGTCAGATTTCCAGTAGATTACAGGTTCGTTTCTAGAATTATGTTCCAATTTCATTCCTGAATTTTCCTTCTAGTTCCTAGAGAAGTATTTTCTATTGCTGTTGATACTCAAAAGATTTCTTTAAATTCTTTCCAATGTTCCTCTATCCCAATGTGTCTATTTCTCGCATGTAAGCTACTGTTCCCATACGAGGTAAAGCAATAGCTTTGAACTACCGCCGACTTGATTTTGATTCATTAACAGAATACCTGTCCAATGTGGACTAGACAGAACTGCTCAATCTACAGAGCGCTTGACATCTCGTGCAAATGGCTCAACGAAAACTTTCCTAGGATTTGGTTACCTGATAAGCCACCATGAAGCAACCCAGAACTGCGTTGGTTGAAATATGAGCGAAAAGCTAAATAGATGATATTTCGGAACTAGATTTGTGCGCCGATCTTTGTTGAATCGGCGGCGGCGTGTATGAAAATTTTGAACGGCGGCGGTGGCGCAGCCGGCGTCACGCCGCGGTCGTCCTTGGCGGCGGTGGCGTGGATCGGCGCGGGTATAAATTATCCCCTCAACAGTTCCTTATGCCCTTCTAAATGTTCGGCTTTCTCGTGCACTGTAAAGACTATAGGATCACTCCAACTCTTATATTTTGATAGAAGGCTCGGATATCCATAGTGTTATATGACTCAGGTCGATGAATTGACGTGTGCATGTATCTGGATGTGTGTGTACAAAGATATGACACTTAACATTATAGAAATTGTTCATGACAAGTCGACGGGGAATTGGGCTTATGGCTTTATTACTAAACTTAACCAGTTTCAAAAGCGTAAAAATAAGTAATAACCAAATAGAATAAAGTTGTCATCATTATGCAAAAAGGTTTATGGTTTTAATTCCTTGTGTTGAAAGTATTTATGTTCTTATATCTGTTTTATCAGCGTTCAGAGTTCAATTGTCAAGAGGCGCTCAGCACATTTCGTAATTGTCATGTACGAAAATAATTTACTTCAAATCTTCAGGAAGATAGCGAGTCAAGTTTACAGTGCTGGTGGAAAACGAATACGATGTCACGGGGAATCTATTTTGAACGAATGATGATATATTCAATAAATAATATTTTATTGAAGCTTTATTACAACAAAATAGTAGACTAAAGAGTTCTGATTAGACATTTAATTAATTTTGTACCCTGATTTTAATGTACCGTAAAATAAAACACTCTCGTAACATAAAAATCAAAATTAATATCAAAATTAAATACCTATAAATCTAAACATCTAAAATTTTAAAAATCTAAAAATCTGAAAATCTATATATCTTGAAATCTTAAAAATCTGAACATCTAAAAATATGACATCCTAAAATCTAATATAAAAATTAAAAAATCTAAATATTTAAAAATCTAAATATTAAAAAATCTAAAAATCTTAAAATCTAAAAATCTAAAAATCTAAAAATCTAAAAATCTAAAAATCTAAAAATCTAAAAATCTAAAAATCTAAAAATCTAAAAATCCAAAAATATAAAAACCTATAAATCTCAAAATTTTTCAAGATTTTTCAGGAAGTCTAAAAATCTAAAAAATCTAAAATTCTAAAAATCTAAAAATCTAAAAATCTAAAAATTTAAAAATCTCAAATTATCAAAGTCTAAAAATCTAAAAATCTTAAAATCTAAAAATGTGAAATCCTAAAATCTAAACGTCTAAAAATCTAAATAGTGAACTGACCGAAATAACCATTTTCTTAAACCATTACTTTAATCATGTTTAAAAACGAATCCACTGTGCACAGATTGACTGGTTAACTCAGTGGTTAGCCACTAGGGGTGAGACAGTTGTACTCTTCTATAGCAGTTCCATTCTCTTCTATAGCTTTATCACCATGGGGAAAGTTTACCGGTGAATGTACATATAGCGAATAATTCGAGTAAAACGGTTAAGAAAATCAAGGTGTCAGTGCGACAGTTTGCTGACATTTGCCTGTTCTCGACTGCGCAGTAAAAGTGCACCGTGGCGGAAGTCGAATCAGAGTGAGTTTCGTTGCTTTTTTTCCTTCCTTTGGGGAAATGAATGGGCTGAAATACTACTGAGCTAATTTGTTGTCGGCCTTATCAGTTAGCTATTTATATATTTTTTTATTTAACCTCCTGAACCTGAACGGTTCGTATTCCGTAATGTGTCCACCGCCAGTCTAGTGAATGCTAGTCTGTATAAATCATATGTTATGCGTTTATAATTTGGCTTTTGTAAAGATCCAAAAAGTTTTTGGAATTTTGAAAATTCCAAGAGGAAATGCTCTTCCATCCCGTCAAGTGTATGTCTAGACGAATTAGAATCATCATCCGCTGAAGAATCACGTGAGCTGTTTGCCTAGCATTTCGGGCATGTGTTCTCCGCTGGGTTTACATCTCAACCAGAAGCTGAAGCGGCTGCTCTAATTTATCTGCTGATGTTATGTCATAACTCAGATCGTCATCTCTACTGTTTAACAGATTCTATCGGGTTTCTTGCAGTTTTAATAAGCAACTGACATCATGTGTTCTTACCGTTTCGTTGGTTGAAGACCTCTTCGACTTTGGACAATCTTGCAGGTCTTTTAAAAATAGATTAAATGTGTCAAGGCTGGTGCAATCTAGGCTACAATAATTTTAATATACATTCATGTAGACTACGGTCAGATGAATTAAACATATCAAATGCATAGCCATTTTAAAAAAATAAATAATTTTTACTGCGGTTGATTTGATTTGTTGGAATGTTTTCCAATTTTAGCATCATTGAGTGATGGGTGCAGAGTCAATGCTGTAGAAGAAAAGAAGGTTTTCAGTAGAAGATTCAGTGGGAAATTCCCAATTGTTACGGTTTATGGATGCCTAGGAAGGAAACAAAACGAAAACAATTCCGCCTGTGTGCCGTGGAGTTTTCGCTTGTGTGTTAGGTGGCAAGAAGAAAGTGTGTGTTTAAAAGTACAAGTGGAATTTCTGCCAGCTCGCTTTCCACACAATACATAGTCAAGTGGCGAGAGCAACGTAGCCTAAGCTATCTCTATGGGATTGTTTTGGCATGTGATAATACGACGATGACGATGATAACACACCATGAAGTGCTGCATCCATCACGGTGAGAACTATATGGATGTATGCATTGGATTGCCGACAGCGAGGCGCTTAGCTTTACGTTTTACATTCTACTATTTGTAGAGTATGCTGGCAAGCACTGTTGTATTTCTATCTGTACTAAAGAATTCCTCAAAAGTTTTATAATGGTGTAAAAAATGAAAAAGATCGAGAGAGGAGATAATATTTCATTATTAGATTCGCCCTATTGAAAAAAATCCTAGAAACGCTATTTTATTCAACCGGCAGTATTGGCATTCATAAAGCCCGAAAGTAAAATATGGCCGACTGTCAAAACATGTTCCAAAACATACTGAATAATGTATTGCTTGGTTGGAACGACAACAATCAAGTTTTGTGGTGAGAGTCGCGCATACCTTAACTGCCTTAACTGTAGGGCTTTCGTACACGGCCAGCCGTTTCAACTCAGTTTTGAGTCGTTTTTGACTCACTTTCGGCAAAAGTGGAGTCACTTAAATTTTAGATTTACAGATTTACAGACAGATTTAAACCAACAGTAAGCATGCTGTTGGGGCCACTCACAAGTGTGGGTGGTTTATAAAAGTAGAATACAAAAATAAGTTAAAACATCGAGTTTGAGGAACAATTTAAACCAACAGTAAGGATGCTGTTGGGGCCACTGACAAGTGTGGGTGGTTTATTTCAGTTGAACACAAAAATATGTCAAAACATCGAGTTTGTTGAGAACCAATTTAAACCAACAGTTAGGATGCTGTTGAGGCCACTCACAAGTGTGGGTGGTTTATAAAAGTAGAATACAAAAATATGTCAAAACATCGAGTTTGAGAACCAATTTAAACCAACAGTTAGGATGCTGTTGGGGCCACTCACAAGTGTGGGTGGTTTATTTCAGTAGAATACAAAAATATGTCAAAACATCGAGTTTGAGGACCGATTTAAACCAACAGTAGGGATGCTGTTGGGGCCACTCACAAGTGTGAGTGGTTTAGCCTATATTAGTCTACAGGGTGAGGAAAAATTATCCCTCATATCTTGATTGGCTGTTTACAGCTAACAATTTATTTTAGAGTAATGTTGGTTCTCTAATGTAGTAGCTAATATTTACATCAATGACTCAAAATGTCCTTTGTCCACGTCTTTAACCGCTTAGGGAATTTTTTGACGATGGACGTCAATTCTTGAATCTAGCATGATTTAACGGCGTTTCTGGCTGGAGAATGGACAAGATGGAGTGGTCCAAGGGATTTGAATCAATAGAGTTTGAAGGCCATTGAGCTTTGGTTAAATATCTCAGGAAAAGTCTGCTACAGAGCTCCAAAATCTTTTTCGCTCCATGCGATGGTGCTCAATCTGATTGAAACGGTGAAAATTTTCTCGACGGTCGACGGTGAAAATGTTATCATCAGTGAACAAAATCATACGATGGCGTCCATTGCCGAACTCTTTCAATAAAGTCTGCATTTTTGGATACACGGAAATTAATTAATTTCAGTTTATATTATGAAATCGAAGTTAGAACTAACGAATCTATTCGTTGTTTTCTGCAACGAAACTGATTTTTTGTTTCTAAGAAGATACCTTCGTAATTAAAGCCGCTCGGGCAACTGTCAAACTAACGAAGCACTTGTTGACACAGACTGAACATTGGTGCCTTGTACGAAAAGAATACAAAGTATTTATGATACACCAAGTGGGAAACGTGTGGCCATTTCCATTTCTGCATGTGTTAAATTCGAGCAGTACACTGAGAAAAAAACGGATGATTTTTCCTCACCCTGTATATTACAGCTATGGAAATATCGGGGCCAACGAAAAGTTCTCTTCTACGTTATGGGTTCTCCCCCTCCTTAGAGAGATGAAATGCAAAAATAATATTTATTATTAGCAAACATGCTTCAGCTCAACAGTCAGGGAAAGAGGGCGCTGAGCGTACAAGGATAGTGACGGTTGTGTACAATGTCTGGCTGAGATTTTTTTTGTCTTTGATGTAACAGTTTTCTGGAAAAGAAACTTGTAAAACTTTACCTTTGATGGAAAGTATGGCGGTATTGTGGAATGATAATTGCGATTTTTTCCCATTTATGTATATCACAATGGCAGACAGGGTAAGTGTAGGTGGGTAGATAGGACAACATTAGGTAATGAAACTTCCATTGCATGATGATAATAAAACATCCGGTTAATGGCTGTGGTTCTCCAGTTGTGCCTGATATTATTGAGGATGGGTTTGTTGGAAGCAGACGCCACGGTAATGCAATAACCAAGTCCCACGCGCAAGTATTCTTTTGTGGTCTGTTGAGTTTGAAGCCTTAAGGCATGAACGTTTTTCAGAACTAAAAGCGGTAATTGAACAAAGCATTCCATGAAAAAAGTGTTTATAGAATTTAGATTAGCATCGAAATAATCAATTCAATCGAAGCCAAAATCTGAAGCCATATCAGACGTAGTAGCTCGATTGGAATCCAATAACCCATTCCAAAATGTCTGGAAAGTCACCCCCATCCTGAAATTATATCACTTGGATAAGGGTTCTTCAACACTCTTCCAGATTTGGAAATAAATACTTTCTTAACCCGGCACTTATTAAGTATCATGTGAAAAAAGGTTTTTGTGATCTATTTGTAATCAGATAGATCTCACCAAAGGACGCCTCCGAGGTAAGATTAGCTGTTTCAGTCTGCTTATTGAAATTTTTCGATGTGGATTGGTATTTTATTTCATGCATTCGCGACGAAATAAATGCAATCTGAAATTATGTGCAAGCTTTGTTTTTCCTGAAATGACTTGAAAGTCTTAAGGAGTTTTGTCATTTTTCCGAGTGAATTGAAATTGTCACACACAAATAAAATGCAACAGAGAAAAATGATAAGCGAACATTAATTTAAAGTCGGATATTTTTGAAACACTCAGGAAATAAATAAACAAATATTAGCTATATTTTCTGCAAATTTGGTTGGTTCATTCAACCTGCTCTTCTAGGCTTAATGCCCACGCCTTGTTGTCAGATCCAGTTAAAACAGAGTGTTATCTTCGTGGGACTAGAGGAAGGGTAGCAAGAACTTCTGGAGGCATTCTTTCTTTATATATTTGACCGAATTTACCGCACCCATAGATCGCCTGCCACACCAAGTACTTCTTGGCAAATTTGTCGACCTTCCTCTTCCAGAACTTCTTCGGAAACTCCAGGCCGACGTTCTGCTTGGCGTCCGTTCTAATGTACGTCTCGTTGTCCACGATGCATTTCGGCTGCACCAACCTCTCGTGGTACAGCTTCCTGGCGCGGGCGTTGGCCATCGTATTCTGTTTATCAGTTCGGTTAGGCGCCTTCCTTAGACATGAAATCCGGCACGCTTCATTGTCTGCTGGACAAACCAGACGGAAGAATTGACCATCTTGGCCGAATCAAGTGGTTCGGAATGCGCTTGAAGTAATCCCTCACCTTCCTTGCGTTCACGGGGTCGGTCGTCTTTGCTTTTCTTCCGCTGCCAGCTCGTCGGTGGATCATCTGGGTCTCCTTGAACGATTTTACCACACGGGACACGGTCGAATTGTCGATTTCCAATTGTCCAGCGATCTACCTGTGGAACAGGTCCGGATTATCCACGACCGCGCCCATAATTTTTTGTCGAATCATTTTTCGTTTGAATGCCACCTCGATAAGTACTTGACAGATTGTGATGAATTTTGCTACACGTAAACATAACACCCTAAACTAGTTTTACTCAAAATTTCTAACATTTTTACTCATTCAATAAAAAGTTATACACAAAAGAGAGTGTTCCTTTTTTTAAATACAATTCTTAGGTTGACCTACACTCACCGAAATAAACTTTCTATATTCATAAGATTGGATTATGATTATTTGCCACAAGGAATCTGTAGGAATTTCATTGATTTGCGTTATGAAATAAAGCCCGAGTCAAAGGAAATTTGGACGTACTCAAGTGATCATAACTGCAGAATTATTCAACATACACGGTTGATCATAACGTCAAACAAAAGAGTATTTATTCAGCTTTCGATGTATAACAAGTTATTACATTCCTCCGTTTCGAACGAACTGTCATCATGATCATGATCTGCACAGTCGCTGGTAACACTGCATCGGCGAACTTATTCCACTTTAAACGCTTTTGTTGTGCATTTGTCACTTCTTTACCGCATCCTCGAAGTTTTCGCTTGACAAATTGCCCAATATTTTACGATCGGTCTGAACTCAGGGCAATTCGGAAAATTAATCTCTTTGGCGATGAAATTAACACTGTTTGCAGCATACCATTCTAGTACCTCCTTAGAGCAGCGGCAGCACATAACGTTGGTCTTCTGTTGCCGAATGAAGGGTAAAATCCACTTTTTCAGACACTCTTTAATGTAAACTTTCGACGTCATTGTGTGAGATGTGATGAGAACATTAGGTGTTAAGGCCACAACTGTAGATTCCTTCCCAAATTATTAGTGTCTGAGCAAACTTATCAGAAGAAAAGAATAATTTATACCTGGAAGGGACATCCCGTCGACCAGTTGACAGGTAAAATTTTCGTCCGCGGATTTGTTTATAATCCATTTTGACATATGTTTCGTCATCCAAACTCGTTCGTATAGTAATTGTGCTCGCTTTTTGGCCACTAATTTTTTTTTCAGGGACCGATTCGGATTTTTGCTGGCACAAAAAGACTTATATCCTTCTCTTGAAAGGATCTTACGCACGGTGGAAATGTTGGAATCGTATTTCTTTGCCAAATCACGTATGAAGATACCTGTGTTGCCTTTCACGTTTCTCAACACCTTTCTCCTCAGCTCTTTGTCCCTAGTGCCACTTTTAAGATAGATGCGCTGTGCTCTATCCACACTCAGAGTATCCTGATAACGTTTGACTACAAGACACACCGTTGATTTTGGGAATTTTAACACTTTTGCAATTTTTGAGGGAGACCACGAACGATTCTCTAGATGTTTTTGCACATTTAATTTTCTTTGCTCAAATTCCATGCGTCGATCAATCGAGAAAAACTTTTCATCGATTTCTTCGTCAATGAAACATCAACAAATGCCTGTCAAACGTTTTTTGTTCCAACCACCAGGGACGCGATGGTGTATTAAACCGTGCGTCCAGATTCACTTTGAATCGAGCTTTATAATGATGTTGAAATAATAAAACAAGCCTTGAACGTTAAAGTTGTTGACATTTTTGACGGGTTTGATGTCAACATGTCCAGGAGTATTTTTAAAAACTAAATTTTCCGAATTGTTTAGTTATATAAGTTATGATAGAATAGGTACAGTCTGTATGATCGTATTGTCGAGGACGGTGATAATAATAAATAAATAAACAAATAAGTTGAACTTTATGAAATTATCATGCTTTTTTGCTTGAGTGTACGCCATAATCAAGAAAGCAAATCCTGGGGGTTTCCTCGAGTAACATGTTATTTTCTACTCAGCATAGGTAAGGTCAGGGAGCGATAACTGTCTGATGTTCTTTTTTTTCATAATGAAAACCGGTTTTTATTTGAACTTTCTACGATTAATCGGAAGGTTCATTCGGTATAAACAAGCGATTCATTCAACGTGTGTCATCATCGAGCTTACTTGTTGACGGATTCGCGATAACGCCGCACCATTGCTTCATCTGAATGAGACTGACAGCTGTGGCTGGGGCTCGTTTGTATATATTTTTTTTCTACGATGCGGAAAATTATATAATATGTATGATTTGAAACGTGATTTGCCATGTACATTGTTTTTCTTGATTTGATTACACTAGGAACTACAGTATGACAGCTTCAGAGCGGTTGTTAATCTCTTAAGGTGTGGGCCAGTTAGAATTGAAACATAGGATATTGCGCATATTTCAGATATACATTAACAAAATAGTATTCTGTTTTATCTAAAATGTTCGACTTTATGTGACCTTGTAGCACCGTTTTACTGTAATGACAGCTTGCATGATCTGGCCAAAACATGACAGGTTCATTGTGGGATCTGATGAATGGCAATATTCGGAAACATTTCGTTCTGTTCAGCTCTGCATTAAATGTCTTATCAGTGTTAAAAAAGTTGGCCTTCCTACCGCAGCTACAGATGCCTTGCCAAATCATGTATTTACGTGCAAATTTAAATGCAAACACAAACATGAATTTGGCAGGAACATCCCCCGAGCCATAGCCAAGTAAATTTGTTGTCCCCGTAGCTGTTTGAAATCGGCCTTTACATAGGTTTCGTCATCCATGAAGAGACAGCCATTGAATTTTGTCAACACCTGATCATACAGTTTTCTGGCACGGATCTGCTTCTGATCCCTATTTGGTTGTCTATAGGCATGGTGTTACTTGAAGCCTTCTCGGAGACGAATCGGCTGGACAATTCCGTGACAAAATCGATCTTGTTGGCAGCATACCACTCCAGAACCACCCCTTGGAGTTGTGACAGCTGTCCAAATCGAAGACTTTGTCCCTATGCTTGTAGATAAACGGTAATACACGCTTTTTCATGCATTCTTCGATGTAAACTTGGGATGTCATCGTCGAGGATGTGACGAATGGTTCCGTTTTCAGGCCTCAACTGAAAATCGCTTGCCAGGGATGACCCTAGTAACACACCTGTTACCATTTGGTTTGGATAACATAGATATGACTTGCTTAGTCATCATCAAGTTACTACAACTAATTATGATCGTAGTGTGCTACTTGGGATGGCAAACACGAACTTGAATCTTCTCGGCACATCCCCTCGCCCAGTCGTGTGATGTAAAACTTTTGACCGGGAAGCTGCTTAAAATCGTGTTTGACGTATGTTTCGTCATCAATCAAAGTGCAGCCCTTGTGTTTCGTCAAAACACGGTCATACAAGAGCCTTGCATGCCTTTTGGCAATGGAATTTTCAGGGTGGCCACACTCGGGAAAATCGGGAAATGCGGGAAAAATGCGGGAATCCAAAATCATCGGGAATTTTTGTCATATGGAAGGAACCATACTCACACCTTTTTCAAATGATTTCAGTAGCGTTTTTGTCATTTACTCGGTCAACCGATCTCATTGTTCAGCCTGTTCAAAACGTATCGCTTAGAGCATCTTCAGCGGTGGTCTATTTTAACATCCTTATAGTTGATTTACATCAGCAAACTTAAAAAGAACCAGCTAAAACAGACCAACTTTGCGTCCCCCACACCGGTGTAGTATTTCTTGTTGTTAAACCCACCAACACCTATCATCTTGTCAATCATACAATATCCAGAGATCAGAAGTTTTGTTTTTTTAGAGACCGAGGAATTTTCGCAAACTTTTCACCATGGATTGGTTTGAGTGGTGGTGAGTGTGTGAATGCATGCATCTCATTTAAACGATATTAGATAGTGCTGATAGTGATAGATAGCGCCACGCCAACCTATGACAAGAACCACTTTCTGATGACTTTTTCCAGCTGTTGCAGCTGGATATGTTGGCCTTAGTGTTACATAGGTGCACTGCAGCGTAACGGATGTTGGCGTATGTCATCAGCTAGTTCTCTCGACGAAAACTTGGGGGTTGGTGACACTGAGGAAGTTTTGCAAATCTGTGCTTAAGACTTACGGCCCGCAGTATTTACGCCGCCAATATCGAAAAAGGTTAAGAAACTGATGGACAAAAATGTTCTCCCAAAAGTTCGAAAAAAATCATGTAAATTCAGTGCACTTAGAAACCCAGGGAACTTATCGGAAGCTCGGTATACTTTTTAGATTTGACTTAGAATTTCCCGAGGTTTAGCTATTCTCCCTGATATCAAAGGAAAAAACAAAAAATTAGGGAACTTTCCAGAAAATTGGGGAACTTTCCCAGAAATTAAGGGTTCTTCCTAGAAGTTCAGACAACTTTCCTGAAATTCAGATTGTTTCCTAGAAATTCAGAAAATTGTACACAAATTCAAGGAGCTTACCACGAGCTCAGGGATGTTTCCAAAAGTAAAGAGTTCTTCACAGAAGTTCAGGTAACTATCCAAAAATTCAGGGGGCTTACGAAGTTTTCGAAAATTATCAGATTATTTTGGGTATTTTTCAGAAGTTCATATAACTACTCAACAACTATGTTCAGGGAAATTCACAAAAATTCAAGGAACTTTCCAGAAAATTAGAGAACTTCCAATAAAGAACAGTCAAGAAATTCATGAAGCTTTTCAAGAGTTTACGGATGTTCCTAGAGGTTTAGTGAACATCTTAGAATTTCATGAAACTTGCTAGACATATACAGAACTTCTTAGAAGTTCAGCGAACATGTAGGAGTTCATGAAACATCTATGAAGTTCAGGGTTTCTCATGAATTCAAAAAGCTTCTCAGAACTTCAGGAAATGCTCACAAAGATCATGGAACTCCCCCATAGATCAGGAAACTTTCCAAAAGGTCAGCAAACATCTCAGACGTTCAGAGAACGTCCCAGAAATTCAAAAATTTTCCCAGAAGTTCAGGGAACTTTCCAGAAGCTCGAAAAAACTCCCGGATGCTCAGGGGATTCAGCAATTCAGGAAATTTCTCAGTAGTCCTGCGATCTTCCAAGAATTTTAGAAAACTTCCCCCAAGATCTGGGAACTTTCCAGAATTTCAGAAATCGTCCCAGATAAACAGGAAACTTGATTTTTTGAGCATTCGAAAAGTTTAGGAAACATGCAAAGGATTTTTCCATAAGTTTGGGGAGCTTCATAGAACTTCAGGGATCTTTCCAGGTTATAGAGAAACTTTCCAATCCAAAAGAACTTAAACTTCTTGCTACTCGATAATTTTTCGAACCCAACCAAAACGAGAATAAAGAAACCACTTACTTTTTAATCAATTTCATAGAGTTTCAATTTATTCACAATCTTGGAGATCATTAAAAGTTCTTGTACCGTTTAACAACATCTCGGTAATGCTAACTATTCCACAGAAATTCCACGGCTTCCAATATTTTTTCAAATTTCTAATTTCTCGTTAACTTGCTATTTCAAATATGTGCTGGAGTACTTCTGACTTTTCTAGTCACAGCATCATATACCTGCTGGAAGTAGGTGATTATCTAGAAACTTCCAATTATTTTATTCAACTGCCGAGAAGTTTAATCAACTTCTGGCATGTTCATTATAGATATTTCCACCCAATCTTCATAGATATTCCGAAGTTCATAAAATTAAATTTTAAAAGAGTGCGTTCAGTAAGAAACTTAGAAGCTTATGTTATTTCTGAAATGATGCAAAATAGATCCGGTATAAAACAATTTCTCTTTCAACAAAATTTACAAACACCAGCGACGCAGCGATGTTTTTGTGTTTGGTCCAAACAAATAAATCCAAACCACGATTTGAACCACCATGGAAGGTGCCCTTAGAAGATCTGGCTACACGGCTGTTACAGGTGAGGCCAGAAATGAACTTGTCTTTAATGTGGTGGCGAATTGCGTTTGTAAGGGTGTTAACACATGGTGAAAGAAGAATTTGGGCAGCTGTGCTCAATGCCGTCTGACGTTGTTTGCCGGACTCCAGAGAAAAGAAAATGGTTTGGACAAATTTTGGCTAGAACCAAGAAGGAGCTACCAAATTTGACAACATTTGTTGAAAATTGGCTCATCCTGTCGCACAAAAAGGCGTATTTTAAATAAATGGAAAGTGTCTGGGGGTAAATCAAACTGGAAAAAGGTTGGAAGCTCAGAGATTTAGCTACGAGTAATTTATATTAACTCATCTTAACAGTCGGGAAAGTAAGGCAAAAATGCAGGAAAAATTCGGGAAAAATGCGGGAATTTTTATATTAAGATTGTGTGGCCACCATGAATTTTGCTTCATGTGCCGGTTCGGATTTTTACTGACTTTGGACGACTTGTATCCTTCCCTGGCAAGGATGTTCTGCATTGTTTGAAAGTTGGCGTCTTCTGGCCACATCCCGGATCGAAAGACCGGAGTTGACTTTAAAGCATTCCAACTGATCCGCTGATTCCTTTTCACACTCAGGGTTTCGTTGTAGGTTTTGATCACTCGAAAAACTGTTGTTTTCGGCATCTTCAGTACTTTAGCCAGTTTGGAACCGGACCATTCTGGATTTTCCCGGTGTTTATGCACATTATTTTGTCTTCATTCGAGTTCCATTTGACGTTATTTCTGAACCCGATCGACTACTTTGATCAAACTTGCACCAGTTGTTCTCTATAGAAATGTAAACAAACCGCTGTAAAAGAATTATAATTCCTAACACTAGAGGCGTGCTACCGGCGTGCCAATTTACTTTTAGTCATCCTTTAGCGCGGAAAACAGGACGTCCAGACGTCTCATGCCACAATGTATCCAACGTCTCTCTGTAGGATTTGACCACTGCTGACAAAACTAAGAGTCCTAGAAAGGCATCGAATTCCGAATTTTTCATTCACTCCTACAAAAAAGTGTTGTATGAGTGATTATCACAAAATAAGTCAAGTTTTAAGAAAAAAATATTGCAAAAATCCAAAATGAGCCCTACACTGAAAAAAATAATTTTTCAAAATTCAAAGTCGATTTAAAAAAAACAACATTTTTGATTTCGATGAAATTTTGTCTCAAGATAGTTAATTATGTTCCCTACCACTCGTTTATACATCACAAGATGGGCACTTTTAAGAAAACAAAGTTTTTCCAACAAAAACTTTTACAAGATCTATGGGACATAAAAAAGTTTTTGTTAGAAAAACTTTGTTTCCTTAAAAGTGCCCATCTTGTGATGTATGAACGGTGGGTAGGGAACATAATTACCTATCTTGACACTAAATTTCATCGAAATCAAAAATGGTGTTGTTTTTTAAATCGACTTCGAATTTTTAATAATGATTTTTTTCAGTGTACGGCTCATTTTGGATTTTTTCCCATATTTTTTTCATAAAACTTGACTTATTTTGTGATAATCACTCATACAACACTTTTTTTGTAGTAGTAGTAGTCAATTTTTTATAAAACACATATGAAAAAATTCGATAAAAAAAAGTTTAGCCCTTTTCATAAGACAGTCTAGAAAAAAAAGTGGCTTATCTAGTCATGGTCTACACATCCAGAAAGTTTCGTTGTAAGCTGGAGCGAAAACCTCTGATAATACCAAGTGTCAAGTTTGCAAAAGCAAACAGCGCCGCGTCTTATCGTGAAACATAAAAAATGCCGTCATAATGCTTTCACTGCCAATCATAATACAATCGAATGTTTATGCGAATTCATTAGGCATGCAAGGCAATTATCACGTTATCATTGAACACGAAACTCATCAATCAAGGGGATGCTCATAAACACGTTTTGCTCGCTCGACGTGGCAAATAATAGCCAAACAACTTCAAGAAGAAGAAAACTTTCGCATCACAACACGCCACAATAACATTACGGGTCGCCAGCATGAATAGCGTTCGTGTAAACAGACAATAGAAGGCAGTAACAACACAAACAAAAGTTCAAGTGGGATAAGAGCTTGGTTGTGAACGAACAACCAGCGGAGACATCGGGTGAATGAAAATACTCCGCCATCACCCCCCCCTCCATCCAGTCAGTGCAGCTTAGTGGGCAAGACGTTAAATTGTATTAAGTCATGCTAAATTGAATCATTTTTTTCACTTTCTTCTTTTGTTTTTCCAACTCTTTTCATGGAACCCGCACATGGACGGCAACGCAAATTTCTCCTTCAACAACAACAACAACCACCATCAGGGATGGATGTCAAGTGGCGCCCGGTTTCACACTGTCAAAAGTGTTTACTCTGACTCCACTGTTGGCCAACAACAAGGACAAATGGGGCCTGGCACTCGACGGGCAGCTGAAGCACGAGGATACCAATCTGGCCTCCAGCACGTTGTAAGTTTTATGCGCCGCACCGCTCCTCCCCTCCCTTTATTCCCCATTTACCCTTTTTTCTATTATCGTGAAGGAAGGCTTCCTTCAGTACAACCATCGCAGCGCCGTACCTATTTTACGTGTCCTTCCCCTCCTTTACTGACCTACCGATAGATCAACAGAAGAAAAACAAAGAAGGGAAAAAAAGTACTTCAACACTTCAAAACAGGATAACGATATAACAGTTGGGTTTCCTATAGTACGGTGGGTGGTCTTCCATCCATCCGTCATTTCTTGGCTGTCTTACGAGCGAAATCTCGAATAATTCATGATTAGAGCCTTTAAGCCAGTTGTAAACAGTGACTTTAAACGTCGATTTATCTCGAATCTTCAAACAGTCTCGCGAATTATTAGCAGTATCTGGCAGAGGAATGTTTGCTCTGCAATATGATGTAAATAGGCATCGTAATTCTCTTGTGATTCGTAGAAGATGAGCCTTGAAAGTTATTGTTTACAATAGGAGGTTTTAATTTTAAAAAAAAGTGTAAAAAAATCTAATCTAATCATTTTTATTTTCACAAACCGACATGCAGTTTCACAAAGTGACATTTATTTTCAGTAACGGGGGCTCTAGGCACTTAATTTTCAGTCCCATTATGACATAAATGTCATCTCATGTATGTTAGAAATCAATGGTTGGTTCTTTGGTTTAGGCAGTCTGTTTTTTGTAGCGTGTTTCATGGTGAAATAGGATAGTGTTGTCTTGCAATCAAATATTTTTCATAATATTTTGAAAATGTTTCTTAAATAGTTACGCTTCTCAAAATAAAAAAAATAAATTAACTGTCGGTATATCATTATATTTGCTATCGAACAATGTTATAATTCACATACCCCTATTATACCCTATTGGCTTTTTGGTCCTGTCACGGCACGACCCCTTATTGAAGCGACGCTTCACACTGCGGCGCTGCATTAGTCGAATACAACTGACAACATGACACGTCGCTCAAACGTCACAACGTCAAGCGGCAGGGACTAAAAGAAAAAGAAAAGGTTAATTGTTTTCTCCTAATTGTTTGAACAAAAACAACTATTTTGTAACCGGATCACGCTACCTAAATTTGTTAAAACATCCTTAAATATAAATCCGCTATATTAATGTTTCTAATACAATTACCGTTCATGTGTAATCAGTTTAGTTAAAATATCTAGCTATATATGTAATTATAAACGGAGAATTGAATTTACGAAACTTAACCCTGAAATTAAATTCATATAATAGAGGCACGGTAAGGAATTAAAATAGTGGACCACAGGGAATCGTAGCCAATATCCCTTCCAGGTTAAGAACACCAAATTTGTGAGTACATTTCTATACTACCTATGTTATTTTTCCTAATAAATAAATTCATTGTAGCTGGAAGCCTACACAATTAAAAACGTGGTGGTTGTCGAGCGTTGGTGACCCTAACTCAACAGGTCCTAATCGTGGAATTAATCGAGAATTTAATAGCAAAAAAAAACCGAGAAATCAGGTTGTTTGGAAGGTACCACCCACCGTACTATGGGAGATTCAACTGTACACCAAACGCGTTACTGGACTTTTTATTTACGATTCCATCCTCAACGTCAAGTCACGGTTGAGGTTAAGAAGAAGTCAATCAGAATAATGCCTAAGGTCTCAGGAATCGCTGATCGATTCCGTTTTCTACCATTATTCATTCTGGAGCAGCGCTTCCAATCTCATTAATTGTCGTCGATGTCTGTACGGGGGCAGCCTAACCGGATCGTTCCATGGAAATCGCCGTAAAACCGTAAACAACGTTGTATTCTTTCAGTATGAGTGACATGAGTTTCGTGATGAGGAGCCCAGATTTGAACGGACAAAGTGCATTCACGGAACTCGGATGCATTTCGGCGGAATTTTCAGAAGTGCATAAAACTACCCAAGATGTTCAGGGAACTTCCCAGAGTTTCACGGAACTTCAAAAAAGTTGAGGGAACTTCCCAGAAAATTAGAGAACATCGCATAAGTTCAGAGAATTTTCCAGAAATTCATGAAGCATTTGCAAAGTTTGCTTGTAGATTAAATGTCTTTGCGTATTCTCAAAATTTAAAAAAAAAATAACACCTCTTTGAATGAAAAAACAAAATTGTTGATTCATTCAGTATCTATGATCATAACCAACACTTAATGATAAATTCAATATCACTCTGACATGAGTGACCACAATGGCAAATATTTTCAGAATGACCGACAATGGTCGTGTTTTGAAAAATCATGAAGTTTGAGGCGTCGCAAGCCATGTTCTGGTATCGTTCAAAAACAGGCCACTTTCCTGGTGGAACCCGGTTCTCGGAAGGCTACCAGGGGTGGCCACAACGGCCGAATATTTCCTAAATGGCCACCAATAGTCATGTTTCACGAAATCATGAAGTTTGAGACGTCACAAGCCATGTTCTGGTACGGTTCAAAATCTGGCTAGTTTACCGGTAGAACCTGGTTCCGGATAGAGACCAGGAGTAACCACAATGTTCTGGTACATGGCCGCAAGCCATGTTCTGGTACCGTTCAAAATCTGTCCACTCTCCCTATGGATCCCGGTTCTCGGAAGGCTACCAGTGGTGGCCACAATGGCCGAATATTTCCAGAATGGCCACCAATGGTCTTGTTGTGAAAAAGTTGAAAGTTGAAGTTTGAGGTGTCGCAAGACATGTTCTGGTACCGTTTTGATCCTGGTCAATGTTTCTGGAAGGATACTTACCCCAATATTCCCCTGAATATATCCGGATCTACGTAAAATTCTGGAATGTCCGGTTCAGCTTCAACAGTAGGACAAATTTGTGATCGTTTGCAAAAAGTTGTATCCAATTTGGTAAGGATTTCGCAGAATGACAGGCAAATGAAAAACCAGAATTTTGCTAAAAGAGGGGTCAGGCATGGAGGTGTTGAACAGACAGATAGATAGATATCTGGGGAATATCTGAGCTGTTCGCGGAGAAGTTTGTCAGTACCTTCTATAACGAGACCCTTACATCGTTGAACTCTATTGAGATTGACGATTCAATGATCCTGACTGCTATTGCCACCATGAAACCTACGAACTCAGTTGGACCAGACGGAATTCCTGTTGAGCTACTGAAGAAGTTTTGAGCTGGAATACTCACACTGCTACGACACTCATTTTGTCTTTCGCTTCCCAATGGAGTTTTCCCCACTTCGTGGAAATTGGCAGTTGTGCACAAGAAATGTGACAAACGCAACGTCGACAAGTACCGTGCAATTTAAGCCTAAAATTACATTTCCAAACTCTTCAAAACATCGTTCTGGGAACGGTTTTCAATCACACAATACATCTCCAAGACTTAACACGGATTCATGCCAAAGCGATCTGCAACTACGAACCTTCTTCCGTTAACAACGTTCGTTACATACTTAGAAAATTTTACAGTATTCGGTAATTTTTTACCGAACTTTCAGCAGCTGAACGTTCGGTAATCCGATTTAACGGATTTGGACGAAATTTGACCAGTTCCGGTAATTTTTTTACCGGAATACTGTAAAATTTCACCTGTGGTGTAATTCTTCGAGAGATCAGATCAGCCGGATTGTGAACTCCTGGAACATGCCGCCACTGCCAGCCTTCCGTTAATCGCTGAATTTTCGCACAACTATGCCCGATGTAAGTGCCCCAGGTAGAGGGAGTGTCCGATATCCAATGTAAGACGCACGTAGAATCCGTCCAGAAAAGTGGGAGTTTGGTTGCCTTGTTCACCTTTTCGAACAGCTCCGCAGTCAGAAGTGCGCCGCAGAGCTCCAACCTAGGAATAGTCTGGCAGCTTAACGGCGCTACTTTAGATTTAGAGGCAAACAGACGAACTAAAACGCATCCATTAGTACGCTTTCTCCGAGGCATCCGAAAAACAATGTAGTTCTACCCATTGAGCATGTTGAACCATAACACATCTGTTGATCCTGATCTGGTTGAGAATTGGAAGTTGTCGGTGATAACTTCTCCATGTCTCACCCACCGTGTGAGGTAGTCGTTGATCCCAATCCAGCCGTTTTCCTTCTCCGTCTTCTAGGGTCCACAGTAGCTGCATGGACACCTTGAAAGTTGTGATGGCAGCCCCTAGAAGACCTAGTGGATCAAACAGAGTGGCAATTATCGATAGAACCTTGCGCTTAGTCAGGGGTTCTACGTCTTTCAAGATTGGAATTGTGAATTTAAAGCGAAGAGTGTCGGTTTTCGGCATCCACGTTAATCCGAGCTTCTTCACCGAAGGGTCTGGAACTAGACAGATCTCATCTGTGATAAGAATGGCTAAATCCTCCATGAGGACCTCCTCCAGTGTCTCAAGACGGTTGGAAGCCCATTTACGAAGTCTTCCAGCCTTCGTGAGTTCCTACAGTTGTATTCTCAAATCTACCGCTTCATCCACATCATTTGTCCCAGTTATCACAGCGTCCATATACATGTCTTCTCCGACAGCCTTAGCTGCCAGCGGAAATTTTTCTTCTTCGTCATCCGAGAGCTGTTCAAGAACCCTTGTCCCCAAAAAGGGTGCTGGTTGTGTACCATAGGTGATGGTGTGCAGCTCGTACATGCTGATATCCTCCTCCGGTGATGATCTCCACAAAATAGATTGCAGTGGTCGATCCTCCTTACGAACCATGATTTGACGGAACATTTTCTCAATGTCCGCTACGAGCATCACCTGTTTAGACGCGACCTTAGTGGTAGTGCTGGCTTCCTTCACTACTGGATGATGTGGAAGATAGCAGCGTTTCGGCGAACCTTTGACATCTTCGACCGAGCTGAAGATACTCTTCCATGAAAGCGCAGTATTGGGTACGAAGGTCGGAGTTTTTCGCTAATCTACGCTCTGTAGATTGCAGACGGCGAACTGCTATTTCCTTTGATTCGCCAATCCGCTGCAAAACGTCATTATCCTTTGGTAGAGAAATAGTGTAACGGCCGTCTTGCCCTCGTTGCACGGTACGAACAAAGTGCTTCTCGCAACGCGCTTCTTGTGGCGAATAGTTTTCCTTAGGCTCGACCTCCTCGCAGGACCAAAACCGAGCCATAATCTCCTCAAGACCTTCCGAAGCCGAAGCAGCTTATGTTTAATGACTGATTGGGAACCGATACTCCACCACAAATCACCCAACCGAATACAGATTCGTTTTGTGCCGGCAGCCGTTCTCCTAACGAAATCTGCCGTCCATACCTGAAGAAATTGAAGAATGATTCGATTCCTAGAACCATGTCCACGCTCCTAGACACATTGAATGATGGATCAGCCAATTCGATGCCATCTGGTAGGTTCCATTTTGAAACGTTGATAGTAGACATCGGTAGATTGATTGTCACTTTGGGTAGAACGAGGAAACTCATCCGTTGTGAAAAATCCGAAATGCTCGATCTAATGGTGGTTTCGATTCGTTGATGAACGTTGGTCTTTGCCTGACCGATTCCATGTATCTTGACATCTACCTTGCTGCGGACTTCCCCCAATCGCTGACCGAGATTCTCAGTCACGAAATTGCCTTCCGATCCTGAGTCCAGCAAAGCGTGTGCTGAACAAGAACTTCGAAGATATCTACTGCTGAAAGACTCTCTACTGCTCCCTTAAACGCTCTGCACTCGAGTATTTTTCTGCGATTTAGAATCCTAGCTATTTGAACAGTGTTGAAAGGATAGAAGCCGTTCAACGAAGGTTCGTAGGTTTTGCTCTATGGCGCTTACCGTGGAGCCCGAAATCCGATCCATCGCAGCAAGCTTGCGAACTTTGTATAGGAAAACCTCCTATGACGTGAATCTCCACGGAAATTCAAGTACCATTTCTCCATCCGGCGATCTGCATTTATAATATCAGTTTCAGTTATCCGAAGTCCCTCGATATCGTGATTGAAAACTTTGCCTATTGCGGTTGTCAAAGTCGCCTCTGTTCTAACAAGGATCAGAACGAAGGCCGAACAACGGGTTCACACCCACGTCTAACCGGTTTGATGTGTTTTTGGCAATTTCCAATCTATCGAACGGAATAGACCGATATTCAATGGTGAATACGGCCTAATCGATTGTAGGGTTGTAGGAAAGGTCTATCTTCAAAGTCTCTGAATCTACCCCGCTGATTCTGCCATCGAAAGGGTACCTTTCGCCTATCCTAGGCCTCCTGTCTTCCAAAGGCTTTCGTGCAGCTCTTTCCGAGTACTGAGATTGATCTTTGTTCCCTATGTCGTCATTGTCGTCAGCAGTTTCGTTATTCCAGTAGGGCTTGTTGATACCTCGATCTGAATCAGTAATGCTTTCTGGGTTCCTCGGGTGTACATGCGACTCCGAGCCTACTAAATCTTCCCAAGTAGCCTTTTCACAGATTTCAGAGATTCCTATCGCTTATTCTGTATAATTTTATCAACGGCCTCAACCTTTTCCTCTCGACTATGTCGTTCATGGCTTAACCCTTTCTTTTCATCTGATTGATCTCCCTTCCTACTGCTCCCAGTTCGTCTTCTACGACATTTTCACTTTCTGGCATCTATTTCCTTTTCGGTTTCTTTGTGCGATTTTGAATGACTGCACTCTGAGCCTCGCTTTCTTACCAAATTTGTTCAGTAATCTACTTATTTCTTACCCAAGTCTATTAAAGGGTGTTCCGATCAAAATTTGATCGAACAGTAATGTGTGTGAGTCAATCAAAGTTTTAATAAGTAAGTCAAATTCAATTTCTTTTTCAAGTTCAGTTAATACAGAATACAGGAGAAAAATTCAGCTAAGCTTCCTTTTTACCGACTGCGAATTGCTGGGTCTTTCGTTTAACACCTGCCATAAGATTTTGTACAGTCTCCTTGTCTATTTTATTCGCCGCAGAACGCCAGTTTGCCTTGAACTGTTTCTCGCTCACAACAGCTTTTTGAGTCTTCTTAAGGTTCCGCTTGACGATGGCCCAATATTGTTCGATTGGGTGGAGCTCTGGCGTGTTGGAAGGGTTCTTGTCCTTGGGCACCACTTGAACGTTGTTGGCAGCATACCACTCCATGGCCTTTTTGCCGTAATGGCAAGATTCCAAATCCGGCCAAAATAATACTCAAATGTGTCAGTTCAGGAAAGGCAGTAGACGTTTTTGTAGGCACTCGCTCAGATAAATTTCCTGGTTGACGGTAACGGTCGCAATGTAAACGTTGCTCTTCAAACCACAGGTACAGATGGCCTGCCACACCAGATATTTCTTCGCGAACTTTGACAGTTTTATGTGCGACATCTCGGACGGATAGGTTTTCCCGATCCTGCTTTCCTGGCTGTATACCGAACACTTTTAATACAATTTCGCCAACTTGGTGTGAGAGTAGTTTGGATTTTCGTCATGCACGTGCAAAATTTGGATGCGTTGCTTCTCTTCCTTCGACGACATTTTGATAACTGAAGTGCTAATCTCAAAATCAAAATAGAGGCATGATGATACACGTACACATCTTCCAAATAAGGGGTGTGCAAATTTTTTTAATGCACGATGAAAGGAAATGCGTCAAGTTTAAGTCGACCAAATTTTGATCGAAACACCCTTTATAACGTTCCTGTCTTCGATATAGTTGTTCAGTGGGCCATGGCCTTTGCATTGGTGATAGATAGTTCAGATGTTTTCCCTTTCGCGACACTAGTGTACACATGAGTTTCCTGAACAAATTGTTTGCAATTATTCATGCGCCATACAAGAATGCTGGCAATCTCTCATGCAACACGCTAGATTCAGGTGTTATCTGGCTTAAATTTATGTGAAATATCCCATTATTTTCTGCCAAATCTAGCATTCCCTTTATGTGCATTAAATAACGCAGAAAATTCAATGTTGGTTTTTATCTGTGTAAATAGACGGTTCAGGTTCGAAAGGTCTTGACCCACTGAGCATCATTGTTCAAGACAGAAACATTCTATCTGGTCAGGATTCCAAGATAGAGCATATTCCTGAAAATAACTAGCACACCAGCGCCGCGTAGTGAGAGACCTACTGAACAACTTTGCTAAAGACAGTAACATTATATGTGATCCGTATAACGAGATATTCCGGGAAAGAACGTGTTGTACAAAGTATTACAATTTTTTTCGTGACTGCTGAAAGGTTAGAGGGTGGAGAGCTTAGAAAAGACGTTTATTTTTCAGTACGACAACTGTCTCAAGCATACCGGCCATAACATACTGCACACTTCCGGGCTTCACGTACTGAGCTATTGGAGAGGTGGCCAAGCCCGGACATGAGTTAAATAGAAAACTTGTGGTCCATTTTGGATCAGAATATCGACAAAGAAGATGTGACTTACCGCGACAAACTTTCCGAAGCTCTGAAAGTGGCCTGGATGAATACAGTATTTTATTTTTAGCCCCTCCTATTTTGGCCATCAAAACCGCACACAGAGCAGAGCTGATCAGGTCTCACTGTCTCCCTCATACATAAATCTCGATGAAAAAAAACATGTTTTATATGAAAACAATTACCCTTTGATAACCCTAATGTGAACCCTGCAACAAATATAATCCACATGTAAAGGGCTATTCCACTGCTTTCAATGGCGTTTCCTAGGCGGGTCCTCCGCGTCCTATTTCTTATGTACATATTTGTCAGTCTTAAGTAACTTTTTTTTGTGACTAGGTGCTTCGTTTCGTACAGTCAGATATTTAGTTTGATCAAAACATTCAGCCTTTTCGATAATGATGCAATTACATTCAGTTATTATACCATGAGCAAACCAGATATTTTGGAAATTCACTCTCACTCTATTAAAGGGAACAATAAATAACAACATAAGTTTCCACAAAAATGAATTGAAAGTCATAAGTCTACGAGTAAAAGTGAATTGCGGCATATCCCGCCAGTATCACACCTGATGCGATTGCCTTTATACAAACGTCCTACTACATGGCTCCACTGCTCAAATTATTGGTCTCTCATGCATGTCTACAGCAAGAGGTAAGCCATCGGCTAGGTGAACAGTTTTACCTATCGAAGGGGTCTTTAGCTTTGAGTTTTTAAACCTGAACACTAACCGTGTGAGAAAAACAAGACTAGATTAAATGTTTTTTTTTTTCAAATAGCTTGATCATTTTGATATTTTGAAAGATTTTTGTCAAATTCGCTCAAATAAAAACCAACTTTAAATGTATATTTTTACACCAATTTTAAATGTATATTTTTCAATGAACAACGATTGGATGGTGCACAATTTTATGCAAAAATATTCATTAGGGGTAGAAACCGGTGTTTTGTATATCAAACTTAATAAATCTAAATTTGTATCATGTTTAATATTCATTAATTTTGGAATTTATTAAATCACTGTTTTTTTTTATCAATACTGAAATTTTGTAACACAATAAAAAATACTCCAATTTATCCTATTACCCTTTCGTTGTCATCGTTAGTTGACTCTTTCTTTCTATTGCTGTGTGTTCTCTTCTCTCATTCAGGTCTCGCAACATGGTCGATGGAAAATATAGGTACTCATTACCCCCTTTGCACCGATAGAAGAAAATAATCCTTTTTTTTTGTGTCATCACAATTGGCTATCCATTTTCGTCCATCATGCTATCATTGTACCATTGTCTCATCTCATTCGACATCGTCCTATTCATTTCATTGACAATTATTCAATTTTCAACGTATTCAATATTTATTTACAGGGTGTCTCACAATAGCGGTCACTAAAACAAAATGGGATTACAGCCAAACAAATCAACCAAATCATGGAATTTATTTTTCATTTGAAAGATACTCTTCAAAGATACTTTTCCTTGATAACTTTGCGCAAACGCTTTGTAAACCCATCGCAGCTGGCAAGCACGATTTTCTGAGGAATTTTGTCCCAAATATCAACCAAATGTTTCTTGAATCGATCTGCAGTAAGTCCTTTCGTAGGGCCTATATGTTGGAGCATATAACCCCAAACAAAGTAGTCAAGTGGGTTGAGATCCGGTGAAGATGCAGGCCATTCTTCGCTTGTGATGAAATCGGGAAAATTTTCCGCGCACCACGCTTGTGTCTTCTTTGCCTTGGGAGCTGGAGCTGAGTCCTGTTGGAAACACTATGGTGTATTCCCTTACAGCGCTGAAGCATGAGGAAGCAGATGGTTCTTCAAAACCTGCTCGATGGTATAATCATTGTTGAATACTAGAAACTTTGAGCTGTTTATTGGAATATCTGTAACTAGAAATGAGAAGAAAAATTAGTATTTTCCATTTCATTCCAACTACTTTTATTGCCTATCTTGACAGATACGCGTATATCGTCTACAATGTGCCGACTTCTTCAGTGTCGTGTACTAATAACTCGACTCCAGTGTTCTCATTTCTAGTTATTCAGTGTTGTTTTTTTGCGTTAGGTTCTTCCATGGTATCTGATTGCCATAAACAAACGAAATCGCTTATTTATCTTCAGCGATAAGCTGTCAAAAGAATACACTCAAAACGGATATAATCAATTCTGCTGTTAAAATTACTCAGCTGAAATAAACCAAGACTGAAAAAAGGTGACACATATTGTGAGACACACTGTAGGTTGAGGGTTTCTAGATTTGTGGGCTTAAGACTATTTTGAATCTTACATTAGGATGAACAAAATTTGGTTCCCAGTCGCTTTGTTTCAATATTTTCAACGATTCAAAACAAGTAGGTGTTATACATACTAGGGCACGTATACATTTTTTTTCAGTGCAAAATAAAGGGCATACCTTCTCATATTAATCTCATTGCTCATCACAACTATCCTACTCGAAAATTACAAATTGAAGCGCGAGTAGGTTGCTTTGCTATGTTTTTATTTGTTAATAAACGTGTGCAGACATTCTTACGCAAAATAATCAATCTATTTGTATTTCAATCTCGTGATTCAGCGTAGGATAAATATAGGAACGGTTTCTTTATGCACTGAACAAAAATGTGATAAAAATGTTGGGTAGAATCCATAACAAAAAAAAAACGGCGCTTTAAATTGTAAATACCATTCTTTTTGTAAAGGTTTCGATTCAATGTTTATGCATGTACAGGTTGTATTTTGTAAATAGTCTAAAACATCCACTCAAGCTCGTTACCGATGAATCTAACTGAACGGGTTTAATTGTAACTAGAAATTAGAAGAAAAATTTGTATCTTCCATTTAATTCCAACTACCTTTGCTTATCTTCGACAGATACGCGTATTTCGTCTACAATGTGCAGACTTCTTCAGTGTCTCGTACTAATAACTCGACTTC
The DNA here is from genome assembly GCA_034211315.2 of Aedes japonicus. Classification (NCBI taxonomy): domain Eukaryota; kingdom Metazoa; phylum Arthropoda; class Insecta; order Diptera; family Culicidae; genus Aedes; species Aedes japonicus. The sequence goes on from JASCZW010002182.1 coordinate 465,588, forward strand.
CGAGAGTACGAGACACTCAAGAAGTCGAAGTAGACGAAATACGCGTATCTGTCAAAGATAAGCAAAGGTAGTTGGAATTAAATGGAAGATACTAATTTTTCTTCTAATTTCTAGTTACAGGTATTCCACTAAACAGCTCAAACCCTCTAGGTTTAATTGGTTGGTTTGGATTGCTTACTTCATCAGTCTAATGTAACAGAAATTATCTGTTTTATACGTTTCCGACGTTTCGGCCGTGCAATTGCGGCGTTATTAAATCGTTTTAATGTCCTTCGTTTCCCGAGTGTGAAATTCAATAGAGGGAAACGATAGACGTAAGTAGCGTAAAAAAATACAATTCAAATATATTTTCTTTCCACTATGCAGCTAGAAAACATGACAAAGCTCAAAATCCTATTCGTGTTGAATTATGATGAATTATGATTGAGCTACAGTACGAACATAGGGGAAAGTTCATAAACCACGTTGAATCATTTTTGAAAACCTCAGACTCAGGAGAAATATTCAGCTAAGCTTCCTTTTTACCGAATGCGAATTTCCGGGTCTTTCGTTTAACACCTGTCATATAAATTTGTACATTCTCCTTGTTCACTTGATTCGCCGCAGAACGCCAGTTTGCCTTGAACTGTTTCTCGCTCACAACAGCTTTATGAGTCTTCTTAAGGTTCCGCTTGACGATGGCCCAATATTGTTCGACTGGGCCGAGCTCTGGCGTGTTGGGAGGGTTCTTGTCCTTCAGCACCACTTCAACGTTATTGGCAGCATAACACCGATGTAGAAGGAGATGTTCGCTCATCTCCATGAGGCACCAAAGAGTTGACAGTCATGTTTGCTAGAATGAAAGATATGAAGAGAGAGTGTTGAAAGTTCCGCCAGTAGGTTGGAAATAGAATAGAAGTATGGACAATTGAGCGAAATGGCATAGGTAAAGTAGTACTCGAACCAAGGACGTTACTATTGCCTAACATCCCACTGCGGGGTAGGTCAAGGCAAGGGCGAATCCGCCACCTCAACAGGCAATAGTAACGCGTTGGTTGGCTCTCATCTACCACTGATAGGTTGTGATAGTTTCTAGCGGTTGTTTGTATGGACTCTGTTTTGAAGCGTACATGGGAGATATAGATATGATATATGTGCAATCGTTGCGAAAATGGAGTCGGAAAAACAGCAGCGACGCAAAGAAATTTTGCGCACGTACCTCAAAAATTCGGATCTTTCTCATCGTGCCATCAGCAGGAAGCTGGGAATGGTACATTCTACGGTGTCTCGTGTTTTAAATCGGTACCACGAATGTTTGACCATCGATCGGAAAGAAAAAATGGCAACAATGGATCTCCGTATAGTGTCAAGGATCACAAGCAGGTAGTTCAAGTTTTCAAGAGGAATCCCAACAGTTCAGTTCGAGATGTTACGAAGAAACTGAATCTAACCAAAACTTTCGTGCAAGATGCGAAAAACCGTACAAAGTCCAGCAAGCGCCTAATCGTGATGAACGGCAGAATATGGTAGGAAAACATGTGCACGGAAGCTCTACACCCAGATGTTGACGATACTACATTTCCTCGTTATGGATGATGAGACGTATGTTAAAGCAGCTTCCGGGGCTCCATTTATTCACTGCTCATCATAAATTCGATGTCCCTGAGGACGTTAGAAAGCAGAAGATGTCAAAGTTTGCCAAAAAATATATGATTTGGCAAGCAATTTGCTCGTGTGGAAAGCGGAGCACCCCATCCGTGACAACTGGAACGGTCAATGGGCAGGTGTACCTAAAGGAATGCCTCCAAAAGCGTCTACTTCCTCTTCTGAGGTCACACGATGGTCCTACGATTTTCTTCCCGGATTTAGCCTCGGGCCATTACTTGAAAGAGGTTTTGAGGTGGTACAAGGCTCAACCCCCCGAACTCACCGGAACTGCGGCCAATTGAAAAGTACTGGGCCATCATGAAGCAGGCACTTCGGAAGCATCCTATGGAAGTAAAATCGGAGGAAGATATGAAGAAAAAAATGGATTGCCACGCAAAAAAAAAAGGTGGTCCAAATCTTGTACAGGACCTTATGAGTAGTGTAAAAAAGAAGGTTCCTGCACTTGGATTTGGAATTGAAAGTGAATAAAACAAACATGGGAAGAATATACACAACATGGTTTATTTTACTCCCTGAAAGTTTGAAGATGGTTAGTTGAACGGGTGAATTTGTCCGAATATTTGTGTGTGTCGCAATTTGATTCCGTACACCCTTTAAATAAAATAGTCTGGTCGCGATTTGAGTCGTTGAAATAAATAATGCGAACTCGTGGATAATCTCCAAAAATGAACGGTCTGAATGGTAACAGGTATAATATATCGCCGGATGTGAGGAGGGGGGGGGGGGGGAATTGGCGAAATGATACTTTACCCCCGTAGATAATAATTAGGGAGGGGTTGGGGTTGTGAAAAAGTTTCTCACCCCCACAAAGTTGGCGCCTATGATCGTGATGCATTATGAAATTTTCCAACACTGTTCACATCTAATTGATCTTGTTTACTAAGAGCATCCGCACCGGTGCGCAAACTATATTTAATCACCCTCACCATCACTTCACACCATATCGGGCGCAACTAAAAGCCCTAGCAAAATTGTAGCGCGACTGTCGGAAACCATCGGGCGCTCAAATTTAGCAACGCGAGAGAGGGTTGCTAATCGACTGCCAATTGTCAAAAATCTCCGATTGGTTTGTTGTTTATTTTTGTTTGCGCAATCAGAAGTGCTTCAAAGTGATTTTCATTGGAAAGTTTAAGTGGCAAGTGGCAATTATTCACCATCTACCTTTCTTCAAGAACTGGGAAATGTTTGTAAATTTTAACAATTTGACTTAGAAACACTTGTATGGCCGCTTTTATGAAAAAAAAAATAGATGTTCAAAAAATCATAACTTCCTTGTTTTTCAACCGGTTTTGATCACACTCTGGGACAAGGTCCAGTTTTTATTCATGTTTCAGCGACATAAAGACTAGGGTCCAGATTCCAGATGGTTCCGCATATATTCCGAATTCCTTTGGAGTACCTATGAAGCGGCGCTTGCGGTTTATCAAGAATAACTTATGTTTCCCATTGAATTTTTCTGAATCACTTCCAAACATTTCGGCAACGCTAATACGACTCCCAGGGGTAATTTTTCCGAAGTTACGGAACCTTCTGGGTGTTCCTGGAGCTTCCGGAGTGCCTTCGGGGGAACCTGCTTGCACCAAACCACGTCGTGCGATGGCTTTTTCATGATTTCTCCTGGATAAATTTTGGTTGTTAAATATCTTTGCCGGCGTTGGTAGTGTAGTGGTAAGCGTGATTGCTACTGGCACCCCAGTGGGTCTGGGTTCAATCCCAGTCGACGTCGGTGGTTTTTCTGAGGCGAAAAAATCTGATCACGTCTTCCTTCGGAAGGGAAGTAAAGCCGTTGGTCCCGGCTCATAGTCATGAGTCGTTAGGTAGGGTCCAGGTGGAGGAGTCGTCTCCCTGGCGTCGGTGATTGTCACCATGTGAGGAAATAGGCCGACGGAAAATAAAAAATAAAAAAATAATAATTTGGTTTGCATGAAAGAGAACCATTAGCCATAATGGCCGCTCTGGCAACCTCTGGGGTGTCCCGGGGGAACCTTTAGAAGATGTTTTGCGCCAAACCACGTGGTGCGACGGTATTTTCTTCATGTTTTATTCTTCATGAGACATTCGGCCTGAAAAGAACCATTAGCCACATTGGCCTCTCTCGAAACCTCTGAGGTGCCCCGGGGGAACCTGTAGGAGGGGACATTTGTGTTTTTGCACCAAACCACGTTGTACGATAGCTATTTCTTTTTGATTTCACCTGGAGAATCCTTCGGTAGGAATGAAAAGAATCATTTACCACAATGGCCCCTCCGGAAACCTTTGGGGTGATTTGACGAAACTTAAAGGAAAGGACATTTTTGTACCAAACCCCAGTGGTTTCCAGAGTGACCAATGTAACCTATGGTTCTTTTCATGCCAACCGAACGTCTCTCCAAGAGAAATCATGAGCCAAGAGCCATCGTACGACGAAGTTTAGTGCCAAAACATAAATGTCTCCTCCTACGGGTTTCCCTGGGGTAACTCAGAGGCTCTCAGAGTGGTAATTGTGACCAATCGTTCATTTCATGTCTACCAAAGATCTCTCCAGGAGAATTTATGAAGGAAGAGCAGTCGCATCACTTGGTTTGGTGCAAAGACATAAGTGTGTATTTTGGAGTGATTCAAGAGGATTCCATAGGAAACAAAAAGTTATTCTTAAAAAACCCAAACGCTGAATCATAGGTAGCCCAAGGAAACCCGGGATAATTACGGAATCTGAGCCTCAGCCTATGTGTAGCTGAATGAAACCTGGACCCTGTCCCAAAATTTCATCAAAATCGGTTGAAATCCAACAAAGTTATCATTTTTTTAACATTAATTTTTTTTCCATAAAAGGCCTTGGTCTTTTAGGTGTTAATAAAAAAGATAGGAATTTCTAGGAACACTAGAGGAGTTTCTAAAGGGATTTCCTGAAAAAAAATATGTCAAGAAGAATTTCAGAAAGACCACGTAGAAGATCTTTTTGACAAACTCATGGAGGATCTACTGAAGTAGGTTTACTGTAAAGAGCGCATCGACTGTACTGTAGGCTGTAGGCTCATCCGTTGAACTCATAAGCTACTGGCGGAGCCCGGCCACAATAAATATTGGATAAGATGGGCAATTTTTCCAAACACAAAAACAGCATTATAAGTAAGTATTGGCAGCCTCACGAGTCGTAGGAAAAATCGTCCACCAATCGTTTTGCACCTTCTTCATCTGAACGATCAATGTGTTCCTCTGGGATGAAGATTCGGCAAGCGGGGTCTTTGCCTGGGTCATACCCAGGCCCATCAATTCAAGCTCATCGTCACTAGAATCCGAAGAAAATGTAGAAAACTCCGCTTCCTTTTTTAACTTAGGACTACGTTTCTCTGTTCTATTTTGAAAAATGATTGCATTACGCAAAAGTGAAAGGTTTTTGAACGCTAATAACTCTCGTTCAACTGGGCACAATAACTTCATTCATACACCATTTGATCCGAAAAACCGACTTAAATTTTGCATGGAAATAACAATTAAGTGCTACTAGTGTAAGTAGTTCATTTTTATACTTAAAAATGACCTACTTTTGCTCCCATATAAATCTCCGTATGAACAGGTTGAAAATATGTTTTTCCCTACCCAGGACCTCAAAAACGAGTAACAAATGGTTCAATTTGTCTTCTTCTTTCTATCACATAAGGTTTCCTTTCATGATGAATACAGAAATAGCCACATCCCTCAGCTGCAAAATTATTTTGCTTTGTTGCCGGGATCTGATTTCTTAACTGAGGCCATCCCCTCTTTAGAATTTGGCTTCGTACTGTACTTTCGTGGCTTCAGGGTTATGCTATCAACGCTAGTATATAGCACGTGAGATGAATCGAAACGATTTTAGTTTTCGGCACGTGCTTTCAGCTGGTGGTTCGAACAGGGCTTTGTCCACCCACTTCAGTCTTCCCGGTTATGGTATGGGAGACAGAGTCATGCAAGACCGGCTAATCGGACAGTTACCGGTTTCCATGTCTACCCAATGGAATGATAAAATTTTGGGCCCCTTAAAACTGGCATTTCGTCTTTTAAGAAATCATTTCGCTCGTCTCGCGTGCTGTATACTAACGATGAATAGCATGGCATAGAAAAATGAAGATTGCGAAAGTGCAGTTTGGAGCAAAATTCATAAGAAGGGTTGTGCCCATAGCAAAATTATAGACGGTCCTACGTGAACATTGTGGTTATATCCCTGATATCACATTTTTTTTTAACAAGAGATAAACATTGAAACAGATCACGAATTGACTATATATATGATGATCACCGAATCTGTCAATCTGATGATGGAGCACTAGTTTAGCGGCGACCGATACAGAACATGGTCACAAAATAAAGTAGCGACCCTAGGAGGTCTATACAGGTGGAGCAGAAGTGGTCAGGTTGCATTAGTAGAATGCAAAATACTGTCATAAGATAATGCACAGCCCGAATTTTATAAACATGCGTGACGTAGATCTCCAAAACAACAATTCACAACAGCAGCAAATCAGAAGATGGAATGATAATTTTCGGTAATTGGTATAGTTTTTAAAAGGTTTCGGCTGAAAAATGCCGTTTGGTGAACTAAAGGGATGCAAACAAAAACTAAACCTGCTTTGTTATCATTCGCTTGTTTTTGGAGTATTACGTCGCTACCCGAAATCATGGATTTATACACATTTTTCGTTACTAATACCGACAAACACCTTGCTCTTCGCCACCTGTATACACCTCATGTGATCCGGTGTGAGATTGAGTGACTAAACTAAAATGACAGCTCGATGCGCTAGTATTTTAGTCGCCCGATACGGATGCTCTAATAGCGAATTCGGGTTTGGTTCAGTTTCAAACTCGGTTTTCAAAATTGGGTTAGCTTGTTATGTGTTAAACGTCAGTGTGTATGGTTTTATTTGTAATTGGTATTGGATTGAGGTTTGCTCTGACAATAAGTTCGAATATCGTAGGTTGTAACTAGTTCCAACCTAGGTTCAAAAGCGAAGTCGATATAAGTCAATTCGGTGGTATCCTTTACCCATTTTTAGATGTCTCAGTGGAAGTTCGCGGATGTTGAAGGACTTCGTAGGGAGTTTCTCATCTCCTCAACGTGAACTATTGCCAATTTCAATCTTCATAGTACCCAGTCAAGCTCGTTTGTTCTAGGTGAACCTTTTCTCTGTTACCATTTAAACGACAAAACTCAGCCAAAAATTCCATTTGCCTGTTTAATCCAAATTTGCATATCTGCTGCCAAAATCAGTTAAGCAACACTCATTGATATCAGCCTCATTGAATCATTCACGTTCACGTTTTCTCTGCCCCACCCTGCGTCATAATTCATTCATTATCGTACCATGCCATCCCCCGTGTCAGCCATATCCCTTGCGCCAATGACGCCATACCCATGAAACAAATTCACACGCCATCGCAACGCTAGAATAGCCGTAGAAGAAAATTAAGTCCCCCGCCACTTTGAATGACGCTAATTTGACTTTTGTTTATTTCATGCCTCTCCTTCCGTGCGCCGATTCGGCTGTTCCTTTGGAATCGAACTCAATAATCGACAGAATTGCCGATCCTTCGCAGCGGGAAAACCTCGGCATTATCGTGCAATATAAAGTGAAGGTCAAGCTGTGCATTACACCGTTGGGCGGGTAAGCTAGGTTAATTAAGTCAACGGAGCTCTGGCCATTAACCATCCTTTTTTTTTAGTGACCTGGTAGCGGAGCTGCCATTCATCCTGATGCATCCGAAGCCGGATGATGACGAACCGGTGATAGGAGACCGATCGCCGGGCCGAACGATTGCCAACTCGGACAAGCTGCATACGGGAGCGGGTGGTGCCGGTAGCGGTTTGGGTGGCACCGGCGCCAGCGACCTAAACAAGAACAGTACCAACCGCGGCGGCGAGGCAGGCAAAGAGGACGGTCCTAACTTGATCCAGCTGGATGGGTGAGTATTGGGCCATTCTATGGGTTTTTTTTGTCTGAGGTCTTGTAACATTGAAACGACAATGACCGTCGGATGATCTTTGGTCCAGTGTACGTTTCACAAACTTCGGTTTGGGTCGTTATAGGTATATGGACTAGTCTATTTTATTCATTGGTGATTAAAAAACTTTGGTTAAGACGCGCGGTAATGACATAACCTTGATAGGGGCAAAACATTTAGCACTTATGATTGATACAATCATGGTCAATCAATCACATTACAATCCACACGAATAAAGTTGAAACACCTCGCATTTCTTTCTTCCGATTCCTCTCAAAACTACGCTCTTACTGTCCTAGGACCAAGAAAACGGCGGTACTCGAAACAGGAACGACAACATTGTAATACCGACCTGGCTTAGTTATTCCAACCCGAGATCAACACACAGAACGTCAAGGGAAAATGCGTAAACAATACATCACCATCAACACCCAGAACTGTTCGAAATGTTACGTGAAAGTCAGATCGCATCCTTCCCTACCGACCACCCACTGCTCGGCGCAAGCCGAACTCCGTAACCACATCACACGGAACAGAACATAGTCAGCCGGTGGACGCTGAAGCTGCACCGAAGCTGCAATGATTTTCTCGAACGACGGCACCCCGATGTATCAGACTGCACTCCCACACCGTTGTTCACCTTGCACTTTTCCTGTTATTGTCTCTGGCGGTGTAGGCTCAGGCGACTCAATCCTTCGTGTCCACCCGCACATTTCGATGCACTTATTTTACCCGTTGCCATATTGTGGATGTTGTATGCAGAGAACGGTTTCCACACCTTTTTGGTATTGTCCATCTGCTGCGTAGCAACCACCCTACTCTGCAAGAGCTCAGTTTGTTGAATTCAGCCGGCAGCCCACTTGATTTGACATGTAATATCAACCGGTAGCTGCTAAACAGGGCAGTTTCGGAAGATGTTAATAGGCTTAGACCACAATGGGGTGGGGCCGGTGGTCGAAAAACTAGTTCTTCTGTTGAGGTTGGGTATATGGGTCAGTTGTAGACAAATCGTCGACATAAGAGTGGTTGCTTTTTTGGTAACCGGTAGAAACGTTGAGTAGTTTTCTGTCATAGAAATAGTGGTAGGTGAATTTTTGATTGTAGAAGATTGGTTGACACGACAGATTTTGATAGTTATGGGTAAGCCTTACTCACTCATAGTCAGTTATTTCCTTTCGAACTCCCAGAAATCCTCATTCTAAAATTGCCACGTCCTTCTAATCGTGTTTCCGAAATTGGAGTAAATAAGAATAACAAAATCCTTTAGTCAGAATTCCAAGCGGATTCCTTACGTCCAGAATATTTGGAATTCCCAGAATCTGCTCTTCCACATATGCCACCAGAATCCTTTATCAAGCATTCGAGGTAAACAGTGTTATTCCAGGCTCTTCCGTTAAGCATACCTAGAAGCCCTCGTTCGTAATTGCCAGAAAAACTTTCATATGAGATTCTCAAATTCCCCTATTCTAGGATTTTCAGAATCCTCCGTTCTGGATTTCTGGAATCTATTATCGTAATCCTTGAAAATATCCATTCAGAATTCCCAAAATCCATTTCCTCGAAAATTTAGCTCCCAAAATTTATTCCTAAAATTTCTTTAATCGAAATTCCTAGTACTACCTGCTTGGATTTATTAAATCCTGTATTCGAGATTCCTGGATTCCCATATTTTTAACACTCAGAATCTCCAATCTCTCAGGATTTCTAAAATTCGCCACTCAACATTCTTCATTCCCTTCTTTCTTATTTCTTAGTAATTCATGCGTATTGCCTTCATAACAAGCGTATTACTTGCTCCAACAAACTGCACTTCCATAGTTTTTAATTGAGAGCTTTTGAGGCCCGAAACCAATGCATGAATCTGTATATTGTGTGAAAGGCACTACAGCGATCTCGTAAAAATGTACAATTTGATAGATTCCCCCGACCGGACTTGGCGATACCGTGCCTTCGTCGGCTAGACTTTCAGAGACTCTCATTTAGTTGGAAGCTTTCGATGCCAGGTACCATTATTGCATTAGTATGATTGTGTAGCAAGTACAATTTTCCCTAACGACAAATTCCTCGAACAGACCGGGAATCGAACGCAGCCACCTCCATAATGCTTCATAGCTGCGCCTTTGCCGAGTGAGCAAAGGGATACTTCAATCTATATTCTCATAATCACTGCTTCAAAAATTAAAAAAAGATGTTGGGAATCTTCAAGATGCTATTCCAGGGATCCCGCATTCGAAATTCGCTGAATTCTGTCTCTGAAAGTCCAAAAATCGGATTTCCAGAATCACTTACTTAGGAGGCTCCGCAGGTCGCCTTCTACTTGATCGATCCACCTTGCTCGTTGCGCGCTTCTTCTTCTTGTACCTGTCGGTTTGTTTTCGAGAACCATTTGCACAGGGCTGTCGTCCGACATTCTTACGACATGCCCAGCCCATCGTAGTCGACCGATTTTTGCGATGTGTACGATGGGAGGTTCTCCAAGCAACTGGTGCAATTCGTGGTTCATTCGCCTCCTCCACGTTCCGTCTTCCATCTGCACTCCACCGTAGATAGTACGCAGCACCTTCCGTTCAAAGACTCCAAGGGCTCGTTAGTCCTCCACTAGCAATGTCCATGTTTCGTGGCCGTAGAGAACTAGCGGTCTAATTAATGTCTTGTAGATGGTCAACTTTGTGGTTCGGCGAACTTTGTTCGATCTTAGCGTCCTTCGGAGTCCAAAGTAGGCCAGCCATAATGCGCCTTTGTATTTCTCTGCTGGTGTCGTTATCGGCGGTCACCTATGAGCCCAGAATTCCAGAATCACCCTTATGGCATTTCCTGAACCATCAATTAGATTGGGAAACTAGGAGAATTTAAAATTTAACACTTCATTTGATCACTTTTTAAAAAAATAAAAAATTAAACCTATGAAACACTTTTTTTTTAATTTTCGATAGTAATCGCGAGCAAATTCCTTTTAATTCCACTATGAGCTTATCGTTTGACAGATAGGTCTATTTCGTCTGCTACTTACAGACTTCTTCAGTGCCGAGTGCTCAACTGGCACTGAAGAAGTCTGTAAGTAGCAGACGAAATAGACCTATCTGTCAAAAGGTAAGCTCATAGTGGAATTAAAAGGAATTTGCTCGCGATTACTAGCGAAAATTTAAAAAAGTGTTTCATAGGTTTAATTTTTATTTTTTTAAAAAGTGATCAAATGAAGTGTTAAATTTTAAATTCTCCTAGTTTCCCAATCACAATCGTTCTACTAATACGCTCAAAAAAGTTTTTTTTTTTAAAATAGTGTTTAAAAAAAAAGTGAAAGTCATCAATTAGAGATTACTGGAATCTGACATCTGGAATTTAAACGAATCTAGATTCGGGATTCCAAAAATCCTTCATTTATAATTCCCGAAATTCCGTATTTAGGATTCCCAGCATCCTCTCATCCGGATTTTCTGTATAACTCATTCAGGATTCATAGAACCTCCATTCCGAGATTCTCAATGTTTTCTATCGGGAATTCCAGACTCTTCGATTCTGGTTTCCCAGACACCCTAATTCAACAACCATACACAAGTAATCCTAAATGATCTTTCGATCAACTCACACATCTGCTCCTTTATTTTTGAAAGAAAGTAAGATGAGTGCCTCAGTGAGATGAGTGCCGGAGGGCCTCGATAGAATTGAAGATCCGAGAAGATTGAATAATGGTCTATGGGCATATCGGAAATTATCTTAGGAAATTATCCCAGCTCAGCAACATATACGGAACAAGGTTCCTGAAGATTTCGGAATGCAGATGAGTGGATCCATGAATGCGCGACCTATCAGTGAAAATACTTCCTTTGCAGTTGATATGTTGGTACTTTTCAATTAAAAAATGGGGAATTAAAATAGATCGAAGTTAATCTACAACTCCTTGAATAGCCTGTTTCATGGAGAGATCACAATCAATGTAGGAACTGTTATAAATGAAGCATACACTAGGAGAGTTATAGCATGGAAGACTAATATCGGATGACATATAGTTAAAATAGATTCGCAAGAATCTGGACTGCGTACTCAATTCGAGCCATTTCTTTGAAGTTTTCAATCACAAGGTTGTTACTGATTCCACAGTTGATCAGTGTGCTAGATGAGAGCTCTTAGAAGCGGTTCTGTAAGGGTTTAACTCCTGCCAGAACCTCCAGGCTCATACTTGCCACACAATCATACTAATGCAAAAATGGCAATACTTGGCATCGAAAGCTCTCAATTAATAACTTTGGAAGTGCATTTAGAACATTGCATTTATTGTGAAAACAATAAGATTGAAATGCTAAAGAAGAAGAAGAGTACCCCAAGTGCATTTTGGATCAATCATGACTCCAAAGTATTTAAAGGTCAAAGAGTGGGTCATGTCACTTCCCAATAGCTTGAGCCGCAGTTGGGCTGGGAACCGCTTTCTACCAACTCGGTTTTTTGCGGTGAAAACTCGATGCCCAGATTTTTGGCCCTGATGGACAGATTATCTAGGGAATTTTACAATGGTCTTTGCAAGATTGCCGCACGTGGACCTCCAAAGGAGATCACAGCATCGGCTACAAGTTGTCTTAGCATGCATCTATTTTCCAAGCAGTTATCAATATCTTTAACATAAAAAATATAAAGTACGGGACTTAAACATGAACCTTGGGGTAAGCCCATGTAGCTTATTCTGGAAGTTTTCAGTTGGCCTAGATTGAAGGTCGTTTGTTTTTCTGACAGTAAATTATACAAAAAGTTGTTTAAAATTCCTGGTAAAGAACTACTGTGCAGACTATCTGCGTGTACATCTATGGAAACTGATATACACTAAAACTGCGATACTCAAAAGAACCGAAATTAACTTTTTGATATGTAAACAAAACGTCAAACAAATACACGCTAAAATAATATTCACAAGTTTATTAGAAAATGGGAGCGAGCCAGAGACTGAACCACTTCGACACAGCCTTGCTTTCTGGACGCCAAATCGAATCGTGAAACTCAGCATCTCCAAACAGCTCCAAACCTGCGTTTGTCGACCCAAGGTGCAATTTGTGGGCACATGTAGATTTTAGGTACCTGAGCACCCCTTTCGCTTCCTGCCAATCCTGCTGTGTAGGCCAATTCGACTTCTGTACCAGAATCGATGTGCTGACTGCTATGTTCGGGCGCGAATGAACTGCAACGTACAGCAGACCACCTATCAGACTAAGGTACTCGGTGTTGCTCGGTAGTGGATTCTCCTCCTCCTCCTTCTGCTGTAGATAGGCAGGATCCAATGGTATCTTGGACGGCTTGGCATCTTCCAGAACATGCCTCTCAGCATGCTTCAAGGTGTAGCTTCGTTGATTCTGCTTGAATCCGCTGGATTCACGTTCGACTTCGATTCCAAGGGAATGCTTTGAGTCCCCCAAATTGGCAACTTCGAAATTTTTCTGCAGCTCACGGAAAATTGCAGCAAATTTCTCAGCAGTTCGAGTAACGATTAGCATATCGTCGATGTGAAGCAGGACAAGCGTGAGCGAGTTTCCCCTACGAAGAGCGTCCAGCTCACGGATCTGCTGTCGAAGGCTTGAATCCCATTCTCCGAAACACTTCGTCGATTTGCTGATTCCATACACGGGCGGCAAGCAAACTATGTTCGGGTTTCCCGTGGAATATCCTTCCGGCTGCTTCATGTTAATGGGCTCTTCCAACTTTCCATGAAGGTACGCGGTCTTCACATCCACGTGCTTCACTAGCATGCGACGGCGGCTTGCAATGGTGAAAAGAGAACGCAAGGTAACCTGTTTGGCAACAGGAGCGAAAACCTCGTCAAAGTCTACACCAAACTTCTGCGCAAATCCTTGTGCCACCAGTCTGGCTTTATGACGTACGACGTTTCCCTCCGCATTTGCCTTCGTCTTGAAGAGCCACTTACATCGCATGGCTTTGCGGTTTCGCGGCAGCTCGACCAGTTCCCAAGTACCGTTTCCGATGACAGATTGGTACTCTTCGTCCATTGCTGCTCTCCACAGCTCGCCATGTTGACCATTCATTGCCTCGGATGGGGAGCGTGGATCACTAGTACGCTTCTTTCCATTGGTGACGACAAGTCCCTGCTGCAAGCGGCTTACTTCAGCTTCAGGATCATCACGAGCAACGGTTGCCGCGTTGTTGTTAGTTTCACCTGTAAAACGATTGGAAGGCAATCCAGTGCTTAGGAAAAAGAAATCTTTCAACTTGCCTGTACCGCTTCGCCTCAACGCCGGTGACTCGGGCGGATTATCATTAGGAACAGCATCCATGGTATCATCATGCTCGTCATCAAAATTGTCTTCATCGATAGGTACGGCTTCAGCTTGCTCGGTGCCACCTTGTACGAGGGGTGTCGTCTCGCAGGGAGTCGGTTCCCACAGAAATTCACCAGTAAGGTCCATCTGGATGATCTTTCGTTCCACCGATTTCTCGACACCGACACTGACTTCTCGGCCAGGAAATACACGCTGATCCTTCGTGACTTGTCATCGATGAAGGTGAGGTAACACCTATTTCCACACAACGACTCCTCCTCCATCGGTCCGCAGATATCTGAATGAACCAGTTCCACTAGCTCAGTTGCCCTAGACCCGACATTGCTGAAAGGCAAACGAGTTAGCTTACCCATTGCGCGAATTGTTTTGCAATTGTCATCCTTCTTGACCGTATTGCTGAAATCAATGCCCGACACCAGGCCGCTTCTCAGGCGCTGCAGGCTGTTCATATTGATGTGACCCATTCTTCTACGCCATAGATCAACGGAGGCCGCCGACGAACAACCCAAAGATCTCGTAGACGGTAGTTGGTCCAACTTGCATAGTCCATTCGTTTGTCTCCCTGTGGCGATGACGTTCCCCTCAGGATTTCTCACCGTGACACTCTCTGTGTTGAACGTTATGGTGTGACCTCGTTGAACGATTTGATTCACGGAAAGCAAATTAGTTGACAGTTCCGGAATCACGTGAACTCCGTGTACATCAATTTGAGGTTCTTCGGGACAGCACTCTGGCCTCAACTTCATGCTTCCTTTCGCAACTACCTTCATCCCGCTTCTGTTGGCAGCAACGACCGTCCCACCGTGACACTGAACGTTTTCCAACAACTTCTCCGTTTTCGCAAAGTGATTTACGCACCGGAATCGAAGTTCGTTGACAGTACCGTGCACCATGCGTTAGCTTTCCTAGACTCCTTCTGAGGACACTCCTTGGCAATGTGACCGTACTTCTGGCAACGTCGACATTTGGGGCATTTTTCTTGAGGAGCTGCTTCATACTGCTTCGATTTTCGGTCGTGATGGGCCAATAATCCTCTGGCAGGCCAGCCAACAAAAGTGCCAAAAAGGTCAACGCAACTGATGGGCGGTTGCTATGATCGTGTTGACGTACGTTTCCATTGATCCGCTGGTTGCTAAGGACGCCGTTATTATTTGCAGCAAACCAACTTTGCGAGGGAGTCCCGTATCTTCGAATGCTGCTTCTAGCTTCGACCACATTTCCTTCGCGGTTTTTGCTTCTCGCACATGCACGTAATTTACCGGATCAAGCAAGAGACTAATTTTCCCCTGGGCTCTTCGATCCTTGAGTGCGTCAACGGCAGGATCTGTTCCATCTTCATTCGGCGTCGGCTTGACGGCTTTTCACAGGTCTTCCAGCTCCAAAAATGTCTGCACCGCAAATTTCCCCGTGGGCCAATTTTCTTGACCCAATAGAAGCCCAATGGATGGCAGACTCGTTGAACTGTTACCAGCTGCGAACGCCCTGTTGCCATCAGCAGCTCCTGGCGTAGGCATCTTCGGAAAAAACGCTGGGCCCATAACCTTTTAGAGAATGGGAGCGAGCCAGAGACTGAACCACTTTGCTAGACGGTTATAACGAGAAAGAAGGAATCCATTTTCTAGATTGTACAAGTTATAAATCACAACCTACTGCTGGTATTGATCGCGTACTCTAACATAGTTGAGCATGAGCATGAACATGATTGACCGCCCGAGGTTGCTACGCCGTTGTTGCCAGATCAGCTGTTATTACACAGAGAACCAACAGATGATGCATTGGAGACTAACATACATCTTCAATGTGCAAAATCTGGTTTTCCCAAACTAAGGCAATACCGGCGCCGGCCCCGTCCGAATGCAGGTCAAGTAAGGAAAGGGTAGGAATATGTTGACGTGATGCTCGCTTTACTGGAAGCCGTGGAATCCACTGCACTTCCACGAGAAATCACTGGGATTTTGGATAACAGGATTGGATAGCAGCAGGGTTCGTTTTGGTTAACGATAAGCTGTCAAGTGAAATATTTGAAAATTAGGAGTGATTTCCGATTTGAACCGATTTAAACCAACAGTAAGGATGCTATTGGGGCCACTCACAATGTGTGATTGTGGTTTTTCATTGGGAAAACAAAGTGATTTTAAATAATGCTGAAAAGCCGATTTTGACCGAGATGCTATTGGGGCCACTCACAGAGTGTGATAGTGGTATTTCATTAGGAAAACAAGGCAATTCATCTCAACGCCTGACGTCCAATTTGGACCGATCTACACCAACAGTACGGATGCTGCTGGAGTCACTTTCAAAGTGGGACAGTGGTTTATTTTGTCCCAAGATAGGGTGGCCCGACGAGCATGGTGAACGAATAATTCACAATTAAGTATGTACCTCTCCACCGAATCATCTTACCCGGCGAACCACGACGTCTCATACTCACTCGATCACTCGCGCGACGGCAACGCAATGGACAATAGACATAGACGTCCGATAACAAAATATGATCGCTTACGCTAACATAGTTTAAACCCATTTACTTACCATATGTTTATAACTACTTTTTGTTACACTCCTTAATAAATAGTGTTCTTGGTTCTAATACTGATTCGGGCAGGTGTATGAATATTATGCTGAACGCCATTTGGGCGGAACTTAACTTAGTCGTGTTAAATCAGGCCGAATGGGTCAGCACTACTCGTCGTTATCGTCTATTTACGATTTCACCGGCTTTCACAATGGAGGAATCCAGGTAACGTAAAAGTGAGGTTAAACTTCATAGATGGCGCTCATTAACAATGGGTTTTCAAGCTGTTTGAGCAATGTAATTGGTGATAAAAAGATACGAAAATCGACGATAATGACGATATTGACCAATTCCCTACAGTATGAAAAATAGCCAGAAAGTTATTATCAATTTCAGTTTTAGATACTACGATGTTTAACCTCACTTAAGCTTCACTTGGATTCTTCAATATTCCTTTCTGGCTATAAAAAAGTTGCAACCAAATAAGCTACAAAAATCCAATGTATCAAAAGCGTTCAATCATTGTAATCAATATGGTTTACATGGAACTCAAATGTGTATGTCACGTAACCTTAAAGATTGTTTTGAAGCGACATCTAGCTACAGTTAACCGGGGAAGGGTTCAACCTAGTGTCGCTTCAAACATGTCTTTGATCACCACGTATCCTAGAAGTACTATTTTGTCAACTTTCGATCCGAAAGCGCGTTTCGTAGATAAAATAATCCTAGTTTGCCTAGATTGCACCAAGTATTGTAGGTAAATGTTAAATGTGTGTGTGTTTCTTTTTCTTTTTCTATTTCTATTCATCGATTTCGTTGGCAAACCAACCCGTAAACCAGAGATGACAACTGTCCAGATGACGACATAATCTTCGAGGACTTTGCACGGTTGCGCTTGAAAGGTGCTGAAACGGAAGCTTAATAAGACCACAGAGCTTACAATTCAATTTTTGAGGGAATCGCGCGCGCGTGAGTGTGTGTGTGAATTCGTATGGATCAGACGAGCGGTTAGGCATGAAAGAAAAACATCAATGGTCTGTACCAAAACCATGCGGAACCGTGAAGCGAATCACCGATACAGAGCAAATATTTTGGTTTAGAGTAGATCACTCCACCACCACCACAACAACCATTGTACTCTGTCTTTTGGAGAAAGACCAACCCCGTTAACGCGTGAAAGCGTGTAGTAGTAGTGTGAGTGTAAGCGCGTGTGCACCATTTTTTAAGCTGTACCAAAAGCCAGAAGATTATAAAGAACGTTGGATATGAATTTTGAACCGAGTGTTGGACAATGCTTTAGTAAGTTTACGGATCTATGATGGGAAGGAGTGGGTGAGTGGGAGAACAACTGGTAGCTTAAGGTTATAACAAATTAGTAGCATGCAGCAGCTGCAAGCGTTCGTGCAAGAGAACACGTTTTTAATCCAATCAGAAGCAGACAAAACTCAACGCAACCCTACAACAGTTGCTGTTGGAAAATAATAATCAACTTTAAAGCATTTACGGAGTGATGAGTAACGTCCACTTCGCCTACTAATACACATACACAAATCAGCTGTTAGTCAAAACTGGATGGATCCAAACAATAGTTCTTTCCGTCGCCTCATTTTCGATGTATGCGAAGAAAAGTGCAGTAGGAAGCAAAACGTTTTATATATTAACTAATATTTCCCTTATTTATTAATGTTAATTTGTCTGTTTTTTTTTTAAATATAATATAGGTTAACCAGTATCATTTCAGCTTCTATTTATTACTCTTTTTTTTCTACCATGCAAGATTTCTAATATATACTTTTAGTCGTTTCTAGGCAGTATAGTAGGCAGTAAGAAAGCTTCACAAATTTGTACGAGCACTGCACTTATTAGGCAAACACAGCCGGTCGGTTATAAATTCAGTATTTTTCGCGTTTAAATTTGAAACAATTCCGCTGCTCTTGCGATGCATTCCATGGAACACAAAGGAACAGTGTGGATGAACACACACACAGCCATACCAATAAACTACGGCTTTGTTTTCTGAACAGTTGCTAGGCAACGGGTACATCACCCAACACACTTACACAAACGCACACCGAATTAGGCACAACATTAGTTTCACTATATTCACAAACTAAAATTATATGACGCGCATGGCTGTTGTTGAAGTAATATTAATTGAGGACATAGTTTTGTAAAGGTAGAAAACGATTTCAATTTTTCGAAACAAAAACAATGTATCGTCAGCCAAAACTGTTTTTGGACTCATTTGCAGTGGTTTTACTTGGATAGGCTAACGGGAATATTTGGAAAAGAAAGCGATTTTAGAAAGTTTTATACGGATATAAAAATTGATGTTCTATACTGTTGGCTGTTTCGCAACTCGATGTGTACTTTTTGTTTCACTTTACTAATCTACCCATCACCTTTCAATGTGCAACAATTTGGGTGTCTAAACAGTTCCCATCGGAAACAGAAATTCATGTGAACACCTTCTACGCAAGCAGTTAACCTCTGTTTTTATCTAAATAGTAGATTTATTGGAAACGATTTTTTATATACAAAGGCGCGTAGTTGACACGGAGCATTTAAGAGATAATCTAAAAGACCACTGCTGGCATTAAGTGGCGCTGTGGCACTGAAATATAGGGGAGAAATAATTAGAGCCATCGAATTTATTTGTAGAATAAATACACACCATACACATAATAGACAAAAAAAAGAATCCAAGAAAAAGGTATAAAATTCAATATGTCTTCTTCCTTTATAATTGAAACTTTTCTCGTCTCGCTCTATATCAACTAACCCACACCGAAACAATCCTGTAAGAAACGCAATTCAATTTTGAAAAACAAACTTTTATGACAAGTAAACAAACGTTCTATCAAATTCCACCAAATTCCGTGTAAATCTAGCATCAGTCAGTACGACGGGGACGAGAGAGCTTCGCGACACTTAGGTGGGAAATTTTCAATGTTATATTACATAAACACACACACACAACCAAACAACCAGCATCGCTTAACCGACGCGCATTCAAAACAATGTAGGTATAACGAAGTGGAAAACTGTATAAACAAAAGCATGGAAGCCCCTCTTAATGATAGGACGGTACAGTAGGTAATTCATTGTCAATAAAAGTAATTAATACACAAAACAAGCTGTAGCTGAAAGGAAACGATTAACGAAGAAAGCGGCAAGCGGAAATCATACAATAAACAAATACCATTACAAATCCGAGAAGGACAACTCGAAAGAGGTAAAGCAAAACAAAGCATAACAAAACAGACACCCACACAAACATAGAGAAAAAAAAAAGCATAAATGTATTAACTGACTGTAAGATGTATATTAGTTAAAGCAAATAATGGATAAAATTTTTAGCAGATGAGAGCAGAGAAAAAAAAGTGTCTATAGGTTCTTTACAGCCTGCCACCCTCCTCTCCAAAAGCTGCAGAGGACAACTATAATATGAATGAATGATAGTAACGAACAACAGTGGGAAGAGGAATGGGATGAACGGTACCTCCACAGTTGAAAGGATGGTAACCGGTGGAAGATTGGGGGATACAGATGAAGAAGATGAAAAAAAAGAATCAATATGGAGATGGCGGGAGTAAGTTATTGTACTATTATTATTAGGTAAACTGCTATATATAAATATAATTTTTTATGATTATAATGATGGATGAAAACAAAGGATGAAGAAAACTGGAAAATGAAATAAAAAACAAGATCAGAGAAAATAACAGTTTAACAAAATATAATTTGGTGTAAAAAATAGCATTGGTATATAGTTTGATCCGAACCTACCTTTTACCTTCACGATACAGCATTGCCTGGGACAGAAATACAACGTACAGCGTTGTACGAAGTGTCAAATACTTTAATCCCAGGCATAAGGTGATTCAAACCCATACTGTTCTGGGCAAACCTACTTCGCTACCAGCAACACTTCCCAACACGGCAGCTGTCAAACATTGGTGAGAGAGATTTTTTGGTGGTCACATTCCTCAAACCATTATGTGCGCTAGAAGGCAGAGTTAGCGAAGAATTTCCTTTATTTGATACCGTCAACCTGTTCTGACTAGAAATTATACTGGAGACCAATTATAAGTTTCTTATTATTATATTATTTATTATAACTTTTAAATAATAGATAACCTTGGGCTTACAAAAGCAGTAGGCTATGCTTTATATATGTAAGCTTGGGGCAGAATAAATTGTGCATATGGAAGATAAGACGTTTCTCTTTATTACTGTGTTAGAGGTTATTTCTTGATCCGGAGTACCACATATGGCGACGAGGATGGGATCCGTCTTCCTTTAATCTTTAACCCTTCTTCGAAGGCACGAAGCCGCTGTTGTTACGCTGAAATAGATTCTTCCGCTGCCGTAGAGCAGGGACATACATAGAGCTGCTCAAAGGAAACCGAGGCGTGAAGCCGCTACATTAAAGCACAGAGAACAGACATCCAAACTAAAGTGCCCGCCATTTTAAAATTACAGCTTGTTTCCGTTAGTTTTGGAGGTTCGTATGTTGATGGCGCCACCTGCGCGCCTTCTGATTTGATAGTTTGTCAATTTTAGTTTGGTTAAACCTAGACTAGGCGGCACTGATTTCTAACGGGTTGCTTTTAAAAATTTACACAGTAAATCGGGAAAAAAGTGTTCGAGCTAATAACCTGGAGCAAACTGCCGTTCGGATTGTTCTGCCGCAGTTTTCTTTTTATGTCTGCTGCATTTACATTCGGCCAAACAGTAACCCGAGTCCACGAGGCACGTGGAATCAGTTAACCAAATTCAACGTCTTGCCGATTCCCGTGATGTTATCGTCTGCTTTGGAGACTACAATCTGCCAAAATTTAATATGGCAGTTTGATGAACAGTTTCTGGGATACTTGCCAATTAACGGGCAACTGAACAGGAACTTGCCTTAGTCGAGTCTTTGTTGTCAGCTGGCATCCATCAAGTAAATGATCTTCTGAACGCAAACGGTAAGCTACTTGACTTGGTGTTCGTGAGTGATCCACATGGTATCCAGTATCATAGATCTCTTCGATCCGCCATCTGCTCTTTTAAATTGGTTATTGTAACTGTGGACGCCCGTTCCCGTGAGGAAGAATACCAAGCAGACATCACGACACGACACTATGATTTCACCCGCTGTGATTATGAAACCGTAAATGCGAGAATCTCTTCCCAGGACTGGAATGAGCTGTTGAACCACCACGGTTCTCTTGATGCTTCCGTGACGGTTTTCTACGGCACTATTGATCGAATTATCCGTGAAACTGTTCCCGTTAGAACTTACCGGCCTACAAGGCAGTTTAACCATTCTTGGTGGACACTACAACTCCGAAACCATCGTAATAGCTTACGAAAGCTCAGGAAACGTTTCTTTCGCAACAAAAATACCACGAACACGAGAGCTCTGAAGTTTGCTGAAGAAGAATATCGCCGACTGCAAGATGATCGTTTCCGTGAGTATATTGATCGTATCCAAATGAATTTTCGACAAGACCCTTCATCTTTCTGAGCCTGTATCAACAAACGAAAGAGCTCGACCAGAGTTTCCGTTGAGGTTACGTACCAATCTCGTAGTTCTTGCTCACCGGTCCCTACCGCAAATCTTTTTGCTGAGTTTTTCCGTTCCGTACACGACGACAACTCACCTCCCCAAGGGAAGTATTACTTGGAAGGGTTTCCGTTGAATAATCTTTATTTTCCCTTGGTCACTTTCAATAATGATGATATTCACGATGCTCTCAGCGCAGTAGCTGCATCGAAAGGCCCCGGTCCTGATCACATTCCACCTGTCTTCGTCAAACAGTGTGCTCAGTCGCTGTCTTGTCCGATAGCTACGATCTTCAATCGATTCAATCGAAGCTGGCATCAATTATTCCTATCCACAAGGCTGGAAATACACACAGCGTTGAGAACTACCTTCCGATATCAATCCTCAACTGCCTTACGAAAGTTTTCGAGAAGCTGTTACATGACGCCATGTACCCTGTTGTGCAGTCAGTGATCTCTGAGCACCAACATGGCTTCTTCAAAAAGCGATCAACGACATCGAACCTCATGACTTACACCGGTATTGTGATCAACGAGCTCGAGAAGCGATGCCAGGTCGACGCCATTTACATTGACTTTTCAAAAGCGTTCGACAAGGTACCTCATCATTTGGCCATTGAAAAACTGAACCGCCTTGGATTGCCCAGTTGGATTATTCAGTGGCTTCAGTCGTCTTTGTCTTCACGTAAAACTTTTGTCAAGGTGCACGACGCAAGATCGGACTTTTTTGATATTCCCTCAGGTGTACCAAAGGGTAGCCACCTTGGCCCACTTATATTCATCTTCTTCATCAACGATCTGTGCGATGGTCTCAACTCCGGTAAATTGCTCTATGCGGATGACTTGAAGCTGTTCCGTGTAATTAAATCGCTCATAGATTGCTGTGCTTTACAAGCCGATTTAGAACATGTGTCTAGATGGTGTGATTTAAACGGAATGCAGATGAATACGGCTAAGTGCAGAGTTGTCATTCCATTGTCACGTTCAACTACGGCTTAAACGACATATCACTAGGAGTCATACTTGATCGGAAGCTTCGTTTTAACGATCACATCTCCGCAACAACCCCGAAAGCAAACGCAATTCTCGGTTTCTTAAAACGAAACACCGCCCACTTCGATGATGTGCAAGCACTTAAGTAGCTGTATTGTGCTTTAGTTCGTAGTGTGCTGGAATACGGAGTGCAAATCTGGGCTCCGAACCACGCCGTTCATATTGCACGCATCGAAAAAGTCCAGAAGCGGTTTATTAGATACGCTGCTGAATATTCAACCGTTATCGAGTCGTCGAGTGATCCTTCAACGACTTTGTCGACTGTTTGTCTTGGACGTGTTCATGTGCAACATCGATTGTAGCAGCATTATTGAGAATGTTAGGTTACATGCACCCGTTCGTCAGCTCCGGAATCATCAACTGTTGTGGATTTCTGGCCACTGTACTACTTATGGACGAAATAACCCGTTAGATTCATGTTGTAGGTTTTTCAATCAAGTGTGTGACTATTTTGATTTTACTGTACTGAGAATTGAAGGTTGGAACATCAGTCTGTTCAAATTTAACCGTCTGTCAGAGACGCATATTCGCAAAGAATGGTTGCGACGACAATTTTGAAGTGAATCTCGACTAGCATTCTGTAGCTCAATGAGTTAGACGGCCTTAAATTGCGCTCCTCAGTTGAAGAAAAGTTGGATCAACTTTTAAAGGCTAACATAATCGAACCAATGGTAGGAGCATCACCATGGGTCTCACCTTTGGTAATCATTGTCAAATACACGGTATCGTTCTCAACCATTCTGCACCGTACTGGCCACAGGAGAATGGCCTAGTGGAGCGTTCGAATAGATCACTCTTGAAGAGGTTACAGATTAGGCACGGCCTCGGCAGGGACTGGAAAAAAGATTTGAAAGATTATTTGATTATGTACTACACGACTCCACATTCTACAACTGGAAAGACGCTGACGAAGTTATGCTACGGAAGTCCAAGTTACCATCTATTGATGACACTGAAACTGCACCGCCAACCTCTGATTATCGTGATCTAGATTTGATTAACAAACAAAAAGGTAAACAAAGAGAGAATACCAGACGTCATGTGAAGGAGGCGAACATTGCGGAAGGCGATACGGGGAAAATCTTACTCCTGGGAATAAACTATCGAACACATTCAAGAGCACACAGTATATTGTTTTAGATCGATGGGGTACCAGAGCTTCGGTGAAATATATGTAGATTCCGGTAGAATCTACGAAAGGAAGCTGGCGCATCTGAAAAAACTACGAAGAAACCTCGAATTCATCTCCACAGAAATCCTTGGACACCTCTAATAAATCTGGTTCTTTACAACCCCGAAATACTTCAGCGTACGAAGAAGATTTGTGAAGTTATAATGCCTGATGTTGATACTTAAAATTTTACAAAAAGAAGATTTCCTTGATAAGTGAAAATTATTGTTATTAAATTATATAGATATGAAGAGGTATCATTATTTAAAAGATCATAATAAATCCTAGAAACAGATAGATGTGCTATCAATAGCAGTAGACTATGCATTATACATGTAAGCTTGGGAGACGTGTCTCTTTATTACTGTGTTATAAGTTATTTCTTGATCCGGAGTAACACAGAGCTCGTTAAAGAAATAAAACGGCGTGCTACAAAAAACTCCGGAAATCACTGAGTGACGTCTTGCTAGTTGGAACCACACTGCAAAGCGACATCTTTAGCGTTTTGATACGTCATCGAAATTATCCAATTCTCGAGTAATTCATGTTAAGGGCCTAAAAGCCATTTGTAAACAATGACTTTAAATGTCGATTTCTTTTGAATCTTAAATCCCTCTCGTTAAATGAAAGCAGCATTTCGTAGAAGAATGTTAGTTCTACCATATGGATTTGCTGGATTTGATGGGATTTTCGTGATTCGTGAGATATCAACGTTTAAAGTCATTGTTTACAAATGGCTTTTAGGCCCTTATCATGAATTACTCGAGAATTGTCTTCACTGCTGACGTTTCAATAATATATCGGCAGATACGTATGGCACTAATACACAGCTGTAGTTCCATGCTTGGCAACGAGATGTCTGATGCAGATATTTAATGATGAAGTCCTTTCCGTGTCGAAGAAAACACCGTAGAGGAAGCTATCGCAAGTCAACCCCAAATTCAACAACTACTTGAAGTTGTAACGTAATCCTGAAGTTCTGTAAATTTGTAAATAGTTTTCTGCCTACACAAGTCCGTTTCGGATGAATTGCGAGCTATTCACTTTTTTTTACCTCAAACACAAGATTGATAATGTTATAAACCACTCAGATTTAAGCTTACAGATTTTTGAATTTCTTTGCTATAAAAATTTAAATATTTGTACTAAATAAATAGTACCAAGGACTGATCATAGATGGCGGTATAGATTTTTTAAGTAGATTGAAACTTGCGTAAAAAGGTATTGGTAAACGTCAAAAATGATGACGATTGATTTATAGGTTCTTTAAACTAATTCTTGGACCAAATCAGTCATTTTCAAAGTTCGTCGGCTAGAGAACAGAAGCTAGCCATTGTGGTTCTTTTTTTTATCTACCATTTTTTTCTAAGGTGTGTTCAATTGGTTTTCTTCATTTAAGTAGTGTTAAAAGTAAATTATATTAATTTCAGAATAAGTTTGATTTAAAGTGTGCTATATTAAAATAGCTAAAGTTATTTGCTTATGTTTTTTTAAATAGTTTTTTTTGCGGGAATCTCTATTCTTCTACGATTGGTCTACAAAAAAGGTAAAGCTATCATGAATTCATTCTTTATTTGTATGATTTTAATTCGCTTCTTGTTGGACCTCAGCGTCCAATAGGCGCTTTTTTGTTCGGATCTTAAGGTCGTGCACCGATCCATCCGCCATTTTCTTTTGGCTATTGTTGCACGCGGTGCATTTTTGGTGGCAACAACTCGTTGAGGACCGCCAGCTCTTGGCAGACAAATGGGGTAGGGAGAAGATTTCCTCCGGCCTGCCTCCGTACTGTTGCCGTATTATCGGGTAGAGTACTGGAGTGCCGACACCCTTAACCCCGCAACTTTAGTTCGGCCATTCGACATCCGAGCAAGTTCCGACAACTACGGGATTCCTTTCTGGTGGAAGTTACTTGCTACGTAACTGCAGCAACCAGAACATCGCACGTCAGCCGCGGCCCCCGGTTATCCCAGACAACCAAAAAGACCCTGCGCAGGTTAGTTATTCATGGCCATGAAACACACACAATACAACATTCACACGCACACACACACACACACACACACACACACACACACACACACACACACACACACACACACACACACACACACAAATGAAAAAAATGAATACAAATTAAAATGAATTTAAGCTAAATTTCCTTTCTTCGTTCTTTCATACTACCTGAGCCCTGTGGTAAATTGAGTGCTCTCGGGTGTACGTTTCGCTTTGCCTCTACTGATTGAGCATACCTTCTTTCCACCTTTTAATATACCTTTAAATCCGTATTCATCAATTTGCGTTTACCAAGCAACCGTTCAGAATTCCCCTGAGAATTGCACTCATGCTGGAACAGCGTAGTCGGGCAACACAAAACACGACCAGTGGTCTCTCAATACCGAGAGTGGCGCATAAGCCACTGGGTTTGCGGCAATTTTCCATTGCGAAGGCAACGAACAGTTACAAAGTCCTAGAAAATATTCCCGAACCCGACCGTGAAAAATGAAAGGGTGTCCACAGTTAAATTGCATCACTTTAAACTCGTCCTCAAAAACAAGTGTCTCAACCGATTGTCATGAAATATTCAGGGAATAAAATACAATAGTAGTAAGTATTGATTTATTAATAGCAGAAATAAAATTGATCTTTATTTTCATTGTTTGTCTTATATACTAATTTACAAATCTTAAGTGTTTTAGCCCATTGGGCTCTTCAGCTTTTTTTGAGTGTTTTATGTGATTGATGTGTTTAGTGTGTTTTGTGCTTTAATTTTTTTTTTCAGTTCAGCCCATGGGGCATTGTTTGGTAAAAATTTGATAACCTAGTTCTAAAACTACAACTACAACTACAATTTGAAAATCCTAGGGGGAATAAAATACAATGTATAATCTTGGTTTAGGTCTTTTTATTTCACTGTATTTCTTTACCAAATTCAAAAGCCGGAACTTTCTTCTTAATGCCACGCATAAGATCTTGTACAACGCTTGATCCGACATTTTTTCCGTTTTCAACCATGACTTCAACATTTCATGTTCTGTAGTGATAACTTTAGGAAACTTGCGAAGTTCGTGCCCAATATTTTTTAATTGGCCGCAACTCTGGAGACTTTGGGAGATTTCGGCACGAAATTGACACCATTCGTCTTGTACCACTCCAAAACATCCTTGTCGTAGTGACAAGAGGCTAGGTCCGGCCAAAAAATTGTAGGGACGTTGTGTGTTTTGAGAAACGGAAGCAGTCGTTTTTTCAAGCATTCATTAACCATTTAGAGTTGAAGTTGTCACGAAAGCCTTGCTCCGTTTACCACTCGAACAAATCCCCTGCCAAATCATGATTTTTTTGGGGAACTTTAACACTTGTTGTTTAATGAGAGACTTTGGAATATCAAACTTGTCTTTGGCAGTCACATATTAGTTGCCGGAAATTTGTTTAAAGTCCATTTTTACATGTGTTTTATCGTCCATGATGCAGCAGTGTGGTATCGTCAACATTTGTGTACACAGCTTACGCGCACGTGTTTTAGCTAAGCTATTCTGTTTTTCTTTGCGGTTTGGAGCTTTCTAAACTTTGAATGAATGGAGCCCGGCTCGTTTCTTGGCATTCTGCATGAAACTTTTGGTCAGGTGCAGCTTTTTCGCGACATCCCGAATGGAACAGCTTTCTTTTTAACTCCTTATTTATTCCAAATGTTATATTATTGTACATTCAAACACTCAGTAGCAAAAAAAAACCGAGCAAAATTTTGCTTCCAAAAAACGCGTTGTTCAACCTTTTGTAACTTTGTCAATTATCAATATTTTTAGCTGAAAATTTGGCAACACTATAACCAATGTATAGATCTTATGTGACCAAAATTTCATGTTGACAAAATTTATAAATTTGAAGTTATTATAACATATGTGAAAAAAGTCATTTTTGGAAATAGCAATTTCATAAATCCGTATTTCTCTGAATAATATTGGTAGCATATCAAAAGTTTTTCCATAGCTTCAAATAATGTGGACCAAGTTTGAACTGTTTCCATCAAGTGGTTTGGACTACAGCTGGCGTCAAAGTTGACGCACCAACATGAGTATTTTCCTTTTTCACCCGATATTGACCATGCTAAATTATAGGTGCAGAAAAAAAAACTTTTAATATGCTACCTAGAATTTTCACAGATATACGGATTTTTGAAATTTCTATGTCCTTTCTATAATAACTTCAAATTTATAAATTTTATCAACATGAAATTTTGGTCACAAAATTTGAATGAATAGCCTGCAGAACAATGATCAAATACCGAACGGAACAGTTGGGTTTGCGTTTAGAGGCACCAACCATTCGCTTGTGATCCTTCACACAGTACGGAACACTTTCTGTACCACTAACCTTCTTCCGATCGACAGTTAACCATTCCCCGAAACGTTTTATGACACGAGACACTGTAGACTGGTGAATACATTCCACATCTTTCCGATGGCTCGGTGCAAAAGAAGTGGGTAGTCGAAGTCCGTGTGCAAAATGTTCTCGCGCACTTGCTGTTCCTTAGACTCCATTTTCGAAACTACGACACATTTCACAATGAAACTCACGCAATGTAAACAATACACGCTGAGGTAATTTCACCCAAAATTTCGGTAAAATCAACCCAAAGGGCGAAATGTTACAGCTTATTGAAAGTGATGCAATTTAACTATGGACCCCTTGGTGTGTGGACTTCTCTATTTTGCTTTATAAAAAAATTAAAAAAAAAACTGTGGACCCCCTTAGTACTTTTTATGATATAATAACTACCGGATTTTTTTTATTTCAGTTGCTATTTTCGCCTAGACATTCTTTTTTTTAAGAACATACCAGATGGAATCCCCTTATGGCAGGAGCGATGGCTTCCTCATCCACACATGCACACTTTGGGTTTACTCAACAAAATATGCCAAATTAATCCACTTACCTACAGTGAATCATTGCCGTACTGCTAAAAGGACAGCAGAACACAATATTTAATCAGTTCACACTGTTTATTTCACTGAAAAAACTCTGAATTGATCAACTAGTGCTCATTTCCACAGAGCAGGTAAATTTTCGTCGCCTTTGTTTACCTTTTTAAAGCCAGGATCTGCCTATTATTTTCTCACAAAAAACTATATTTCCACTTCCCGTAGCCACCTGAACACTATTTAGCAGAGCGCAGTGTTGTCAGCAAATGTTTGAGCGAGTGTGCTGGACTGATAAAAGTTCTGATAAACGAAGTAAAAAATGCCGCATCTTACTAAAAGATGAAAAGCGGCTTTTTGCGTGAACGAACTAAAAAAGTTATAATAAGTGCTGTTGATCCCTTATCGTGGACATTCAAAAACCCGTGGAATAGTGGTTTTACTTCACCGTCAACTGATGCTGAATTTCATCGAAAAATAAGTTCCGGAGAAGAATCTGTCGGCGAATCTTCCGACTTTACAAATGACGTTCCTATAACTGGCCCAAAAGAATCTTGTTTTTGAAAATCCCGGTCATACTTCCGAATCCGATGGTGAGTGTGTTTTTGATTTGTTTTGCAATTGCTTGTTGATTTGTTTGTTGTTGGGAAAGAAAAGGTAAACAGCCTTCATTCCCTTCCTTTTCCTTGGAAGCACGAGCCAGGGGTAGGGGAGTCGGGGTTGACTTGATCCCCCTTCTTCCTTATGGATATATCACTGCGGGAAAAACGAAACTTGATGCGGTTTTTTTCACAGGCTCATAGTTCCATATTAACCCTTATGTGTTCGACAAAAAAAACACCTTTAAGTGTTCGACAGGGTTCACGGGTACCCACCAAATTCAGTTTGTGCCAGAAATCGTTAACTCCAAGGAATCGACAAAACAGAAGGAATGTGATGCAATATTACAAACGACGAATATTTGGAATCTTCTGAATAGCAACCGTCCTATTGTTGAGTTGGTGCTTCGCGAACTAAAAGACAATCAGGGATTTGATATGGGAAGGAATCGTTTGTATATAGACAAGTGCCACAAGTATCTGTACATCAGGCGCACATGATAGTAATATAAACACTATATAAAAACATGGGATTGAAACAAATAGACGAAGACGAAAATACTTGGACCGAAGTTAATTTTTCAACTTTAATTTGCGTGGTCTCCAGTTAACTCAAATTTTGACTAAATATAGCCGAAACATGAAACAGTCATATAATAGTAAATACATAAATTAACAGAGAAAATACATAAATTAACTTACCAATACTTCACATAGAAATAAAGTAAAGCAAATCAAATCTATTCATTTTTATTAACATCGCAACATAAAATAATATCTCTTTGTGTTTATGGTACGTACCCAAGTAACTTCAAAGCGTTTCAAAATAAGAGATCATTATTATGAGTAAACAACATTCAACTGGATTCGTGTGAAAAAATTAATAACAATGTGGCAATCGAATTATGTTGTATAACATGAGCTGTCGTTGGTTGTCAGAGTTCATTATGACGTGAAAATGTCCCTGGAATCGTTTTTCAAACTGCAAAAAAAAAACATTTATTATCTGAATTGCATAATTCAAACGTTTTCAATACATTTTATGTTTCAGCCATCTTCTCAAAGACTCGTTCGATAGTTTATGATTGAAACAAGAACTGAACATTAACGTTTAAAATTTACCAATATTTGTATTCAACTAGATGTATGGCTTAATATTTAGCTTGCTAATTATGCCCCAGACTCCCCTTACCTTTAAAAAGGATTCTTATTTTGAGGCTTTATTCTTTTTTAAAAATGTGCAATGAAAAATTAAAATGACTGGCAACCATGACCGTTTTCTTCATGATGCACCAATACTATCATATAAGAGCAAAAAAGTGTTTGCACTACTACATGCATGTTGAATACTAAGGATTCAAGGGAGTTTCACCTTAATAGGTTATGATAATACTTACTTGATTTCGCCCACAAGCAATCATGCTGCTTAATTTTGTTTATGACAACAATAAAATGAAGATGATTTTAATGTTTGAATAATATTTAAGACATGTTAAAAGAATATATTTTTTTCAGCCCAAAGCGGTCAACCACAACCCTGATGCAACGAAGCAGTATTTTCGCTTTCAACGCGTTCCATTCTCGGTTTGTTTACTATCTCTCCATCCGATACAATGTTTTATGTACTTAGAAGTAGCGGAAAACACCTCGCGATTCAAAACCTTATCTCACCGCGCTATCTTTTCATATACCTATGCTCTAGCACTGATAAGCTAGCGAATTGATAGCCAACGTCTCTCTGTATAGTTTAGTAATTCGTAAAACGAATCACTTCCATTCTCATTCCTGAAGTGATCGGTGACCGTGTTTCCTGTCTGTTCCCGGTTCTGAAGTTGTTTAGTTTCTTTTTTTGCCATAATAAATCGTCCAAGTTGATCTCCACTATTTCCGAAGTTACATTATAAAACTCTGCCAAAATTCAACGGATTCGAAACTCTATTGCACTATATTTTCCATATCCGAAATGAATCACCTTGGATCGGTCGTTATCTGAGCCGTGCCCTGCCCGCGCGATTGTGCATTTAGTGAAAATCTAGCTCGAGTAGTGCCGCGCAATGTTATTCGAGCCATTTTAAGTGTTAAATTTCGATATCAAGTTGAATTCAAAGAACTGCTGCAATGGCTGCTTTGAGGCTTCTGCTAGTCATTGTTGGTTTATTCGTGGCAATATCGCAGGCGTACAACATTCCGCAGGAGTTGATTCACTGCTATCGCGGTAATTTCACGCAGCCCTCGATAGGTTACAATCAGCAGCTCCTGCTGGAGCTGATTCGAAAGGTGGAACAAAACAATCCCACTACACTGGATATGCGAATGCTCAGCGTGGAGTTGATTCATCGGTAAGTAACGCTGTCTCTTTCTTATGCATGGAACGATCTACAGATAAGATATTTTATCGTAGACTTCGAATCGATGGCATCGAGAAAGCTCCAGGTTTGCAGGAAACAGAATTCGTGACACCCTACAGCACTCGCGGCATAATGGTACCGAAGTACAAACTCCTGCTGCAGTTGGTGTCCAACATTCCAGGAACGATAGAGTTTGACAAATTTCTCAGTCCTCTGGAGGTTTGTCTGCTTCATCGTTTGCTCAGTAGTACGGTGGAACCTTTCCAGCGCGGAGACGAACGAACCAGCTGTCCATCAACTGTAGCGGACTCCGGCAAAAATCCTCAGGCACCGTGGATAACTCAGAACAAGTTGGTTAACTCACTGTGGACTGGAATGCAAATAATTCAATTTCTGACTTCCAAAGGTCTCAACGCAATCAAACGAGCAGCACAACCTTCGAGCGTCCCATATCGCGTTGTCCTCTGGAAGGTGGAACCTGCAGGAGCATCCATTACGGCACCATAGCCCCTGGTGTACTCGTCATGTCTATAGCCGCTGGATTGCAACCACAGAATGTCCGAATTAGTGAGTTCATCTCGGCTTACAAGCGGAAGAGCACGTATGAAAATTTGGAGACCATGGAACGCGCGGATACTCGCAAACAGGTGGAGAAGTTGCTAACGTCTATGGAGTCAATCGACAATATGTACGCCACTGGATTAGCGGGCGATCTGGCAGAGGTTTGTCTGTATCAAGGTCCATATGTGGGTACGGATCTTAGGGTAGGGTTACAGGGAACCTGGAACGATACGTACTTTCCCAGATTACGATTCTTGGCCGAGACACACGGAGGCCGCTGGGAGATGACGGACAGTGAGGTTCTCTCGGGAATCGACGGTTACTTCCTGGCTCAACAGGTGCCCTACTTTGTAAACAAGGTTAGAAGACTACGACTCTCGCAGGTGCTAGACATGTACTACAGTAACCGTGGTATTCCGATTATATCGATTGAAAATCTAGGAAAACGCAAGTTTAACAACGGCAGACTAACGTCCAGTACGGAGATTTCCAAAAAATCAGAAATTATCGAAGATTCCCTGCACACATTGTTCAATGCCGAAAAGAAGACAAAATTTTGGAAAGTATTCAACGAAGACACAGAGGAAGATTCGCCGGGAGTAGTTACACATAATGTTCCGGACGATATCAACCGGGCTTGTTACAGGAAGGAAATCCTTCAGTCCATTGACAAAGATCGCCTCAAACAGGAGACGTTCAGCTTTGTGCAAGTTTTGCAATATACGACCGGAAGCGTCGTTGTTGAAGACGCACTTATGCGAAGGAACTGCGATGCAGCTGTGGACCGATTTTTCAGCTATGCAAACAATCTCTTGGGTTCGTTTGATGATTGCAATGCTGTGGCAGCTTCGGGCACTCAACCCAACGTGGATTTGTTGCTGGTTATTGACGGATCAAGGAGTGTCTACGAAAACCAGAGATTTATCTAGTAGGTTTATTTTAACGGAGTTTCTGATTCAAAAATAACCTCATTTGCATTTCAGTCACATAGCCGAGCTAATCGACGTCTCCATCTACGGTTCGTCCCTGTCTGTCATCAATGGTCAAACCGGAGAATTTATGGTTAACCGAACCAATAGCTTGTCTAACGTATTTGAACAGCTGTCAGCATATGGCGGATCATGTAAGTTTGGAATGGAATTGTGTTTCAGTACTTTAAAAAAACTTCCCAATTTCTGTCAGATCCTGCTGGGCTATCACTGTCCAATAGCTTCGATTCTATCGTTCAACGACTGTCGGTTCAGTTGGATGAAGAGCGTGCTTACCGTACGGTTGGTGCCAATTCCCCCGTCATCATGGTCGTATCCCAGGGTCAACGAGTGATTAATTCGGATTTTCTCAGTGCCCGTCGAATGCTCACTAGTACCTTCGAACAGTTCCCGGATTTGTATTTTCTATTTCTAACTAACGATGCTGACACCTTCAGCCAGTTGACTGACTTTGTACGCTTCGTAGCCAACTGCAGTTTTAGAAACTTCTGCTTATGTTTATTTCTATTTTTTCCAGGCGGGAATACCCCATAACCGGTTACCGATCGATGAACATTACAAAATCATCCAATCCTCTTCCATCGACCCGCAATCCTTTAGCACTACACTTTTGGCGATCCTTAGCGGGATTCCGCAGCGTTTAATAGCCCCGTTCTGCCGGACCGACGCCAATCGAAAGTCCTGGCGAGCGGTCAACGTACGTGAAGAGTACGAACAGTATCTCAGTCCGGGAGTAGAACTTCGCTTCCGAATCGGTCGTAGCTTTTTGCAGGGAACCGGATACGTTGGCATTCAGTTCCAGAATTCTGCCTACGGGGAATTTACCGTGTGTGGAACGATGGATAGTACATTTGCCGGGCTTGCCTGTCGGACTACTACTCCGGAGCAGGACATTGTTTGGTTTAACTTTACCGGGTTGTGTTCCGGAGATCCGGACATTGAGTGTAGATCGATATATTTTCTAGTGCAATTGGAGACGTCCTATATGAAGTGTGCGGAGAATGATTGCCGCTATCCGGATCAGGTTCGGTTCGTTATCAAACACGATGGATTGCGGTGTCCGACGGATGGAAGTGGGGTGTGGAGACAGGAGATCAGCTGGATTGTTCCACTTGTTGCAGTATTTTTATTGGTTAAGGATGTTTTCGCTAGGTTAGGTACGATAGTGCTTGCATAAACTGTGAATAGTATATAAGATCGCTCGCTAAGGAATAAATTCAATTACACCTATTATCGCCCGTTTTGATATGGAGAACAAAACAAAATAAGTTGCGATGCTAAATGGTAGGTACTTGCCTAAAAAAAAATTGTCAATATTTAAAATTAACACTTCATTTGATCACTTTTTAAAGATAAAAAATAATACATTTAATTTTAAAAAGTGATCAAATGAAGTGTTAATTTTAAATTCTCCTAGTTTCCCAATCGTTCTACTAATACGCTCAAAAAAGTTTTTATAGTGTTTTTAAAAAAGTGAAAGTGAATGTCAATATGCTAAATACTACACTTCCGTATCATTGGCTCAATTTTTGAGTACAATTATATGCTATCTCTTTTTTTCTCACGGAAATGTTACTCAATTTTCGTAAAAAGTGGATCTACTCAAAAACTGAGTTGATATACTTTTTAACGAAAATTGAGTAACATTTCAGTGAGAGAAAAAGAGATGGTATACAATTGTACTCAAAAATTTAGTAAAATAAAACGGGAGTGTATGAAGCTGTCAAAAAAATGAGTAATTTTAAAATCAAAATAATGCATAGGTACTAGAGACCAAAATATGGGTATTTTTCTACACATTAATGGAAAAAATATCTTAGCGTTCTCCTGGCTCACTTTGTATAAATATTTTAAAGCAAGGTTTTGAGTGCGCTGTTCGAAAAACAAAAAAAAAACGTCGCGTCCAGTCCATGAAAACGCGTAAAATATGGAAGAACTGAAGGCTAAATTGGATAGCGAAAGCTTAAAAAAATCTGAGAGGTACGTTAATAATTTAATATTATAATATAAAATGCTTTGATTTCATTAGTAGAATCGCACTTCCGAGTATGCGTCACTTCCGAAAGGTAAAATTCAAGCGTTCATGTCAAAATCATTTAAATCTTATAAGATTTATTCCACGGAAGTCTTTAGGAAGTGTTTGGCGATGTAGGAATATATCTGGCTGAAAACGGTGTGATGACCGCTTCAATAGATCACTTGAACGTCGCCGGAATATTTGTCGATTTGAAAACCCCCGAACAAAACTTTATATACCTGAGAGGTAAAAGGCCTGAAGCTAAAGTTTGTCATTACGAAAAAATCAGCGCCAACATTAGATTAGGGTGAATCTGCTTTTGTGCTTCAATATTCATTTTCTCTTGAACAAAAGGTTACAAGTACAAAGCAATCTTTAAGGAAGAGCAGCTTTATCTCTATCCGCTGATGTAGGGTATGTGTACCTTGACTCAGCCACAATCGATTACATTTTTCATTATAACTCATGAGGTATTTGAGCTGGAAGCATCATTTAACTAGCTATACACTTGCTAAGGTACACACTTAGAAAATAAAACCGAACTCTGTTCAATTTTCTACCGAACCACATCGGTTATCAACAAGAAACCGAATAAATCGTTTATAAATACTGTTTTCGGGTGACTTTTTAGAACCTAACTCGAGTTTCGGTTACTATATGATACACTGATAGGCAAAATATAGTGCCCACCTCATCGTTTTTTCAATTTCTCTCATTTACTTGGTTCAAATTAAAGTAAACACACTGTATTTTTTTTATCATCTTTTTTTTTATATTCTTTTTAAGTTTCACTTATGGAATACTGCAAAAAAAGGAGTTTTACTTAAAGAAAAAAAAAAATAATTTGTGTTGAAAAAAAAAACAGTGACAAAATAAAGTGCCCACTTCATTTAGGCTACAGAAAACATAAATTAAAGTAAAATAAAAGCATTTCAATAATTGATATGTCCTCCTTTGGCCTTCAGGACCTCCTGCAGGCACTTCGACATGCTCTCGACCAGGTTCTTTAGGTGCTGTGGATCTAGCTCTTCCCAGGCGCGCTCCAGGGCTTCAAAATAGTTATTTTTATTGGTAACACCAGTTTTGTCAACCCTGGCATCGAGAATCGCCCACAAATTCTCTATGGGATTGAGGTCCGGGCTTTGTGGAGGCCATTCCAGCGGTTTGATCCGGCAAAACCGGAAGAAAGACTTGGTCTTCTTGGCAGTATGTTTCGGGTCGTTGTCCTGCTGGAATACAAACTTCTCTTCAAAGCCCGTCTGGATCAGCGAAACCTCCAGGTTTTCTCGCAGGATGTTGATGTAAGAATCTGCCGTCATTATCCCGTCGATTTTCACAATGCCTCCCACTCCACCGCACGAAAAACACCCCCAGACCATCACATTTCCTCCTTCATGCTTCATCGTCCCTTGGATGTGGCGCCTCCTGAAGCTCCTCTCCCGATCTGCACCAACCACGAACCCGCCACTTTCTTTCGCCAACAGCTCGAATTTTGATTCGTCCGTCCAGAGAACCGTTTTCCAGAACTCTAGGGGCTTATCAGCATGCTCCTTAGCAAACTTAAGCCGTTTGGCTTTGTTTGCCTTGCTGATAAATGGGCGTTTCCGGGCAAGTTTGCTATTCAATCCCTGTGCTACGAGACGGCGACGAACAGTTCGACCGGAAACTGATAACTGAAGGGTTTCCTGGATCT
The DNA here is from genome assembly GCA_034211315.2 of Aedes japonicus. Taxonomy (NCBI): domain Eukaryota; kingdom Metazoa; phylum Arthropoda; class Insecta; order Diptera; family Culicidae; genus Aedes; species Aedes japonicus. The sequence continues at coordinate 502,883 of JASCZW010002182.1, forward strand.
CGCGGACAGTTACCTTCGGGTTCTTCTTGACTTCGCGCATGATCTTGGTGTCCGTTCTCGCATCCGTTTTCCGCTTCCTGCCTCTGCCAGGGCGATCCACCACTGATCCAAACGTTTTAAGCTTCAGAAGAATTTTGCCAACCGCTGCCTTACGGATACTGTACTTCTTAGCGACAGCCCGGTGCGATTCACCGTTTTGCACATCACGAACGACCAATTTTCGGATACACAAGGGAATTGCTTTCGAAAGCACTGCGTTCTCCATTTTTTTCAAATGAATCAAATGCGCCAGGTTGAGCCGTTTGCTTCAAAACATGTCAAAATATCAAAACATAAACAATCGAGGGGTCTTCCAATGGAAACTTATCGAAAACATATCGATTTTTGAAGTAGGCACTTAATTTTGTCACTGTTTTTTTTTTCAACACAAATTGTTTTTTTTTCTTTAAGTAAAACTCCTTATTTATCAATATTCCATAAGTGAAACTTAACAAGAATATAAAAAATAAGATGATAAAAAAAATACAGTGTGTTTACTTTAATTTGAACCAAGTAAATGAGAGAAATTGGAAAAACGAAGAGGTGGGCACTTTATTTTGCCTATCAGTGTATATTTGACAGATAAAAATGAAAGATGAACCGAACTGTTCGGTAAAGCAGGGATATTCAAGAGTTCGGTACACAAGAACCGAAAAAACTCGGTAAACTGAACCGAGCCTTCGCTGAATATTCTTAAACGTCAAACACTTCTCTTTGAGTCAACTCCGCGACGGCTATGTCTGCCGAAAAACTCGGTTATTTTAGCTGACTTGATAAAACCTGAAAAATCGTCAGCCATTTTATCTCCCGTGTGCGCGTGTAATGTGTTTTGAAAAAATTCTCCCTACTGTGTCGTTTTTTCAGGTGAAAATGAAAAAAAAACAACAGGAAAATGCACGTCGCTCAATAATGTATGAGGATTATGAGGTTGAGGTTCAATAAACAATCTAACTGACAAAACTGGTTTTATTACTAAAACTCGAAATTATTTCAACCCACAGTTCCAGCTCTGCCAAAAAGAACCGAATTCCGTAACTGCGACAGAAAAGCCGGTTTGTTTGACAGTGTTCTGTAATATTTAAGTAAACCGATGTTCGGCTATTGCTGATTGGATTTATTTTTGTCAACCGAGTTTTTCGGTAAATTTGATAGTTTGCTAGAAAACAAAAATTTAACGAGAACTCGGTTGCTCCAATTTGAGCCGAACAGACTACCCGGATAAAAATAACCATACAATTACAATACAATAATATAAAATAACATTAAAATTTATTTCCGACCATGAATCTTATTGTTCATGAATCAGATAAATGAAAAATGCATATTGTTATTACTATAGATTTACAATTCATTCCATATTCTAGGATTTTCAACAATTGAGAAACAATACAATTAATACTAATTGACTCAAATTTGTTCGGAAAATAATGATTTTTTCTACAGTTAAGATAACAACCCCCCTTTTCTATTGTCGATGCCTCAATTTACATTAGATTCTATTGTGGTAACAACAACTCCTTTTGTTATCGTTGAGAACAATACCATTAATTGTACATACTGTAGGGTTCAGGAATGGTTCGGATCACTATTAGAGAACTCGGGAATCGGTTTAATTACAGTTTTTTTATTGCACATTAATTCACCGTCCAAATTACACACCCGCACGGTCTGCACGCTCTCCGTCTTCCCCTCCACCGGGTTGCCAACACTTCGAGCTTTCTTTGAAAAGTACACAGTATATTTGTTGTCTCGACGAGGGGTCCGACCCTACAACCCCCCTTTAACTTTAAACTAATACGGCAGAAAATCCTGGAATCTAACAGGCTCTCTACGTTCACGGCGCGTCTGGTGCCTTGGAATATGCCGCTCTTTGTTCCCAACCCCCTCGACTAACGGTTCAGGTAAATCTTGGACATCCACTGGTTCCTCTGTATCCTGCTGTTGGTTTGACACTTCTTCGCTTGGTGATCGTGGGTTTGGCTTCTTCTCAGTCACTAAAGAATCTTCTGGCAGTTTCTTGAGATGCGCTATATTGCGACGGCATTCTTTGCCAGTGCTTATCGAACGCAATGTCGCATCAGCTCCTTTCAGTCGAATAACCGTATGCTCTTCTGGCGAATAATTAGTACTGAGTTTGGAATCCTTCCGAAATCTCTTAATTACCACTTTCGTACCAATCTCAATATCACTTTGCTGGGCACGTCGTTTTCTATCTGCGTAGTCTCTACCCTTCTCCTTTTGCAAACGGTCGTGATCCCTAGTCTCTTCATCGATGTGAACGTCACGAGGTACTTGCGGAAGTTTGCTGCGCATTCGCCTTCCAAACATCAAATCAAACGGAGATCGTCCAGTGGTGGGATGAGGAGTGGAGTGATAAGATAAGATGTACTGATCAAGAGCTCTTCTCCAATCTTGACCAACTTCTGGGCAATTTTCAACCGTTTCAAGATTGATCGGTTCTGCCTCTCCACCTCCCCATTTTGCTGTGGCCAATACGGTATAGTGTTGACCAACCTAACACCAATTTCTTCACAGAAACTTTGGAGTTCTTCGCAATTCAGTTGTGGTCCATTATCAGCACGCAATGTTATTGGTACACCGTATCGGCAGAACATCTTGGAAAGCTGTAAAATGGTATCTTTAGCAGTAGTGTGAGTCATTTCGCAGACCTCAATGAAACGGCTATAATAATCTACGGCAACAAAAAGTGTTTGACCTTCAGGCAGTGGACCCAAAAGTCCACAGCAATGTCTTCCCAAGGTCCGTACGGTAAGTCCTTCCGAATCATCGGCTGCGGTGGATCGGGTGCCGACACCAGAATGCATGATCGGCAGCTTTTGACAACATGCTCTACATCACTGTCCATTTTAGGCCACCACACTGCACTACGCAAATGAGCTTTCATCATGCGCATTCCAATGTGCCCTTCGTGAGCAACACGCAGCACACGATTACGTAGAGTCGATGGTATTACTATCCTGTCTGATCTTAATAGCACGTCATCACACCTGCACAGTTCATTCGCCACTATGCGAAAAGATAATGGCAATTCGTCAGGTTTGTCCTGTTCAAGATATTCGAGAACCTCTCGTATTTCTGGGTCTAGTTGGGAGGCCTTTACGATCTCTGTCCAATTCAGGGCCGCCGTTGTAGCTGCATGCATAGCAACTTGCTGGATTGTTAGTTCCTCCGAAGGATCAAACGGAACTGCGGTAAGTGTTCCAAGTCGTGATAAAACATCTGCAGTGTTTTCTCGCCAGGTATGTAAATAACCTTGTAATCGAACGATTGTATTCTAAGAACCCATCGTTCAATTCTAGCGCATGGTCTTGATCGAGTAGTGAAGAGATACTGTAAAGCCTTACAGTCCGTCAGTATGTCAAACTCATTCCCGTAGAGATAGGTGTAAAATCGCTCAACGGCCCATACTATTGCCAGCGCCTCCTTCTCGGTTTGGCAATACTTCTTCTCCGTTTCTGTGAGCGATTTAGAAGCACCACTTACGATTCTACTACGTCCCGATTCATCAGTCTGCAGGAGCAGCGCTCCTAGTCCGGTTGGGCTGGCGTCAGTCATAACCGCGGTACGATCTTCGATTTTGAAAAATCCTAACGATTTAACATTTGCCATTGCGGTTTTGATTTGCTCAAAAGATCGTTCGTGATCATCGTTCCAAATAAAAGTACAACCTGTCCTGGTAAGTGCCCGCAACGGTTCATCGAGAATCGCCAAATTGGGGATAAATTTGCTTAAATAGTTGGCAAGGCCTAAAAAGCTTCTAACCTCAGACTCATTTACAGGCCGACGAAAAGAAAGGATAGCCTCAATTTTTGAATTCGATGGAAGTATGCCGCCCGCAGAAATCTGATGACCAATGAATTCAATCTTCTGCGCGCGAAATACGCACTTTCCCCAGTTTAGTAGAACTGACTTGTTTTTGAAACGTTTAAGTACTTCACCCAATCGCTTATCGTGCTCCTCCAAATCTTTTCCCTCAACTACTACGTCATCCAGGTACCAATGTGTACCTTTACACCCAATGAGTACCTGGTCCATGACCTTTTGAAATATCTCGGGTGCAGTGACTAAACCAAAAGGAAGTCGCTTAAAACGAAAAAGTCCTTTGTTCGTAATGAACGTTGTAACATCCCTTGATTCTGGAGCTAATTCAACCTAACAAAAACACATAATGTCTAGTTGATAAACCGTTTGAGTTGTTTATTATGAATCATTATCAATTACCTGCAAAAACGCGTCCTTAATATCGAGCTTACTCCAAATTGTGCCTTTTCCCAGCCTGGCCAGATACTCGTCGACAACGGGCATAGGATGACGTTCCCGCAGAACAGCCTGGTTTACACGTCGAAGATCTAGGCAAATTCTGGGTTCTCCATCTTTCTTCCCGACCACAACCAAAGGGGAAACCCAGGTAGCGGGACCGGTCTTGACTTCAATTATCTCCGTCGCTAGCAGTCTCTCCAATTTCTTGTCCACCGCCGCCTCGAGTGGAATCGGAACACGTCTGACGGGTTGGAATACGGGTTTGATATCTGGATCGGTATGGATTTGCACCTGGACATCCTTGATCTTCGGAAACGGTTCAGTTGGCGAAGAAATATGGCTGATGTCTAATCCAACGCGCAGAATCCCCAATTCTTTGGATGTTTCATCTCCCAAAATACTCCGTTGACCACCAGCAACAGCGTAGAATTTAGCTTGAACGACTTTCTGTCCAACTTTCACATATGCTGTAAATGATCCTAGAATTGTCAGCGGTTTGTCGTTCGCATAACCTTTCAGAATCCTATCGCTCCCTTTTACGCATTGCTGAACAACAATTTTCTCTTGCTTAAGGTATTCCCACGTGCTGTCAGGGATCAGATTGACATCAGAGCCAGAGTCCACAAGTAAATCGAGTCGAACACCACCTACTTCACACGGAATCACATTACAGTTGTTACCGGCATGGAACGTATAATAAGATTTCGCGGATAAATCAGCAGGAACATCTTCGGGAACGCGAACGGTTTCCTCCACGGTGCGTACCTTCTTTGTTGTCACTGGCTGCTTATTGAACTTGCGTGATCGGCAACATGATTCAAAATGACCCACATTCTTACAAGAGTGACATACTTTTCCCCTAGCCGGACACGTTTCGCTAGTTGAAATGTGATCACGTCGAGCACAATTGTAGCATTTAACTCCATCCCTTTCAACGAATTTACGCTTGGCTCCAGTCGATGGCTGATAACTCTTCTTAGGAAATGAAACTTGTTCTCTGCCAACCCTGAAAGCCTGCTGTTCCGGTTCCACCGATTTATGTCTTCCTCCAAACCCTTTCACTTGATGGTCAATCCCTTCTAAAGTGATGCCCAAAGACTCAATTTCCGCCAGCGACCTATCCTGCTGCAATATTCTCCGCCGAAGTTCTTGAGATTGGCACCCCTCAATGACCGTGTCGATCAGGAAAATCTCCGTCAATACATCCTTCACATCTCCTGGGTACTTGTCAAATCCACAGTCGGACACCTGTTGCCGCAAGCGCAGAATGAAGTCAGCGAAACGTTCCCCTTCTTTCTGTTTAATCTGACGTAATTTGTAGCGTTCTAGACAATCCTGGCGATATGGCTGAAAGAACGCATCCAGAGCATTTATCGCCACATCGTACCACTGTTTTTCAAGTGACACTAACGGGAAGTTCTCTCGGTCTGGTAGGTTCTGGAACACATGTTGAAGTTGCGGACCACCCAAGTGCAACAGCTTTGCCCTTCGTTGTTTTTGATCGTAAATTCCGTATGCATCGAAGTAGCACTCCAATGCACCCTTCCACGATTTCCATTCTTTGAACAATTTCTGCTTCTCGATCTCAACACAGTGAAATTGCGGGAGTGGACGAGCGTCTTCCATCTGAAATAAACCGTAAACACAATCCCAAACTAAAAATAAAACAACCTTCCGTCGATGATTTATTTATTGCAAACACAAGCACCCGGTAGCTGTTTCTGCTACCCTCCTGTATAAAACAAGTACGCACAATTTTCATTCATTATCACATTGCACTTCTATGCACCCGTGAATGATCATTCACCTCCTGTTCCACGAACAGGTACGACCCAGTACCCGGAAGAAAAACATTGCCTTTCTCCCCTCTTGTTCTACCAACAAGCACGTACGCTGCGGCACACGGGAACAAAAAAAAAAAAAATCCAGTTTCCCACCTGTTCCAGCAACAGGTACGTCCGTATACACAATCATACTGCAGCATTGTCGATAAATATTGAAAGTAAATACACCCCGAATAGATCCTTTTCGATCACCACTCTCAGCTCTCCATCATCAATCATCATCAGTGACCATTTGACTCAACTCAGTCCACTAATACAATCAAATCACGTATTGCACACAGCGAGCCGTCGGCTCGGAGGTATCTGTGCAAAATTTCTATCAATGGCCGCTTTTCAGCAAAACTGAAGCCGATTTCCACCTCAGTTTTCGATCGATTTTGATAAAATATACAATTCTTACCTTCAATCCGCAAGCTCGTCGCCAATTTGTAGGGTTCAGGAATGGTTCGGATCACTATTAGAGAACTCGGGAATCGGTTTAATTACAGTTTTTTTATTGCACATTAATTCACCGTCCAAATTACACACCCGCACGGTCTGCACGCTCTCCGTCTTCCCCTCCACCGGGTTGCCAACACTTCGAGCTTTCTTTGAAAAGTACACAGTATATTTGTTGTCTCGACGAGGGGTCCGACCCTACACATACTGTAGATTGTATTGTATGGTTACAATATATTCAATTGTAAATCTATGAGAATTTTTTATTCGAGAACCGAACGTTCAACAGATGAAAACTCGGTTGAAATTCAACCGAGTTCGGTTCTATTTTCTAAGTGTGTATGTTTAATAAGCCATCTGGTAATATGTATCACGAAAAGTTACATAACTCATTTTATTAAGTAACTTGCGCGGAACACATGTAATGTCGGTCTATGGGTACCGAATTGGGTCTAATCATGGATGCAAGTTCGTCCCATTCGATAGATTTGTAATTAGATATTGTCTACGTACGAGTTTTTTTGATTTTCTGATTCAAGGCGTGACCAGCTGTATTCGATCTACCTAACAAACACTTTCACAAATCAAACTATACTAAAAAACACTTCAGTGACTTTTACATATAATTTAGCGGTCATTCGGTAATCAAAACATTATAATTCACTCTACACCTTAAGTTTGTGTTAAGATGAGCCATATGAAAAACATTCAACCGAAACTCAGACATTTTTATTGTAAGTGCTATCAATAACAGTACTACGCTCTCCAAACAACAGGCCATAGTTGGGAACCTAGTTAAAAATATGTTCCTAACATTGGGTCTATGGTTTTCATGTTATAACATTGTTATTTTCCCCTGGGCATTGGGAAAACCTTGTGGTAGATTGAAAACTACCAGGTCCCAGGGCTTGGACTGGATCTTTACCCAAACGGGAAAGATGCAAACCAGTGTTTCCAGGGGTGATGTGGACCAGAAGTGCATTTGAACCCACTAGTAGTAGCATTTTCACTTTTAATTTGACAACTTTCCTTATTTTCATACAATATAGAATTTGTATAATTTCAATAATATTACTACCACTCAAAGAATCGTCTACTTTTATTATAACTGAGTTTTAATATGGGTCTGCAATTTTCTGGAAAGCATCACCACACAGATTCTACATTTGGTCTGGCTGTTGTTGGCAGAGGAGCGAATATGTTTGTATACTTCTAGAACGAAAAAAGAAATTATGCAAGAAGGATCAGCATGCCGAGGCTTGGAGCCTGATGCAAATCCGAGTCTCATGGCGACGCAAAATTGACAGGCAGGCATCTTGGCCTATGGTTGGAACAAGACCAAGTAGCCGACCAAGAAAGACCTACGTGGACGAAGCACATGCATGCGAGTATCATCTAAAGGCTAGTATGCAGCTCGCAAGCAATGTGCATTAGGATAGGACAAGTAATGGTCAAGAAATGCTTTTACTGTCGGAATTACTTACCTTGTATGCAGCTGAAAAGGAAGTAAAACTTCGTAACGTTAGTAACGCCTGGCCATGTAATCTAAATGGGGCTGTCACGTTTCCTTGCGGAATAATATTCCGTTCGATTATTTCGCAAGGAAAACTGACATTTCACCCATACTCAAGCAGTTGTCAAAATTACTTCGGTAGAAATGGCAAAAATTACTTCAGGTCTTTACTTGTCAGCTGCATACTAGGCTTAAGGCGGTATGTTCCCAACAAACCAAAAGTAATAACAACAGTGTGGGTAAGTAAATCAGTTAATATTTCCAAAACTACATACACATCACTCGGTCAAAACATCGTCAGTCCACACGAAGCTGCCGTTAGCGCGCTTATAACTAACATCGATCAAAGTCCTAACGACTTCTCCGAAGATTTGAAGATCTCAGCTGACGAATTGTTGACTTATATCAAGACCTCTAAGAACATGAAGGCCCCCGGTTTCGACAACATTTTTAACTTGGAGCTCAAGCAATTGAGCCCCCAGTTCTACAACCATCTGGCGGTGGTGTTAAACCAATGCCTCCGTCTTGGCTACTTCCCATCGTGCTGGAAGTCAGCCAAAGTCATCCCCATTCGGAAACCTGGGAAAGATCCTTCATGTTCCAGAAGCTACAGACAAATCAGCCTTCCCTCAGGTCTATCTAAACTGTTTGAGAAAGCGATCTACCGTCGGCTTCTAACATCTGCTGACGAGCTCAATATCCTGTTGGATGAGCAGTTCGGTTTCCGGCATGGTTGCTCTACAGTCCATCAACTTAATCGAGTCATGAACATCCTCAGGCGGAACAAGTATGTTTCGAAAACATCCGCTATGGCCCTTCTCGATATCGAGAAGGCCTTCGATAATAATGTGGCATGATGGCTTGGTGTACAAGCTCAAGCGATACAATCTTCCAATCTTTCTGGTGAAGATTATTAAAAATTATCTCTCTGACAGGACATTCCGTGTTTCGTTGCATGGTGCAGTTTCCGGTAGTCAGGAGATCTCCGCCGGTGTTCCGCAGGAAGTATATTAGGTCCACTTCTGTTCAATCTATTCACCTCGGATATACCCCCGCTCCCTGAAAATGGATCTCTTTCGTTGTTCGCCGATGATACATCAGTCGTCCACAATGGTAGGGTAATAAGAGCGCTTACCGCGAAACTGCAGCGAAGCCTGAATGTTCTGTCAGAATACTTCACTGAATGGAAGATTTGTATCAACGCAGCGAAAACCCAGGTCATCCTGTTTCCACATTCTAATTCTCCCAGACTTGTCCCGCCTGAGAATTGTAAAATAAGCCTGAACAACACAACGGTGGAATGGACCAAGTCAGCTGTCTATCTTGGTGTTACTCTAGACAGCAAGCTTATTTTCAGGGATCAGGTTGACAAAACTGTCACAAAATGTAATACTCTGTTGAATCTACTATACTGCCGTTCTACGCATAACTGTCCCATGTTGCAAAAGTTGCAGTTGAGAAAAAAGCGTTTTAAGTTTTGCGTCACTATTGTATAGGGCTGGTAAGATTCGTGGTAAAACCCACAAATTTATGAGTGGCATTTGAAGATGTGGCTAAGTTTTGATGTAATCTGTGGTATTACAAATAATAAGATTATTTTTGTATGTAAAATACGGGGTAAAATATTCAGTGGGACTGATATGCGTAGAATTTTGCCTTGCAGCAGAAAATTCTAGACATATCAGTCCCACTGCATGTTGTATTGATGGATCGTTGGCGATAGAATTTACGTTTTCAAATACACATGCCATGTGCATTATTGTTTATGCTCTTACCATGATTCTGATTATTTTTTATCACCATTTCATCATTAAAAACACAGTTCTATCAAATGCAAATGGTGGCTTATATAGACAATTTAATGTCAATGTTTTCATGTCAAAGTCATTGTTTAAGTTTACATATAAACCCCTTATCAATCCTTAGCGTCGAGTAGTTCCTACAAAGAATGTTGTGAACTTAAATCAATTTTGTTTTCGAAGATCTCTTAAGAAATGTCGTAGTGGGACTTTTATGCCTAGAATTTCAACATGGGACAATCTAACTTGATGTTTTTTTGATACAAACTCAGAACAAAGTATATAATGTTTTGTTTGTATCCAATAGTATAGTTAAAAAACTAAGCATATATTGAAAAAGCTGCAATTTGACCAAAAGCAACATGGGCCAGTTATGCGTAGAACGGCAGTATACCCATTGATCAACAGAAGCTCTACATTATCCCTTAAAAATAAGCTTGCTGTCTACAAGCAAATTATACTTCCGGTCATCGAGTATGCAATGCCAATCTGGGAGAGTTGTGCAAAAACACATCTCCTGAAACTTCAGAGAGTACAAAACAAGTTCCTCAGGATGATAATGAACACCCCTCCGAGGACAAGAACATCTGAGGTCCACCGTCTGGCCGAGATAAAAATGCTCGACGATCGCTTTAGTGAGTCTATCAATCGGTACAGGGCACGCTGCCTGGCATCGGAACACCAGATCATCCGGGATCTGGTTCCCCACCCCTAGGATTTGGATTTTTAAATTGTAGATTTAGATTAGTTTATAGTTAGGTTATCAAATTTTTAAACTAACAATGTCCCAAGGACCGAACTGAAAAACCTATTTGAACACAAAACACACTTAACACATAAAACACATAAAACATTAAACAAAGCTGAAGAGCCCACTTAACTTATAAACTAAAACACTTAACTTATAAACCTAGTATATAAGACAAAGAATGGACAAATAAAATACAATTTTACTACTACTCGAGTAAGTTCAGTTAAAACGTGTTTCTCTTTAAAAATTAAACAAATTTGAAATTCAACACAACGATGACGAGTGCACAATGCAGTTAAATTTAAATATCCCATCATTACAAATTGAAGCAACGTCCGCTTCAGTCCAACGGTCCCAGCTCCCGCTCGACACTCTCAATAACGGATTCCATCTCTTCGAGCTTCTCCGTCAATTCTTTTTGCAGACTCTTTTTTGCGGCCAAGACCTGCTGGCATTCCTCCAATTTTTGGGCCATCTGTTTGTGCTTCTCCATGGTCAGCTTCTCAACGGCTAACTTATTCTGTTCGCATTGCTGCCGTAGCTGAGCAATTTCCCGTTCTTTGTGAATTTGTTCGTCCTGCTTTCGGTGGGAAGCTTGGGAGTTTTCAGCGGAAATATCACTCAACTGATCGATCAGCGCTTGACGTTGCGTTTGAAGTTGCTCATAGCGAGCGGTCGTTTCCTCTAGAGATTTGTCCACGGCGGTGAACTGAATTTGCAAATTAGATAGCTGGTTCTCCACATGGGATTTTTCCTCATTTAGCTCTGAATAGAGAGAGGACTGTTTCGATATCACGCCCTCCATTTGCGCTTTGATTGTTTGCAGATTTTCCAGTAATTCCGCATAGTTTTCCGTTTTCAAATTCAGTGATGGTGCTTCGAAATTGATCATGGATTTGAGATTATTCGCCATCTGGTACAGAGTCGTATTAAGATTGGAAATCAAATTGAACTTTTGCTTGAGTAGCCTAGATACGACAATCTGCTGATCATAAGAGGATTGTTCCAACAAGTTGACGGCTAACCTCTTAGCAGTTAGGAGGCTCTTATTTGCTGAAATTGAATTAATTATTTCATCCCGTTCCGAAGCAGCTAGTTGCTGAGTTTCAATATCATGCTTGAGTTCTTCAATTTTCTTCACCCGAGAGTAATATTCCTCCTGTTTGGAGTAGTATTCCTCTTCCAGCTTATTGGTTTGTTTTTGAATATTCTTAACTTCTTCTTGAAGCCTTTTCTTCATCTCCTGTTGATCCTGAATCTTTTCGGCAAGCCCATCCATACTAAGCTCTCTACCTTGTTGAATCGTTCGGTTGTTTATATCTTGAATTTCTTGCTCCATTTCCAAGATTTTTTGTCCTATTTCTTGCTGATTCAAACCATTGGTACGAGCTGCTACCAGCCTATCGGTTAGTTGTTCAACGATGGCATCGTACTCCGACATCTTTTTCAAGTTCCATAAACTGAAACCATCCTGAACCTTTTCAAAAAAGAAATCCTGATATTCGCAGTTTGGAAAATCTTCCTGTAAATCTTTACTTCGTTTCAAAGGAGTGATCTGCAAGTTATTCAGTATTAAGTTTTAGCTAAATCGAACCCGAAAACACAACTTACCTCCTGAGAAACATGCGGTGCCAATTGTACTAGCCATCCGATTAGGACTATAACGTGATTAATCGAGTGGGGGGCGTTCGGTGTCTTCAGCATCGATTTGTTTATCGTATATGGATATTCCAGTTCGGCCATCGTCTTCATAATGTCTTCAATAAAGTTTGTCCCTAACTTGTATCGACTTCCGCCTATTTGCTTGAAGATATGGTTCATTATCACTAGAAACTGTTTCAATGACATGGCCTTCAAGTTCCTCCGCTCAACAAACTCTTTCGGCAGATCGTGAACCGTTTCTAAATAATCCAGAATCCGCTCACACTGTGTCATTATCCACTCGCGGTTCTCCAGAGGCGGTTTATCCTTTTCCACCGTTGCAGATTTGGCACTGTTTTCGTTACCTCTCAGTGGAGTCTTATTGGCGGGTGTTGCACTGAGACTTCGTTTGTTATACCCTAGTTTACGTGCACTTCCTGGAGTTTGCACGCCCACTGCGTTAGGAAGTACCGCGGGTCGGTCACAAGAAGCGGAACGGCGATTTTCATTCAGGCCATGGCCGAAACTCGCCTTTGAAAGCTTCCGTAGGGGTTGTGCGATCCGACTTAGCCTGAGTTTGTAAACAATAATCAGATCATAAACTGAACGTACCTACTTAGATATTATTTTACCGTTGCAAAGGAGGTTTTTTCAGCGAGGACTGAGCAGAAAATTCGAACTCTTCCGTTCGACGGGGCATGGTAGTTCGTTGCTTGATTGTAGACATCTTAAGGAATATTATGCTAGATATTACGGACAAAACTTAGTTTGAATTTAGAAACTGTAATGCACCACGGCAGTTGTAAATGCGCGCAGCCCGTGTTTTTTGGTTTTGTGTTTGATTTCAATTTTGATGTTGGATGGAGCTCGCTGCAGGGCTGCAACAGCAGACAAGATTCAAATATCGAAAAGAATATCGACAATTCGAGCGCATAATATGAAAAGGGTCTATTACAAGAAATGGTAACACGGAGAAACCAAACTATCCAAAATGAAGTGTGAAAGTACTCAAAACTAAGTACTCTGATAGGACTACTATTTTGGATATAATTTTGTTCTTACTGGTTGGTAGTTTTTACTCAACCCTCAAGTATAATTTAAAAAGTCGATTTTACCCACAGCAAGGTATTTTAAGAGAAGTAAGTTTTCAATGTACGCGAGAGAGCGCCTTTGCGAAACTATCCAAATCGGAGTGTTGGGCTGTCTCTTTGTTTTGGCTGAAAATTTTTGATCGCCATTTTATCAACAATGGTGGAAGAGAATTTGGTTTTGGCGTACCGTTTCTAGTGTCTAGGTGTAAATCCTAGTATCCAGTTTAAAATTTAACGCGTCCGAGGTGCCTATACGTGGTATGGAGCAATTAGAGAAAATTATGGACTATAAAAACTACAAAAAATTAACCGGTAAGTGTAATTATTTTACTTATTCGAGTGCATATTTTTATTCTGATCGCTTTGAAATTTTAGACATTGCTGCATTGATGAGTGTGAAGAAACCATCAACGGCAACTTCAAGGTGTTGAAGCAATATTCGCTCGGAATACAAAATTACCGCAAGCAAAATAAAACAACCATATCGCTGAAATGTCACAAGTGTAAAGAATTTTCTAATGTACTCGAGAATGTTATCAAATACATTTTGTTTTATTCGAATTTATATTTTCTTATATTGAATTAAGTGAAAGAAAGTTCACTAGAGCACATTTTCGAGTAGTATTTTCAAAAAAGAAAACTCAATTTTGGATTATTTTTACAGTTGATTCACCTCTAACTAAACAGTTAATTTCACTCGGCATTGAGTTTCTTCGAAAAACTCAAAATTGGATACTTTGCAAATAACTCAATTATGACTGGTTTTACTTAGCTGTCAAGATGAGTGAAAATGACTTAATTTTGGATAGTTTGGTTTCTCTGTGATGGTTTCAGTTGAAAACCGAATTTATCGACTAGCGACAATCGATTTCACTCTCGTTCTGTACGTTATACTTTATGTCGGAAGTAGTGCGCTGTATGGCGCATCAGATGCGCCGTACAGCGCACTACTTCCGACATAAGGTATAATGCAAAAATTGGTTATAGTAAATGGAGACTTTGTGTAATTTTCGAATATACTCGTTGCAGTTCAAAACCAGACCACTCGAGCCAATCGATGCTGCTCTAATTCTATAGAGTCGCATAGTGTGGCTAGTCCGCTGTATGTGCTACACAACTCAACAGATGCGACACAATAGAATGCAAGCGGCATCGATTGGTGTGATTGGTCTTGTTTGGTTTTGCACTGCAACGAGTATATTTTCATCTCACAATTATGTGCTCTCAGGTATTGTTTTGGTCATATCTCCATGAAGGATTATCCAATCATAATGAAATTTTGACCAGTTATTTGGAGATTTCATAGCTTTGATTTGGCACCAACAAAACTAAAATCGGTACACAAATAGCTCAGTATGTAATCGGGTAATCGGAGACTAAACTGTTTGATTACTATTATAATAGGCCTTCAAGTACTGTTCCGTTCATATCTTCGTAACGAAATGTCCGAATGAAAAAAAAAATCAATAACGTTCTACGGGAATGTTGTAGCTTCCATTTGCCGTCAACAGAACTGAAATCGGTTCACAGAGATGTGACATTATTTGTAACGCACACACACACACACACACACACACACACACACACACACACACACACACACACACACACACACACACATACACACAGACATGTGCTCAGTTCGTCGAGCTGAGTCGGAGCTGAGCCTCGGATAAAAAGTCGAGTTTTCAAGCGATCTTAATACCCTTCTATTGATGTAAGAAGGGTAAAAAGAAGAAGACACCGAGTGGTGATGAAAATGAATGAAAAATGATGAAAAATGGTGGTGATGAAAAATCTATTAAATTCAAACGAAATTATAATTAAAAGCGGTGGGCTGTATGATGGAAGAAAAATCGAAAACTGCACAATAGTTGCATTATTTTTATTCCATTTTTATTTGGCTGAAAAAGTTTTTATTGAGTAGTTTTGAATTTATCTTCCATCATACAACAAACCGCTTTTCATTAGAATTTCATTTGGATTTTCTAGAAGCATTTCAAAATATTCATCCTAACATAGACTGTCAGATTTATCAACACTAGGTGTCTTCTTTTTTTTCAACCTGGATTCTACCATTAAATACTTCATAGGAAAAAGCACGATTTGCAGAGGACAACGAAACTTTCATCTCGATATTAAAAACAAGATTTACACGTTCACACTACAAGCTATATTACGTGATATAGAGTATCTTGTAAGTATTCTAAAGTCATTGTCCATCACCTCTACCACATTCGACTTCGTCGAGAAAATCTCCTTGACCATTGCGGGTAATCAACGAAACTCTGAGCGACATGATCTATGTTGAAACATTTTTTAAACCATCGGCGAGAATGTCATGAAATTTTCTCCAACGACAGTTCACTTCGGGATGTGTTTAATTTGGTCGTAATGAAAATGTTAAATATTAAGAAAATACATTCACCACCACTGGTCCTATATAAATGTTTAGATCACAAGCACATATGGGATCAAGTCCCTATCACTTAGAAGTTTTCTGAATACAAACCTGAAATTTTATTAGGACTTCAAGCGTGCAATTTTCAAGAATCATTTGGTCATAGCAATTATCAAGAATCGCTGCACAAGAACAACCATTGGTTTGCAATTTGAGCATTGTCTGTTTTGTTTTGTTTGTAATTTTTAGTCTCAAAAACATGAAGTGATAATTAACCTAGCATATAGCTCGTATGGAGAAAGGATTCGCTGCAGTTTCACCTTAACATTTTGGAGTTGATTATTGATCCTTCAAGGTCCTAATCGTTTAGTGTGGTTGTCACATTGTCATTGATACTCTATTAAGCTGAAGCATTCTCGACGGCAGCCATAACCTCAAAATTTAGAATTGATATAACTCACAATCTGAACTAGATATTGAATATTTCATCAGTTCGATTCGATGTTCAGTCACTAACAATCGAGATAAATAAATTTTAAATAGCGAGGTAAGTTTGCGAGAGAGAGAGAGAGAGAGATAAAAGATAGAAAAAAATACACTGATTAAAAAGCAACGATAATATCTATCTGTTTGACACATAAAATTTTGCAACGCGATCAACGAATGATAGCTATTTGTAACCACAAATACTTCCATTGTTTACACATAACCACTATGAGTGGCCACACATACTTTTCATTTGTCACATAAACTTCATTTGTGTTTCTCAGGGGGTTTTGTTTATGTGTGAACCAGGGCTGGCAAATGTCATTTTCAATGAAAAATTAAATACGATTTTTACCGAACTACGTTTGAATCGGGCGAGAAAACGATGATGGAGATTTTCATTCAAATCTCATCGAATTTTTCGTCATGACAGCACGTGACAGTGTTTTGGTCATCGCTATTACAAACACATTTATTGATATAATTGTAAGTTTCATATCAAAACTTAAAATAAAACGTCCACTCGGTCGATTACATATTATTGCTTGGATAGTTTTAGGTAGACTATTTAGAAATTTGTAGAACAAAACCGCATGAGTCAAAATCTCATGACTGCATGATGGTGTGAAAATGACAAGAAATCTCATGATAGCTAATGTCTTCTCGTGACAGTGAGATTCCCTATTTTTTCATTGTCAAATGATGGCCGTGAGATTTACCAGCTCTGATGTGAACACATCATTATTATGTGGATTTTTGCCAAACATATTTCAAGATTATTTCCCGTGTACATGAAGCCAGCAATTCACCTCAAGTTGGGGTTGTATTTCTGTCAATGTAGTGAGTGTTTGTTTATTTTATTTCTTGTTTGTTTGTTGGTTGTTTTGCATAGTTATTATCCACCAAACTTTACGTAATGTATGGTTTGTAATTATGCGGCAGCAAAAACGAACACGAAGATGCCGCAGTTTGTATGCAATAATCTACTTGTTTTTTAAGTGTCCCACTTTTGTGCCTTCATACCCCTTATCAATGAGCATCGTTTTCCAGTCCGCTTCCTGGCACCCCTCGGTGAATTTCTAACCTCGAAACATTAGTAAACAATCTCAAAATAATATTTCCCTGACAGTTCTCCACAATCCACATTCATGTAATCAATTTCGTCGCATGCAGCTATTTTCTGCATTGTCGTTGTACAGTGCAATTTTCGCTATTATTTTTAAAATTTGAGGCTTTCGACCAACAAATTCAAATGTAACGCAACACAATGTTCCACGTATGTCGATCGAATTGGCGAGCTCCGCAAGTTTCTAGTTTCAAAGTGCTCTGTGATCTGCTAAGGAGAAACTTCTTTCTCCGTGCTCCGTTGGCGAAATGTGGTTCCACGATGCAGTCCGTCAGTGGTAACTTAAAAAAATGCACTTTTTGGTGAAATTACTAAATGCTGTCATTTGTAGGCAACAAGCACACTTTTGAATCTATGATGTTCAGCCGTCGTGCCGAAGCTCGCCGTAGTATTCTGGTTCAGGTTAGTTCGGAGCGATCATTCCCAGAACTTGCCAAGTATTGTTCGCAGTTCGGAACTATAGCCAGCTCACACCACTATCGAGTAGGAGCAGCAGCAGGCTTCGGAGATGACGAGGGAGATTATCATTACATAGTGGTAGAATTCAGTGAACCAGAAGCAGCGGATGCCGCTATTCGATCGGCGGTTTTCAATGAAGAGAAGCCAGGAGTACGAGCAAGATCAATTTTCCTATGGTTTAGAGCTGGACCACGGCAGAAGTTAGCTGTCAATGAATTCAAAGGAAACGAGGATAAGAAGCCAAAATTAAGTAGCGTAGAGGGTTCCAGGATTGTTGGAGATGACGAATTGAAGGAGCTCCTGATGTCGGCTGAGAACATTGAAGATCAGGTCAAGATTTTGCACGGAGCGACTTGTTTAAATGACATTGGCAAACGGTTACGGTTCTTGGCGGTGAGACAGATGGAATCTTCACTACAGGGTATGTTTCCGCAGGCGATGGCGTATCCGTTCGGGTCATCTGTGAATGGTTTCGGAAAGATGGGATGCGATTTGGATTTGATTTTAGATCTTGATTCGGAAGCGGGAGCCAAACAAAATATAGATTCAAGATTGGTTTTCCACACCAAAGCCACTAACCCAAACGAGAGGTCACAAGTCCAGCGGCAATTGGAGTCGATCGGAGACGTGTTACAATTGTTCCTTCCAGGGGTCAACAGTGTGCGTAGAATATTGAAAGCGCGTGTTCCTATCATCAAGTACCATCACGAACACCTCGATCTAGAAATAGATCTAACAATGAACAATATGACTGGTGTCTACATGTCGGAGCTTCTTTACCTATTTGGACAAATAGACCAACGCGTTCAACCGTTGACATTTTGTGTTCGAAAGTGGGCTCAAGCTGTTGGACTTACAAACCATGCTCCTGGGTATTGGATATCAAATTTCTCACTTACAATGTTGGTGATGTTCTTCCTACAACAACTTAAAGAGCCCATACTTCCGCCAATCAATAAGCTGGTACAAAATGCCACCCCATCCGACCTGAGGATAGTTGATAATCAAATTAACTGTTCCTTTCTACGGGATGTCAGCAAACTGGACTTCAAGAACACAAACACCTCATCTCTAGCTGAGTTAGTAGTGCAGTTCTTCGAATTCTACTCGCAATTCGACTTCAACCAGCGGGCCATCAGTTTGAACATGGGATCATCGATTCTAAAACCTGACCATAGTCCAATGTATATTGTAAATCCATTGGAAACGGTGCTGAACGTTAGTAAAAACGTTAATCTCGAAGAAACTGAAATGTTTCGTATACAGGTAAGAAACGCCCTTTGGTTACTGGATACCCACGACAAACCTGACGTAACCGGTAAAAGCAGCAATTGGGGACTGGTCAGTTTATTCGAAAACAAGGTGAAGGAACGAATTACACCGCAAATGTTCTTCACCAAACGGTTGGTGAACGTGAAAGACATCTTAGATGATGTGGCAGGTGAAAAGACAGAGTACAAGAACAAAGCTGTGCGGAATCAGGTGTCCAACATACAGAGGATCGCCCGAGAAGAGATAAACAAACTGGCCGGCACGAGTAGCGGTGGAGGGATCAAATTGAAAAGAAACGCCAAACGGAGGTGACCATAGGGTTGAAAAAGTGACACTAGTCTCTGATGCGTGACTTGTGACAAATTGTTCATTTGTAGGATTACAATATATGAAATATTAGCGTACTGTTGATTCTTTACTATATCACAAATTAGTGGCATTACCCCGAGCGTATCTCCGTCGATTATTCTCAAAGCAAAGCTGAGCAATAGCGCAACGAGGGGTAAATCTGTCTCTCCGTACGAATCGAAGGTAGAGTTAAACTTACGCATAATCTCGTTCACACCGTCGAACAGACCTCAATCTAGGTTATTCTGCGATTAAGACGACTCGCTCTCACATACGAGATGACAACAATTATTGTCATCTCGTGTGAGGTATCTTGCCATGCAATTCAAATGGAGAGTCGCCTCGTGTGAGACCAAGTCGTCTAACCTCACGCGCTACGCAGAATAAAAGCCAATAAGTCTTTTCGAAGGAATTTGGACTGCTTTATTGAAACGATGAATTATTTTTTTGTAGACTTCGGTTCAAATTTGAGGGGAACTGAACACAGCATCCATCACTCGGGCATATTTCATCTCAAAGCTATTTGGTATTTTTTGCCCGCTGATCGAAACCATGCGCTTCGTGTGACGTTACAGAACTTTTTCTCACCTGAAAGGTGAGAATTATTGTCACTTCTGTGCAACACAAACGGAGATTCATCCATTATCCATGGTGACATTTTTCACCTCGTAAATAAGAACTGAAAAAGGAGGCCTTGACATTTCTGACGAAGGCTCGGTTTAAGATGATTTGACGAGTTAAGGTCGGTATCGTGTTCGAAAGATTTTTTTTTTCTATCTCAAACCCATGTTAAAATCCGTTTACTGAAACGGAAAAGTAAAGAATCGAATAGAAATTTCTGCAGCAGTATCCACCTGAAAAGAACGAAAAATTAAATTGGAATTTGTAAGGTTCCCACGCAAACTAATGGGAGCTGTCACTTTTACTTTCGGAAAAGAATTCCGCTCGATTATTCCGTAAAGGCCAGTATCGACCTAAAAAGTAAAAAGGTTACGGAATTTTGTTCAATATTACCAAGCGGAATTTTGACAATTGATCTGCATGGAACGAAATGTCTCGTCCACTTACGGAATAATCGAGCGGAACATTTTTCCGAAAGTAAAAGTAACAGCTCCCTTCAGTTTGTGGGAGAACCTTACAAATTCCAATTTTATTTTTTGTTCTTTTCAATTGGATACTGCTGCAGAAATTTCTTTTCGATTTTTTACTTTTCCGTTTCAGTAAACGGAATTTAACATGGGTTTGGGATAGAAAAAGACATTTCTTTCGAACACGATACCGATCTTAAGTGAAGGTGACATTTCGTTCCATGCAGATTGTCAAAATTCCGCTTGGTAATATTGAACAAAATTCCGTAACTTCTTTACTTTTTAGGTCAATACTGGCCTTTACATTTGAAATCTGTGATAGGAAACACAGATTTCAGATGGTAGTAAAGAAGGCCTGCATCAGTGATCGCTATATAAGGGGTACACCTTCGCGAAATGCTTCATTCCAGTTTGAACAAGCGACACGTTCGGTTGTGTTTTTCGCTCGCGCTCTGAAAAGTTTTTTTTCGCTTTCATTTCGTTCGCTCTTCCGTTTTGGTGCGAGGTGCACTGTATCCTCTCGCGCTGTGTGATACACAGTCCGACCCCGGTTTGGGGAAGCCGCCGCTTAGTGACGTCGGCACAAGCTCGACTGGGAAACGTTCCCGTTTGAATTCACCCGATGATGTGCTGTCATCCAAAAATCTGTTAGCTAATAACTGGTACGCCGTTCTGGAGAACGGCGATACACCGAAAACAGAGAAGAAGGAGAAAATGCTACCGCTGTTCGTGAAGGGATTCCCAGAAGTCTTGCTGGATAAGGTGTATTACTACATCAATAAGGGCCTACGATGCACAGTTCAACTCTGCTCGCAGGGTTACAAGTTGATGGTTTCGGCGCTACCCCATTACAATGCTGTCAAGGGAATCCTGAAGCAGATGAATGTGCAGTACTTTACGCACGACATCGAAGCGTTCAAGGTGGTTTTGCGTGGCCTCCCGGAGAAGAAGAAGGAGGAACTGGCCGACGAATTAAAGGCCAATGGGCTCAAACCGGTCCAAATAAATAAGATGCGTCGGCATGACATCTCCAGAAGCTATTGGGATCAGATGTACCAGGTGCACTTTGAGAAGAACTCGTCGTGCATGAAGGACCTCCAGAACATCAGAGCCTTGTTCCACATCGTCGTCAAGTGGGACCGGTACCAACCGATTCACCGCGATGTCACTCAGTGCCAGAACTGCCTGATTTTTGGGCATGGCACCAAAGATTGCTACATGGCGACGCGCTGCGTCGATTGCGGCAAACACCACGAAGCCGATGCTTGTTAGCGGATGGAGGATGCTGATCCAGTGTGTGCCAACTGCGGTGCGACGCACAAAACTGCAAGCAAAGAATGCCCGAAGCGGGCCGTATTTATAGAAATTCGAAGAAAATCGTCAGCCAACAACCAACCCGGCCATCGACGACGACCCGGTCCGCCTCCGGCCCTCACGACCGAGAACTTTTCTGCTCTCCCAACACGCAAAGTGCCCCCAAACCGTCCGGTTCCCAGTCGGTCTTCGGTTCGCAGCTGCAGCAACCCAACCATCCCAAAGCGATCTTCCAGGACCGTCGTACTCTGGTGCAACATCTGGCGCGATCGATGATTCGATGCTTTCAACGGAGGAAGTCGTTGCAATCCTGACGCAGGCCATCATCATCAAGCGATCCTGCAGAACACGTGCAGAACAAATTCAGGCGATGATTGCGTTCCTCAATGGACCGTGAAATCGTCAAAATTGCAAATTGGAACGCTTGCTCGCTGAAGAGCAAGAACATCGAGTTTGTTAATTTCCTCAACGAACGATTGACGTCGCAGTCATCACTGAAACACACCACAAGCCAGAGATCAACGTGTTCCTTTCAGATTTCGCCGGAGGGGGAGTCGCCATCGCCTTGCGTACCAACATCAACTGCCAGATGCTTCCGAGTTTGCAGCTTAAATTCATCGAAGCCATCGGAGTCAAGGTCGAATCCACCGTCGCCCCTATCACTATCATCGCGGCCTATTGTCCCAAACAAGCAAGCTTAAACAACGGGACAGATCTTACGAAACGACATCATCAAGCTATGGGCAGTTCATTATCGCCGGTGACCTGAATGCTAAACATGAAATCTGGGGAAACGCACGACGGAACCAGAACGGCTCCATCCTACACGATGACCTGGAAGAGGGCCACTACACTATCTTGGGCCCGGATACTCCCACCCGGTTGAGTGGATCCGGGGTCCACGCAACAATAGACATCTTCCTTACTAACATGGGGAACAACATCGACCAACCGATCGTGTACCAAGAACTTAGCTCAGACCACTGAGTGGGTGAAGTTGGGTCCTGCGTCAACCGGCATTCGGTAATCAGGCGAAACTACCATCGCGCCAACTGGGTCCAGTTCCGTCATCAGGTCGACAACAGCGTCGATTACGATAGACGCCCCGAATCAACCGACGACATCGATCGGAAACTGCAGTCGATCGAGCAGCCGATCTCTCAGGCCCGGGAGCACCACATTCCAGAAGTAACACAGGTGAGCAACTCCTTATCCATTTATAGTCTCACCAAAAATTTCGAAATTTTTGTAGCCAAGATTTTGCGCGAAGTCAAGAATAACCCAAAAGTAACTGTCCGTGAGATCCAGGAAACCCTTCAACTATCAATTTCTGGTCGAACTGTTCGTCGCCGTCCTGTAGCACAGGGGCTGATTAACAAAGTTGCCCGGAAGCGCCCATTTATCAGTAAGACATATAAAGTCAAACGGCTCAGGTTTGCTATTGAGCATGCTGATAAGCCCGTAAAGGTCTGGAAAACGGTTCTCTGCACGGACGAATTTCCAGCTTCTTAATCGAAAGCGGCGGGTTCGTGTGGTGAAGCACGGAGAAGGAAATGTCTGGGGGTGTTTTTGGATGGTAGCCCGGGTAGTCTCGTGAAAATCGACGGGATAATGACGGTAGATTCCGACATCAACATCCTGCGTTACGCTAATCCAGACGGGCCTTGAAGAGAATTTCGTATTTCAGCAGGACAACGACCCGAAGTATGCTGCCAAGAAGACCAAGTCTTTCTTCCGGTCTTGTCGAATCAAATCGTTGGAATGGCCTCCACAAAGCCCGTACCTCAACCCCATCGAGAATTTTTGGGCGATTCTAGTTGCCAGGGGTGACAAAACGAATGTTACCAATAAAGTCAACTATTTTGAAGCCCTGAAGCGCGCCTGGGAAAAGCTTTATCCACAGCACCTAAGGAACCTGGTAGAGAGCGCCTGCAGCTGGTCCTGAAGGCCAAAGGAGGACACATAAAGTATTAAAATGCTTTTCTTTTAGTTGAATTCATCTTCCCGGGAGCCAAAATGAAGGTGGCACTTTTTTTTTGTCACTGTTTTCTTTCAACACGAATTGATTTTTTTTTGTTCCAGTCGAACTCTTGTTTTATTATTATTCCATAAGTGAAACTTGAAAAGAATATGAAAAATAATATATCTCGAGTAATTCATGTTAAGGGCCCAAAAGCCATTTGTAAACAATGACTTTAAATGTCGATTTCTCTTGATTCTTGCATCACTCTCGTTATCTCGTTAAATAAAGGCAGCATCTGTTAGAAGAATGTTAGTTCTACCATATGGAGTAGCTGTATATAGTAGGATTCACGTGGTTCGTGAGAGATCAACGTTTAAAGTCATTGTTTACAAATGGCTTTTAGGCCCTTAACAAGAATTACTCGAGATATATTATTTTTCATATTCTTTTCAAGTTTCACTTATGGAATAATACTAAAAAAAGAGTTGAATGAATTACTCTAGATATAAAAAAAAACTACATTGTGTTTACTTTAATTTGAACCAAACAAATGAGAGTTTTATGGTTAGATCAATGAGTCTGGTCGTGTTTTCAAATTAGGTTTGACCGAAATATGCATAACCCATGTCTATCCAAGTTTTGTTTTGTTAAGTTTTCGAGTTTTTGTTGAAAAAAATCTCGGGAAAGAGATCATAGGCCTGTTTTGTGTATCTAGTGAGTTAAAACTGGTACGAGTAGATAAATATAGAATCATGAGAGTCGACTATTCATGCAAATGGAATGGAAAGTCGGTTCACCAGATTCAACCTTTTGTGACTTATTCTGAATCATTTGACTCGCAAAATAGATCTTCTTCTGCTTTTAGCTTACTAGATGATTGATTTCAAGCTTTAGATGATTGCTTTCAAAATGCTTGCTCTCAACTCAGTGCTTTAACTGCACTTCCACAGTTTGCATTAGTTGATTGTGTTGCAAGTATGCCCAGGAAGTCTAGAAATTTTCCTTAACAAAAAATGCCTAGACCAGACCGGAAATCGAACCAAGTGACCTCCAACATGGTATTGTTTTGTAGCAGCGCATTTACCGACTGAGCTAAGGGAGGACCCAAAGATCCAATAAAAATATCCGAAGAATCCAGGGTCGCTGTCTTCGAAGCCAATGAAAGTTTTCATCCGTACTGAAAGTTTTTATTTCTTTCAATCCTCTAACCGCCACGAATTCCTCATGGATGTTGACCAAGGTACATCGGTAGATCGTGTTTGTATGGGCACTTTTCGTTGGATCTCTGTGGACTCCAGGGCTTTGCATCAGCGTTTCGAGCGTTTGTTTTGCTAAGTTTTACCACACGTTTCAATTTCCACTGGGATTTATTTTTAACGTTTCTTTTTATAGAACGGTTTCTTGAATTCCGGAAGAATTCTTTATACTTTACCGTTACTTTACCAATAATATCAAAACACATCGGAGCTGTGATATTCACCACCGGCAAATCCCTACGAGTTCCTTCATCTTTAAAATTATTACACTTTTTATTTAACTGTTAATTATTACTTTCACTTTCTGTGTTAGTCTTATTTATGTAATCAATCGAAAACGCTGCATTTGGGAGCTGACAGATTCAAATTAAGGATAAAAGAAAATTTTAAAAGAAACTTGGGCTCAGAGAGGGGCTTTTCCACCGCATTGGTGTCTCAACGTTAGCTACACAATCTAATTGTCGTAAAATCGTAATTATTGTTTGATTCGTCCAACCAAATGGTACAATTTCCCAAAATGCATAAAATAAACACCAAAGAGGGTAATTTTGTTCAATTATAAAGTAGAAAAAAAAATTAGCTTATACATGTACACTTTAGTTGTCCTTCGTTTTTTTTTTGTTTTGCTTGTTTTACCTAACCACTTTTTGTCACTTAACTATTTTGCTTGCTTTATGCTCTCGCTCCTGCCACGCATGCTCAAAGATTCAACCGCACGTGACCGCACTGCTGAGTCTGCGTGAAGTTCCTTTGTTTTATTACTTATCCGTTTCGTACTCCCATTCCAGACCCGACCCGAAGGGTTTGTGTTTTTTCTCATAAGGCAGATTTTCAGATGAAAATTATTCATTTGCAACTTACTTACCCTTAGGTGTTGGCCATTGATGTTTGGGGCGTTAGGGGTCCACCGGCCCCACCTGGAGTCAGATGTCCGCCCTGGGGCGTCTGAGGTGTCAATGGTCCTTGCTGGCTACCAGGCCCACCTTGCTGTTGCTGTTGCTGATGGTGTTCCGGTGAAACGGACTGTTCCTTCGATTTGCCATTGTTGGTTGAGTTTTGAGCACCTTGCGGGTTGGGAGTTCCATTGCTGCCACCTGGGCCATTCGCTCCCGGCGTTCCTGGTTGCTGTTGTTGCTGCTGTTGATTTTGAGGTGCATTCGGAAGCATCATCTGGTGAGGTCCTCCGGCTTTCAGAGGGTCAACATCGTCAACGAGGGGAGAATGCGGCAGTGGTCCACCTTGATCGGACATCTTGGGCATCATGTTTGGACCTCCAGGTCCACCTGGACCAGGACCTCCAGGGACTCCCATTCGTTGCATACCAGGATTAAACATTCCTGGACCAGGTCCCGGTCCGCCGTGATTGTTCATGTTGTTATATCCCCCAATTTCACTCATCGGGGGAAATATAGGATCTGGGTCTTGTTTGTACATACGATTCATTGGACCACCAGGACCCATTGGGCCCATGGGACCTCCTGGTCCCATAGGACCACCACCTCCTGGACCCA
This sequence comes from Aedes japonicus, assembly GCA_034211315.2. NCBI lineage: Eukaryota > Metazoa > Arthropoda > Insecta > Diptera > Culicidae > Aedes > Aedes japonicus. The sequence goes on from JASCZW010002182.1 coordinate 529,504, forward strand.
TAGGACCACCCATTGGTCCCATCGGCCCACCACCTGGACCACCCATATACATTCCGGGATTCATCATCCCAGGTTTGTTGTATTGCATTGGAGGAATCTGTTCGTTGATCATACCGGGCCCAGGTCCATCAGGACCCATTGGACCATTTGCCCCTAGAGGAGTGTTCATGAAAGCTGGATTTATGGGCCGATTTGGTGGACCTCCGAAGTCTGGACATGGCATTCCACCTCTAAACTGAGGCCGCATTCCCATACCATGTGGGTCCATCATACCACGTTCGGGGAAGAACATTTTCTGCATTTGCCGAATCGTGGCCAATTGCTGCTCCCGATGTTGTCGCTGCTGAGGAGTGAGGTTTTCATCCGGTACTTTCACGCCTTGCAACGAAGGCTGAGGGTGAGCTCGAGATTGTGAGAGAACGTTTCCTCCTTTCATCAAGGGTAGAGAAGCCACCAGTGAATTCATCTGATCTATGATAGTCGAACTGGAATGACCGCCACCACTTCCAGGGCCAGGACCACCAGGTCCTCCTGGGGATGGATTTTCCATTTTCATTACTGGTCCTTGGTGCCCACCAGGACCTCCAGAGTGATCACCTGTTTGATCGGGCCCATCAAGACAAGAATTTGGAGTATGATGTATCGTCGAAGGCTTGGACATTCCATCAGGTCCTGACATACGCATATGGTGACCATCATTTGGGTACATTGGAAGTGATCCATCTTGATCCATACACGGATTTGGGGTATGGTGAATTGTGGCTGACTTCTTTCCACCACCCATTGGACCCCCATCCGGTCCGGGGCCCATTCGTCCCATGTGATGTTCGTTTGCAAACATTGGCACCGAGTTGTCATTTTCTAAACAGGAATTCGGCGTGTGATGAATGGTGGCTGATTTCTTCACCCCGTCCGGAGGGCCTCCGGGACCCGCATTCATCCGCATATGATGATCAGGTGAACCGTGTCCGTGATCCATCCATGGTGACATTGCCCCTCCTACTCCATCATCTGGCCCGCACGGTCCCAGTCGATTCTGTTTCTGCATCTGAGCGCAATGATATGCAATAATCGAATTAAAGTGCCCACTCATCACAGCTTCCGCTCCCTTGTTCGCCAAGCCCGTGCTAAATACGAAAATTTGACTCTGCTGCTGCGTATACTCTAGCTTATTCGATGGTTTATTCGACATCATTCCCGGAATTCCTTGATTCATTTTTCCACCATCCGGATGGCCGTCCGGACCTCCACCGGGACCCATTTTGGACATCGTGTCAATTCCTGGTCCACTGTTTGCCACACTACTGTTTATACTGCACGAGTCTGAAGATTTTGGTCCGTTGCCCGGAGCTCCTCCTTTCATAATCGGTGAACTATCTTCCTTCAGCCCGAAGCTGCTCATCAAATCGTTGTCCCCACCTGGTCCTCCCGTTGTTTGTTGCTGCTGTTGTTGTACTGGTCCGCCAGCCGTTTCCAACTTGTTCATCTTCTTACTACGACTACCCGGTCCAGTAATTTCACCCGGTTCCGATTTTTTCGGCATACCTCTTCTTCCGACTTGAGGCTGCTGCTGTTGCTGCTGCGACGGCGGTAAGTAATCGCAATGCATTCCACCTAAGGGGCCATCTGGAATCGTTCAAACTTTGCTCAACTATTCGTTAGAATAACAGTACGAAACCACTAAAACTTACCATACCCTCCGCCGATGCAACTGGTCATTCAAAACACAAGCAGCACAGCACGGCAATCTCTCCCAGGTAATTGGTTTTTGGCGTTTCACTTAATTGTAAATTTCCCGCTTTCAAGAGCATTCGCGGAGCGATTTTCACGTCCACCGGGTTCGCTTACTTTTGCGCTACGATCGGAACCGGTCAAACGGGGGATTTTCACTATTTTTCGGCCAATTTAGGTAGAATCTTTGAATTTCGGTGACAGCTTGGATTCGGAATTCCTTTCTTTTTGCTCTTTCCTCTTTGGTGGCTCCTTTCGGTTTTCGTCTTTTACTTCTTTTTTACTCCGCTTCTGTTTTTCGTTTGACAAGTTTCGTTTCCCACAACGTTCCCTGGAGTGGGTGTTGTACTAAAATATGATCCATGGAGGGCTGCGAGGGCACAAATATGTTGTGTATAGTGTGCTGAACATGTGACTGAGAGCCGAGAATAATGATCTTTTCAACAGGGGGGCATCCAGGCTTGACTTCTTTGTCTCAGCTCGCCTAGTTCTTGTCTCAGGAAGTACCAGCTCCTAGGTCCCATGATTAATGAATCACCTCTAATAAAATAACTCAAAACGAACCCCTTAAATATTCTGTTTAATAATAACACAGTGAATCAAAACAAAAACAAAGATTATATTATAATACCGAAAAGCACAAGAATGTATTGCAAGGTTCAAGGTATATTTTTAGGATCAATGCCATGTTCGCCAGACGTGAGCTAATTCTAAATTGCTATTTTGATTGTTGATATTCTCAGGCAAATACAGTTAAGAATTTCATAAGGTTCAACTTATGAACGATGCTTTGGAATTGCATAAGGCTGGTTTATGAATGGATTTAGTTTCACACGAAGATGGTCTTGAACGCCTTAAAGCTTTCCTGATCACATGTGTTGATATATATTAGTAGGTAAGTCACTGGAACTGTTGCGTGCACTATGGGGCGGAACTTTTCCACCAGACTTGGGATATGGTGGTCCCGAGATACCAATGAGTCGGGGAGCTTATCCCGCCGCAACAAAGTGTGTGGAGACTCGGTGCTCTTACTGAGTTCCTCTGTCAGGGATTGTGCTTTAGACAAAATCACCTCCTTAGTCGGGAATGTCAGCCAAGTGCTCATAAGGGAACGTCCATTAATTACGTCACGCAAAAATTGACTTTTTATAAACCCCCCTTCCCCCCTTGTCACGTTTTTTGTATGAACTTTCAAATTTTTTTGTATGGATCGTCACGTTTTTACAACCCCCCCCCTCCCCCCTTACTGCGTGACGTAATTAATGGACCTCCCCTAACTATGAGACGGGCTCAGCTAATAGTGAGAGTTCGGGTCCTAGTTGCCTAACAATTTAGAGGCAGTACGGAATTCCGAAGGCAATTCTTTTAGAATCGGATTGGATTTACCAGTCAGGGTTTGTAGCCTTAACGGGAGTTCGAAGGAAAGCATGGATAAAGTATCGTAGCTCAACAAGAACTGTTTATTTTCATCCAAAGGTTGTCCTTTTATAGGACCTAATTCTAAGTGATTTGGCCTTTCAGCCAGACGCATGGTTTTCCAGATGCATTCTCGTTGCACCGGCCTATCTTTCCCTCTCTTTCGGTCACATATCTCCGCGGAGGTATGGACTCGTAGCCTTATCTTGCCTGTGACGAAAACATCGTTGCTTTTATGTATTGCTTATGTTTGTTCTAGTTTTTGGTGCTAGTTTTTCCTATGCCTGGGTTTTATCTCTCGCCAAAACACCATGTTATACGCGTTTATGCCCTCGCGGGGGTTTTTTATAACTTTCTTCCTCCGTCGTTGGCGCAGCAGTTGGTTGCAGCTTATTTTAGGTTTTACTACCTTTTTCCTTGGAAAACTGGCTCTGATGCTATTTCATATATATTTGGCCGTAGCTCTTTCAAATAGCATGAGACAGTTTTCTCCTTGTTTTTTGGTACCATTTTCGGCGCATTCGAGAAAACGCCGTTACGGGGTCATTTTATTGCTGCCGTTACCGTCACCTTCTTCTATTTTGCGAGCCTATGCTCGCGCATGGCTCTGCAATGCTTTTTCAACTACGCGATGCGTACGAACGAAGGGAGAAAAAACAGATATAATTTACGACGTAGACGTAGGTAGGTGCATGGGCTTGAGCCAGAGTCCCGTCGTGCCTATTAGACAGGCCTAGGAGGAATGATGTTTCTTGCCTTTACAGCGACTGTATTATGGTGTATTAGTTCCGTTTATTTAGCGCATCCTTCTGAAAAGGCGCATTGTTTACGTTTTCATTTTCTACTGGGAGCAATGCAATCTTATGAATATCGAAGTTTATTTCGGTAAGTAGAAACTTTGATGTGACAGACAGTACTCCATTATTTTCGCGAAACTCAAGAAAACGGTCTAGCTGACAAACGTACACCAACAAATTTGCCTTTGATTGTTTACTTTTGACAGATATTTCTTGTCAAATGTTTTTTAGTATTTAACATAAAGCCAAAGGATCTCGAAAAGAACTTTTCCCATTGTTGTTAGGGCGTTAGCTCAAAAAGATGTTCGTTTTCAAATTGCACCATGTTGACATTTGTGACTTGTGAGAAAACAGTCGTTTTGGCTGGGGTCCCTTTAAAGTCATACCAAGTCATACCAAGAATGAAGCCAAATCTACCTATCGAGCAGTCCATCTGAAATGTACATGCACGCAAAATGAGAACTATTCGAAATAAGTGTCTCCTTGTGTGACTCTTTATTGACGAATTCAGGTTGAAAAAAGAAGAAGACACCGAGTGGTGATAAATCTGACAGCTCCCATCTTATTTTTTCAACCTGAATTCGTCAATAGGGACTCTACTCTGAGAAAAATTCTAACGTTGTACCGACAATTAAATCATGGTCAGGATGACTATCGCACATAATGGTCGAATTCACCACATTCTTGGCATTCTTGACTATGATCGTGGTAACAAGGACTATTCTGACATTAAGGCAAATGTTGGATCAACTATTTTTAATGGTCGTTTTACGCATGATCATAGTCGGTTCTACATCACTATACTGCAATAGTCATCTTAACCCCCAATAATGGTAAATTTGACTATCAAATTTCTCTCTGTGTAGTTTTGACATGGTACCAGTAGGGCGGCCAGATTTTTGAAAAACAAAGTTTCTAGCGAATCACTTATTTCAATGCCACCTAGAACCTCTGGTTAAAATTTGAGCCAAATCGGTGAACATTTATCCATTTTCTAAACAGGTTGAAGCGTGTATGCAAGTGTCCAAATGCATTTATTTACTATAAAAGTATTTAGACGACAACCTGTCTGTTAGACTAAACATCAGACCAAAGAACATGATACCGACATACAATCTTAAAATTCAGTCAAGTGGGTACAAAACTGCTATTCGACAGGCACAATTGCATGAATAGGAATCAGAATCGCAGGGACGAATGACCCGAAGGGTTAAAGTCCCTCTCAAAAACAGTAGATAAAGCCCTGCCCTTCGGTTCAGAAAGGGGTATGGGCGCGTTCTGTTGAGTCGGTCGCGGCAGATTTCATGTGTGAATCAGCTGCCCCATCAACGTTCAAAAGTGTCTGAACCAAATGGACAGCTTGTAATGATCACTTGAAGATGCGATGGGGGATCATTGCCCTGTTATTCACAAATGAAGCACGTTGTAAAACGTTTCTTGTATTCTATAACCAAACATGATGGAATTGAGTAAACGAGCGAAAACTCAACGGGAATGATCTCTCATATGCATCCGTCGAACCATTCTGAACGGCCGTTGTGAGAATATCACCATGAAAATCTCACATGCGCATAGCGTGTTACCAATCACTAATCCCTTTTCCTTTCTATTCTCTTCCCTATCCTATGACCACGAGCAATATCATATCGTCATCCTAAGGTCAACTCTTCAAATGCAGTAACATCGAGACAACACAGAGCAATAAAGAACGGTATAAACCCTAACCAATTTTACTTTCTGACAAATTTTTTAACACAATGTAAACAATCAAATGACCATTACAAAATATACTGAATATCATCATATTGACATAATACATATAACAGGAAAAGAGAGGGACCATCAGGGCACCCAAGTGAAACGATTTGGATAGGGAGCATGGGACTGCCTCCTCCCTATTGTTAACATTTCGTGGAACGAGGGTGGGCTCTTCGACCCCATCTATTGGGTTCATTCTGTCAATCGTGGGCTCGACTCTAATGCTGTATGTGTGAACTTGATTTTGGAAGGAGATTCTCTTCCCTATATTCGCGGGTTTCGCGTAAGTGTCTCTGCTTACGGGCCCGCCCAAACGTTTTTGGCCCTTTATACAGGAGCTTGAAGATCACAAACAACAGTAGAATCCTGATCAAATCGTTTTTCAGATTATTCCACTGCTATGGAAAGTTACCTTGCTACAATAGATGGTAGTATCTCATCATCATCATCATCTCAAAAACAATAGATAAAGAAGAAGGAGAAGGCATCAGAAATAGCTAAACAGTTCTTCACAATTCGGAATAATTTGTTCCAAACAAGTTCCTTTTCCACCAATTTATTTACATATTTCAGCATCATGGCAGAACGACATGCAAGAGTGCAGCCTTCCGACAACCTACAATGTAATTTATCAACCATCCAAATGACATGTTGCACTATTATTGGAAACAATCGGTAGTATTATGCAGTTAACGATCTCAACTTGGTTCAATTCGCCCCGCTGTTGGTTTACTTTGTCTCGAATGAATAGTGGGTGCCATCGCGCGGGTACTGCTTGGCTGCCACTGGTCGGAACATTCTGTAGTTTTCTAGCCAATAGTACAGGGCAAAACATCCAGCCATAACACCCCCGAACGATAGCCAGTAAAACTTCATCGAGAAGCGTGTCGGCTCGGCCGTACCGAAACGATCTTCGGACCATAGGGGTGTTTCTGCATGGAGCTAAAACGAATCAAACCGTCATTGAACAACCCGCTTCAAGAGACAACTCATTATCCATACCGTATCGTGCAGATTTCTCTTCAGCTCAGGAAAATCGTATGGATAGTAGGGATCACGTGCTTCTACTGGTACGTCCGGCAACTTCGGATAGTCTCCGATGCCAGTGCCATCGTTCGGGTACGTTTGATATTCCGATGGGTGGAGGCCATATTTCCGAGCAGCCGCTTCACGTTCCTTTTCCGTTTCTGGATATTTTCCAGCTTTGAAGTCTTTGTTCCAGCCGTCTGTGCGAAAATATGAAGTGAAACTTACATTAGAAACGTAAACAAAGTAGAATATACTCGGGAATAAAGAAACTCATCGATCGCTGGGAGCTATTCGATTATTTTTGACAGTAGCAGGCAAACGATTCTTGATGTTACGTAAAGATGAATCGTAAGCAACGATTTTATTTTCAACCAATTTTTGCACCAAAAATGCTGCACTGCACAGATCACTATTCAACTAATCATACGTACGAGCATTTCGCGCAGCCAATGCGAATAAGGCTGGATTTTTGGAGGATATTTGGCTGGCTAATTTTAATCCTTTGATGAGCGCTGCCATTTTCGGAACACACACCAGTTCGATGGTTGAAAGTACTCAGAGATTTTTAATCTTCGATGGTCGGTCAAAAGATCTGTCAAAATATTTTCATCACAGTAAGGAGGTGAAACACGCTGATTAGTACAATATACCCAAGCAGCAAAAATGTAAGTATTTTTGTGTAAGTTTAGCACTTGTTATATCCAGGAAACAAAAACCACTCAATGATTATTAATCTTAGGGTAGCGGTGATTTAAGTAGACTGTTAATAACCCCATTCACATTACAACCTACATTGCGTGATATTTCTCGACAAAAACTATTATCTCAACAACTTTTAGCAGTAGAAGTTTGATGTCTTCGGAAAAGTTTGTCCATATGAAAAGATTTCTCTACTGACGGATAGACGGGTCACTTCACCCATGATTAGATAGATCTTTTCTTGTGCGCAAATTCTCCAGCAGACATCATCCTTCCAGTGGCACATGTTTTGGGATAATGAAATAATTCTTCAGTCGAAGGTCCAGCTTATGATTTTTATTCTTCACCATGATGAATAATATGTTTCCTTCCATATGGAAAATATGTGTCAAAGTTATTTTTTTAATTCTTCGTTATGATAAATACATATCACAGCACGATAAAATCAACATCAGTTTCAAGTTTTATAGTTTTATCCAGCTGTTTTAATGGTCAATGCTTTGAACTCTGTTTCATGGTGACTCTGTTCATCAGAATTATTATATCATATTAATCATAATCACTTTATCATTATAATTGTTATATCATATTATGTAATGAAAGTTAACCTAATTAGTGCTAGCATTTGTTACTTTGGCATCAATATTACCATTAGATTACAAACAATATCAGCACACTGTCGTTCCTGTTCGAGAAAACTGACTGATGGTGTTGTTGAAATGGTCCAGGTTCACCTGGTTGTATCAATTTGTAATAATTTGATCCGCAGTCCCCTCCACCGTCGCAATACCCAAACAGGATGGTAGCTGTAACTGTGTTGGCTTGATCAAATCCGTGAACTGAAAACAAATAACAATTCCCTGATATCTACTGTACAATAAAAACTTTTAAATACTCACGTTCTAGAATACGAACAATATGTGCTGGAAATGTTTGATTACCACTTGTGTAGATGCCATAATATTCTCCGGTGGTAGCACTGGTAGTTACCCTTGACAACCTCGCTGATTGATCCTACCTTGGATAAATACAGTACTGGAAGAAATAAAGTGCTCACCCGGAAATAATTATATCATTGCTTCATAACTTCATCAAATTTGATTATATTATTTAGCTGTCTTCCGCAAAGTTGACTTAATTTGCGTTATCTTTCAGTTTTTGTAGAAAAAAAAATTACTTTTCTCTTGAAATAAACAAAAACCTTTTTTTACTTAAATTGAGTTGTTTTTGAATTGGAAGAAAAAAAGTGCTCACTTTTACCTTATAATATTTTACTGTGTTTTGTTCGTTCCCAGTCGCTGATATTGACATATCCTCTTATTGTTGTTTATGCGCGGTATATTCAAGAACATTTTTTCCCCGTTTTACTTGTTCGTTATTCGTGTTTTAAGAGGAAAGTAAGCAAATCACCCTAAAAATCCGTAAACTCATCGTTCGAGACCACCAGAACCATGAATCGTTCCGGAAAATTGCTGCTAGGTATGCTTTAAGCTACTCTGGTGTAAGGAAAGTATGGAAGAAATTCGAACAATGTGGAAGTGTGGCAGACAAATCAGGTCGTGGGAGAAAGCGGCTTACGTCACCACGCGAAGATTCGAGAATCGTACGAGAAGCAAGAAGATGCTCATCAATAACCAGCCGTGCTATACGTGAGAACTTGAATCTGTAGGTATCCGAAAGAATTATTCGCTACAGGCTGCAAGAAGCTGGATTAAAGAGCAAGTATGCAAGTCGACGCCCTCTAATCAGAAAAGTCAATAGAATCAAACGATTGAAATTTGCTCAAAAGTATGCGGAACAGCCCGTAGAATTCTGGAAACGAGTGGTATGGTCTGATGAGAGCAAATTTGAACTGTTTGGCAAGAAACAGCGCCCTCGAGTTTGGATAAAGTCGGGAGAACGCTTATTGGATCAGAACGTGCAGAAAACTGTAAAACATGGTGGCGGAAGTATTATGGTTTGGGGGTGCTTCTCGTGGTCCAGCGTTGGAAATCTCGTGGAAATCGAAGGTATCATGAATGCTGATCGTTACATTGATATAATCAATGAAAATCTGGAGGAATCGCTTCTTGAAATGGGGCTTGAGGAAAGCTTCATTTTCCAGCAGGACAATGACCCAAAGCACACAGCACGAAAGTCAACTGCATTCTTCAAAGCAAATCGCATTAAACTGTTGGAATGGCCACCACAATCACCCGACCTCAACCCGATTGAAAATTTGTGGTCGATTTTGGATAGACAGGTGGATAAAGGCGAAGTGACGAATAAAACCAAGCTTTTCAAAGCTTTAAATGAAGCGTGGCAGAACATCGATGAAACATATCTGCACAACCTCGTCGAAAGCATGCCACGACGTCTACAAGCAGTGATCCAGGCAAAAGGTGGACATACTAAATACTAAAAGCTTTATATACTGTGTTTTCTTTACAATTTCTCTTGTGAGCACTTTATTTTTTCCAGTCGATAACAGAAAAGGTTCAATAAAAATTAAGATATAAATTTCCAGTCCTAGATTTTTATTATTTTCTTTGCACGAAACGATAAAACGGAAGAATAAGATGAATTATGTCGAATACAGCTCAAGGTTTTCTCTGAATGTGTAAAGGGTGTCACCCTTCAAGATTATTCGTTTTGGTGAGCACTTTATTTTTTCCAGTACTGTACCTCGATTATGGCACCCAACAGAAAGCTCTCTAACGCTCGCCCGACAGCTTACGTAATCGTGGTAGGCCGCTCCTCGACCTCTTCCGATTTCACCGCAGCAGAGGTAAGACGTGTTTCCGAGCCACAGAGCGGAATGGTTGATTCCATGCATTCCGTTATTCACATTGGCGATCCTGCCAGGATTTTAGGAACAAATAGCAACTAAATTGTTTTATCTATCAAGGAGTCAACCATACCGTAACAAAAAAATAAGCATTCAACACGAAGATTCCAAATCGATTGCATAAGGAGCATAATTCCTCGAAATTGTTTTGGGATTGGGGTGGACGAAATGGGACCTTGCGGTTGTTCCTGTTCTGGTGAAGCAATTGAAACACGTGCAGTAAGTGTATAACAGAAAACTGCGAGAGCGTTTGTTTCGGAACGACCGCGTTTGGTTCAACTTGTAGCGGCTCGAAACGACCGCGTTTGATACAATTGGTAGCGGATCGAGACGACCGCGTTTGATTCAACTGGTAGCGGCTCGAGACGACTGCGTTTGGGTCAACTGGTAGCGGCTCGAGACGCCTTTGTTTGATTTGATAGCGGATCGGGACGACCGCATATATATGACTAATAATATAATATGACCACGTGTGATGAAACTGGTAACGGTGCAAGACGTCTGTGGTTTTAATCTGTTTATGATGATGGTTAAACGGAAAATTTGGTTAAAACTAATTTTAGGAACAAATAGTAACTAGATTGTTAGAACCGTAGTTATCGAACTCTATTGCAATCGAAATTTCACCTCCGATTGAAACCATCGCACTAAGAGTAGCGTACACGTTAAATTTACACAGGACTAAATACGGTGGTGTATCAATCCTGGTGATAGTCGACTATCGGTCTAGATACGTCATTGCTAAACTGGTGAAGTCTACGAGCTTTGAGCAAACGAGATGCGTCTTGGGAGAAGTTTTTGAGAAGGAAGGTTTTCCATAGAACATGAAATGGACAGCAAAATGGACTGGCAGAGAGTTGCATGAAGCTGGTGAATGAAGCCATGGCAGCTGCATCTTCAAATGGCACACGTTATAGAGGAGAATTAAAACCAGCAATTCAAGCTTACAACGCTGCTGAACACCCCATTACAGGGATACCTCCAGAGGAAGTCATGACGAGACGAAAAATTAAACGCGGGCTGCCTTTTCTTCCTCGTGGGCAGCAATGTTTGATAATAATCTACTTAACGATAGAGATCGGACATCCCAAATACAGGCCAAGGAACGAGAAGATGCTAAACGAGGGACTCGTCATTGCCGCCACTCGGATGGTTACTTTCCTCCTGAGTGTTTATTAGCTCCATCTCTAGTAGTTTTGATTGCATAAGTGTTTTGACAGTTTTAAGAAAGGAGAAACAACTTCAATTCAATGGATGGGAATAGTGGTGCCAATTCAAAAGATATGTTTTAAAATTTTAACGTGATATCCATTGAATATCTTTTAGTAGCAAATCACTTTATTGCATACAGAAAGACACTTCTCGAGTAATTCATGATTAGGGCCTAAAAGCCACTTGTAAACAATGACTTTAAATGTTGATATTTCACGAATCACGAGAATCCCACTATATCCAGCTACTCCATATGGTAGAACTAACTTTCTTCTACCAAATGCTGCTTTCATTTTACGATAGAGATTTAAGATTCAAGAGAAATCGACATTCAAAGTCATTGTTCACAAGTGGCTTTTAGGCCCTAATCATGAATTACTCGAGACTTGAACATCAACGCTATATCACAAGAACAGTTGGATCAGGCTTGACGGTTTTTTTACCGTGTGGGTTGTGCCTTGGGTTGGGCTCCCTCATGGGCTTGATATTATGATTTCTGGATCATTTCTCAAGAACACTCAGGCAAATAAACTTAAAAATTTCATGAGGTTCAACTCTCGAGTAATTCATGCTAAGGGCCAAAAAGCCATTTGTAAACAATGACTTTAAATGTCGATTTCTCGTGAATCTCAAATCACTCTCATGAAATGAAAGCAGCATCTGTTAAAAGAATCTTAGTTCTACTATATGGAGCTGCCGGATATAGTAGGATTCTTGTGATTCGTGAGAGATGAACGTTTAAAGCCATTGTTTACAAATGGCTTTTAGGCCCTAATCATGAATTACTCGAGAACTTATGGAATTTCATAAGGCTGACTCATGAATGGATTTTGTTTGACACGACGTTGTTTGTGTACGCCTTTAAGCTTTCCTGATTGATATATACTAGTAGTCAAGTCGCTGGATCCATAACCTCAACGTTCAAGGTTCAAATCCAGGTTGTTCCATATTTTTATTTTTCAACATTTTTCAACATCAATATATTTCTCATATATTTACAATTAAATGAATCAATAGTGTTGTTAAAACAATTTAATGAATTAAATGAATCAATAGACTTTCTACATTCTTCAGCTAATCTAAAGCTTCATTACTTGAAAACTGTTGAATTGATGCGATCCCACATGGCCGATGTTGATTTTGCGTTGAATAAGTGTAATAATATAATGCTTGAGGTTACTTGGGTTGTCACTGAGAAACAAACAGCCTTTGACTGACATTGTCTGTTACAACAGTTATTCAGTTATTAAATCTAATTGCAATCTAATGGTTTTTTTTTCTGCCAAACAAAGCAATAAAAACCTGACATGATCACCATTGTAGAAAGCCGAAATAATGATTGTTAGGGCAATCACAATATCAACATCAATGGACAACAAAGGAACGACGATTTCAATTTCAATGTTCTACCTACACCAAGCAGCCTCGCAAACAACTAGCAGCACAACCAACATGACATACACAGGTCCGAATGCCACATGTTTCTGTTTCTGATCGCTTCATTCCTGTTTCTATCGAGTCTCATTGATATGGATGAACAAAAGTGTGAGAGTCTAAATCAATTTCAGTTTCATCGTGCTGATAATTGTTCCTTCACAATATTTTTGACAAAAACTGAAAATACCCCTATCTTACAAAAAACAAGTGAATATTAAATGCTGTATCTTTTATTTTTCATTTTATCACATAATTATTGTTAGAAAATAGTTTGAGGAATGAATCAAATGCAAATTAATCAAATTTAGAGGCCAGGTGACCATTTCAAGTATTGTTATTGAAAAAGCAAACTGAGGTGGACAGCCGGGAGGTTGAACTAGAGATACGATGCAGTGTGTAATCATCAAGACCCACAACAACGCCGTAATGAACGAAAGAGGACGAGAGAACAGAGAATCTATTATTGTTACTTAGGTCTTTTAGAAAAGTTGTGCGAGATACGGTGCATTGCATTTGTGAAAAAGTTAAAACATTCAAAACATTCAAAGAAAACAAAAAATATGTATACCATCTCGGGTTTTTTTTTCATTAGGGCGAATCTAACATTGAGAGATTTTCTCCGGTCTCGCTCTCTTTCATTTATTACAGCGCCGTACATCTTATAGTACAGATCGAAACACATCAGTGCTAGCTAGCATACTCTACAAATAGTAGAATGAAAAACGTAAAGGTGATTGGAATATGAACGAAAGAGAAAGTAATCAAAGAGAGTTTCCCAATGTTAGATTCGCCATAATGAAATAAAAACCCTAGATATGTCTATTACATTTTAATTATCACGTTTCTGAAATTCTGAAAGTATGATAGTAATATGATTAATACTTGCAATAACATACATATGCAGGTGATAATCACATGAAGTTATCCGATAGCAATTTCCAAGTAGTAGTACCAGGGGCTGAAGTTATTGGTTATAGCGTTTGGCTCAGGAAGTACCAGCACATCGGATCCCAAGCTCACAACAAACAATTCATCAAATATTCTGTCAAAATATTACAGCGAATCAAAACAAAAACAAAGATTGTAGTACCGAAAAGTTCAAGAATGTATTGCTAGGTGCAAGGTGTCTTGGGAACAATGGGGTTGCCTGCACTGAGCCAATTTTAAATCGCAAGTTTCCTATTGATTGTTATCAGTACACCATACAAAAATGATATGGCATGCAAAAAGAGATCCGATTGATTTCACGCAGAGAAGCAACATGTCGATTTTTTAAGTACTTCGAATAAGCGTGTTTCAAAGCGCAATGTGCCCATGCAGCAAAAGAAAATTACGTTACAAAAGCTTAAACATACACAATCTACGTACACTTGCACGCCATGGAAAAGCAGAGAGAATGTTTAAGGACGAACGAAACGAGAGCGACTCGCAGAATCGAGAGCAAAGCTGCAGGAACGATGAACGAATCGAGTGAAAATAAAGCATCTGTAAATAAATTCTTTCTACGGCAGTCAGCATTTGGCGGTATCTTGGTTCGCATCGTGCGTGTGCCGGGGGTGTTTCGGTCCGGTGAAACAGCATAGTAGAAATAATATTGTTACTTCACTTTTGCTGGTGAATGCTCCCTCTCAACGGCTTTCCAGACACATTGTAATAAGTACCTGCCCCCACATTGTGCGTGTAATCGAGCCTCCAGTCATCGGTCAAGAAGTTTGCATAATCAGATCCAGAATCGGTTCGGTCGTTGTCGGTTGTTTAGTGTCGCAATTTCCGCCGTGCCAAATTGGCTTTAATTCAATAATAAGGTGGTGGTGCACAGAGTGGGTTGTCGGTTGTGTCAATAGAAGAGTGAAAAGAGCGAAGTTAAGTGTCCTGCTGCTGCAGTAAATTTTCCACGCCAAAAAGGAAAATGATGGCTAGCTATTATGAAATTTTCCTCATCTGCGGCATCATACTGTTGCCCATATTCTACGAAACGTCCCACAAATTTCGGTACTTTTTCAAATTCTTCGTGTACTATTTCGTGGTCATGATCAACTCATTGATACTGACCCCATTTATGCTGTTCCGCCCCAAGGATGTTCGAAATTTGATGTAAGTAGTATATTCAACATGGACATGAAAGCAGGTTTGAAGAAAATAATGCCTGGGTAAAACGAATGCCTTTTTTTCCATTTGGTGCGCACAGCACATCGAAAGAACCGGAAAATCGATAAGTTTGAACCTAAGATGGGGGAGACGACGAAAGAAAACGAATTGATAAACAACAGAATTTCCCGTACAAAAATATATGGTGCTTTTCTTGGTACGCTGTCTTATGAAGCCGGATGGGTATCGATTTTTGGTATTGTGGTTGTCGATATATGTTTATTCACTCAGAAAAATTGTTGAAATAGAATAATCACCATATTAGTGGTGGAATGTCTTGTGTTTGCGATTCAAACTTTACACAAGTAACCTTAACAGACGTGAATGGACAAGTAGCGTGGCGTCGTAAAACATCCTCGTTCGAGTACAACAATGAACGTAA
This sequence comes from Aedes japonicus, assembly GCA_034211315.2. Lineage (NCBI taxonomy): Eukaryota > Metazoa > Arthropoda > Insecta > Diptera > Culicidae > Aedes > Aedes japonicus. The sequence continues at coordinate 544,940 of JASCZW010002182.1, forward strand.
TTTAAATTTAAGAACGTGGTTCGACAGACAGCACAGCAGACTGCCCCTTATGACTGATGCTGATAATTTTCAATAGCATAACATTAACCTGAATGTGACAAGCCCATATCTATCTACAAGCACGAACTGTTTGATAATAAAAAAAAAGGTATTAAACGCATTCATCCTAGCCAGAATCGTAATTAATTTAGAATGATTGAAAGAATAGATTGAGAAAACGTGGCGATTCATACAAAAAAAAATGGAGGTCCATACAAAAAACGTGACAATGGAGGGAGGGGGGGTTTAAAAAAGTCAATTTTTGCGTGACGTAATTAATGGACGTTCCCTAATTAGTATTACAACTCTAGATCAAGGAGTTAGTCTATAAAAAAAAACTTATTACCCATTTACTCACCAGATTTAAGTTTTAAAATTGTCTTTTATTGACTTACTTCTTGGTTAAGAGTTGTAATACGAATAATTAGAAAGAAAGTTTTTATGGATATCGTCAGTTATTCACCGATTAATGCGATAACCAACACCCCTCTTAAAGTCTGTCCACGTTAAATTTTGGACACCAAAATAAAAGCAGCACAAAAATAAAATAAGCATAATTCAACAAACCCGATTGTTATTTCACACTAATAGAGTTATATCAACATTAGAAACAGTTAATTAAGATGTTAATCTTTTGCTCCGTAAAATTATCGAACTTTCTGTTGTACATCCGCTATGATGTTCCGCACTGTATCCTCAGATACGCCAGCCGTAACGATTCTCCGTCTTCTCTTGAAATTTTCTAGCTGTCGCCTGAATTCAGCTTATCGTTTATCTAAACAAACCCTGCTGCTACCCAATCCTGTTATCCAACATCCCAGTGATTCCTCGTGGAAGTGCCGAGGTGTTCTCGGCTTCAAATAAAGTGAGTATCACGTCAACATATTCCTACCCATTCCTTATTGCTTTAGCTAGGGATCACCAATTATTATACATTGGGGATGTATGTTAGCCTTAAGCATTCATCTGTTGGTTCCTCTGTGTAATAACAGCTGACCTGGCAATAACGGAGTAGCAACCTCGGGTGGTCCTCCATGTTCATGCTCATGAAAATCACAGCAGAAAATTTCCAGTTTGGACTGGAGCTCACTTGATTTTAAAACACGCCAAAAGCCAACAGTTGTAAATGCTGGCTAAAGGTAGATGGGTACGCACAAAAAGACTTGTAATTTGTGATTCAATAAGGTTAAAAACCCCTTTAATGGTTGCTTCACAGTACTTTGCTTGAAACTTTAAAGTTACAGCATTAGATGGTAACATTTCTCCAGTTCGAACGAAATCTCGAACCTTCCTCTTGATAGAGCCCATCAGCGTCCGCACAGTGGAAACGGACACGGAATAAGCACGTTTCTTCCATTTTGCCCGCATTTGCTGGATGTCCTTGACTGCCCCGCCGCTTCGTCGAAGTCGCTGCTTTGAAATTGCCTAGTATTTTTCGTTTGGTCGAAATTCCGGGCAATTCGGTGGATTCATTTGCTTGGGGACAAAATCGATCTTGTTGGTAGCATACCACTTGGAGCAGTGGAAGCTGACCAAATCGGGCCAAAAGATAACTTTGCACCTATGCTTGCGGATGACAGGCAGTACACGCTTTTGTAGGCTTTGTTCGATGTAAACTTGAGATGTCATCGTCGAGATTTGACGAATGGTTCCTGTTTGTATTTGTATTTGTATTTGTATTTGTCTTTGATTCATCGGACTTTGTGGTCTACATGAAGAACTTAAATCTAATAAAAGTCAACGTTAAAAACGGTTCAGCAAGCGGTGACGAAATCTTGAGGCGGACATGTTGAAATCAAATTCGTCGGATTCTACGTTAAACCGACGGATCATGGCGACAATGGCACTATTTGCAGCATGATTAGTTGCTTGAAATTCTTCGTGAAGCAACGCTCTCGGTCGAAGGGTTCGGGCAGGAGCGTATAGACTGATTCTCGACAGCAACTCAAGAACATCATATTCAGATAAGAGAAGCTTGGCTACGAACACAGATTGCGCGACATTCCTTCGTTTAGCCAGAGTATCCAGCCCTAGCAGGTGACAGCGATCGGCGTAAGCAGGCAAGTTTAACGGGTCACTCCATGGAAGGTGGCGCAAAGCATATCTTACAAACCTGCGTTGGACAGCTTCAAACCGCGCACTCCATACAGCCTGGTAGGGGTTCCATACAGCAGATGCAAACTCAAGAATAGAGCGTACCAGAGAGCAGTAAAGAGCTTTGAAACACAGCGTATCACGAAACTCATTGGAGATTTTGAACATGAACCCAAGCTGGCGATTGGCTTTATCAATAGTACCTGAGAAGTGGCGAGTAAATGTTAGTTTTTCGTCCAATACAACTCCGAGAACTTTCACATGATCAACCCGTTGAAGTGGAGATCCAGCAATACTATAATCAAACTGGATAACATTATTCGTTCGACCAAAACTTATTACGCAACATTTTGAGATGCTCAGAACCATCATATTTCGCACGCACCAATTACTGGAAATTTCAAGAAGTTTTTGTAGTTCATAACAGTCTGCTAGGCAGGCTTCGAACGACCAGATAAATTTTAAGGTCGTCTGCAAACAACAACAGAAAACCTCCATTAAGCAATATGAGGGAAACATCGTTTATGAAAAGCGAGAACAGCAATGGTCCCAGGGTGCTTCCTTGAGGAACTTCGGAAAGGTTTGAAAAATAGTCCGATGCATTGTTTCCAATACTGACAGATACTTGACGTTGCACAAGGTAAGATCGAAGCCATGTGCAGAAAGCAATGGAACAACCAATTTTCTCCAGTTTAGCAAGCAGTAAGTCATGGTTAACTTTATCGAAAGCAGATTTGAGATCGGTATAAACAGCATCGACTTGGAGTTTTTTTACATACATTCTCCATGCAAAACGACGTAAAGCTGACAAGATTCGTTTCATCAGAGCGGCCGGGATAAAAACCATGTTGATAGGGGCTGATGTAATTCTTGCAAGCAGCAAACAATTTGTCGTCGATCAGCGACTCAAATACTTTTGATTCCACACCGAGTGAAGCAATGCCACGGTTATTTCTTATATCACTTTTGTCCCCTTTCTTGAAAACTGGAAACATAGTAGAGCACTTCCACTGCATTGGAAATTTTGATTGCTGGAGTGATAAGTTGAAAAGCAGAGAAAGTGGAGTAACTAAAATGTCGGAGCATTTTTTTAACACAGCAGAAGGAATCACGCTAGGTCCAGGATTAAAGGACGATTTGGTCTTGCGTATCGCCGAAAGAACCACCTGAACGTCGACAGCAAAGACATCCTTGGCTGTTGAAAACAATAACGAGAGGCACAAGGCACCGATCTTTCAGCAGGCCAAATGTAACAGTCAGTTGCAGTTTTAACTACATGCTACAAAGCTAAAATCTTTGGTTTATTATTCGATTCGGTGTAATTAAAAATAAATTTACAGTTTCGATGTTTTCACTCCTTGGATAATATTTTATTCTTCCAAAGCGCCCATGCCATCACGCTTGCTTTCCCTTGTAAAACGTGAGAGTAAATAATAACACGGACAATATCAAAGTGGCAAACAAGCACAAAAAATAATCGTATTTCTTCAGGGGTTTCGGTTTCGGGCCACAACTGCAAATCGCTTGCCAAATCATGGCCTGCTTCGCGAACTTGTCGGCAAGCACGAACATGAATCTTCTCGTCACATCCCCCCGTCCAGTCGCGATGTAAAACTTTTCACCGGGAAGCTGCTTAGAATCGAGTTTGACGAATGTTTCGCCATCGATCAAAGTGCACGCTTTTTGGCAACGGAATTCTGCTTCATGTGCTGATTTGGATATTTACTGGCGTTGTACCATATGGCCACATCTTGGATCGAAAGACCGGGGTTAGCTTTAACGCACCTCAACAATCTGCTGCGCAGATGACGATCCCTGGTTCCAGTTTTTTTTGTATGTCCGCTGATTCCTTCCCACACTCAGGGTTTCCTTATAGGCTTTGAGCACTCGAAAAATTGGTGTTTTTGGCCGGACCACTCCGGATTTTCTAGGTATTTTTGCTCAATATTTTCTTCTTCTTTCAAGTTCTAATTGACAATATTTCTGAACGCGATCGACTACTTTGATCAAATTTGTGCCAGTTGTTTTCCATAGAAGTGTAAACAAAGCACTATCAAAATGTTCGATTCCTAACACCAGAGGTATGCTACCGGCGCGGGAGGGGTGTACCAATTTACTTTCAGTCAGCTTTTAAGCAGCTTTTTTTTTTATTATAAATCACGAACACGGCGTGATCCCAAGATACACAACACTCGTCTCACTTCGGCTGACCAGAATCAATTGCACAGGTGCTTTTCTCCAATTTCGGAATCACTAGCGAGAATTATTCAAAACTTTTAAGGGTATGTATTAATGAGCACGTAAAAACTCCACTCCGGATAAAACGTCTTCTTCACTTAAAAGCACAGTCTACTCTCAGCTTGTCACTTAATCTGAGCAGTAACGCATTCAAGAATCAACTTCCCAAACTTCTTGGAACGAAATTTAAAAAATAGTGCCCAATACTGAAAAATTGGTAAAATACTGGTTTATGGATCATTATATATTTTCAAGTGCACAAAGTTGGCTATGGATAATTTTTATAAGTTTACGGTTCATTATTCAATCTTTTATGGATCATTCGCAATTTATGTGTGGAACATTTTCAATAATTAACGGATCATTTGCATTCATTTTATTGCACAAAGGTAACATTCTATTGATCAATACACAGGTTTTTGACCTTTTTATTGATTATTTACAATAAGTTTATGGATAATTTGTACAGTTTTATCGATCATTCCCTGACTATGTAACGACATATTTTTGATTCTTTATTGTTAAATTTTATTCAAGTATGTATCACATTGATGAATTTTATGTATCATTTTCATTTTTACGAATATTTATCAGAATCTCCAAACAGAAATAGTGATGTGGGCGAGTGAGGTATGTGTGAGTGTGTGTGTGTGTGTGTGTGTGATGGGGGGGGGGGGGGAGTGTGGGAACATATGATTTTGGGTCGGCGCTTTCTTCTTTCTTTTCACAGAGCGAGTAATGGCGCTATAACCATAAGCCATAGGGAGCTAGGACTACAGTTAATGCTAAAGTCCCAACCGTTTGAAGATAAATGGAGCGTCACTTAACCCTCTTAGACTAGATGCTCCCAACGACCATTTTTGAATACATTTTTGTTCTGTGCACCAAACAGGGCATTCTGTTCAACTATTCTCTCCGACTATTCATTTCCTTTTTCCTTTGATACCTACTGAAGGCTACGTGGGTTACCCGTGTCTTCTTAAGGTAGACACCAAATCCTCCCTATCACCAACGGTTGCATGGACGTGGCCAGGTGAGCGATCGAGGAGTGTTTTCGTGGTGATTGTTGCGTGAAGAAACGTATCAGAAGCTGGTTTCGTTTCATGGTGGCATGCAATGTCTTCAACGAATTATTCCTCATCGTAGTTCCATCCACGAGGTGTGCAACCGTCAATGCTAATGCTAATGCTAAGGGAACGTCCATTAATTACGTCACGCAAAAATTGACTTTTTACAAACCCCCCTCCCCCGTTTTTTGTATGGACCTTCAATTTTTTTTGTATGGATCGTCACGTTTTCCCAAACCCCCCCTCCCCCCTGACTGCGTGACATAATTAATGGACCTTCCCTAATGCTAATATTTATCAGAATCCTGGCTTGGGCAGAAACATTACCCAATCGTTGTTGTTGTTAAATATCTTGGGGTCTGGTTTGATTCAAAGTGCACTTGGAATGCCCACATTACGCATTTGAAGCAAAACTGTCAAATAAGGATCCGTTTTATTCGTTAAATTTGTGGCACTTGGAGGGGTGCACATCCGGGAGCCTGTGCCTCATAACTCTTTATAAAACAACTATTCTCTCTGTTCTATAGTGTGGCTTTTTTTGCTTTCTCTCTGCAAGAGAAAGTTACCTTCTAGAATTGGAACAATATCGTTGTTTGCGTATTGCTCTTGACTGTATGCACTCAACGCATAATATAACATCTTGAAGTTCTGGTAGGAGTAAAACCTCTTCAGAATCGTTTTCCCTTAGAATCAAATGTGGAGTAAAACCAGATTTGAAATAGCAAATTTTGAAGAAATACTAGGGCTGAACACTATCTTGATTTATGAGAATTTACCATCACTACATATCATCTGATGTTATGCAGACAACGATATTATGTATTTTCCGTGCTACACTCCTGACCATGCTCAGTTCACCTATAAGAATTTCTCAATTAGTTATGATTTTTTCATGAAACAAGTATCTTATGGGGTTCCGGATCAACTTCGTTCTATAATAATTCCGCGTATATTTACTGAAGAGTACCAACACGTCAATTCCGTTACAAAGGTTTTCACTGATGGGTCTCGCCGCAATGGATTCACTGGCTTCGGTGTCTACAATGAAAATTTCTAGCACCTTCCACAAACTGCAGGAACTTTGTTCTTTTGATGTTGCTGAGCTGGGAGCAATCAACTTCGCATCGGGGATGATTTCCAACATGCCAGCAGACCATCACTTCATACTCTCGGACAACCTCAGTTCGATTTAGGACCTTCGGTCGTTGAAATCCAGTAGATACTGATCTTATATCCTTTCAAAACTAAAGGAACAGATAAATATGCTGGTGAAAAGATCATATTTGATCACCTTTGAATGGGTCCCCTAAATTCCCTCAAATGCTGAATCCGAAGCAATGAGAAAGCGGACTCGCACGCAAAGATGGGCGCACAGGAAGGCGATTTGTATGATAGACAAATTTCACACGATGAATTTCACTATTTCGTATGTCAGAGTAACCTTTCTAGTTGACACACCGATTGGAACACCGGAAATCTAGGACGGCTGTTACATTTCATCATTTCTATTGCTTCATTGAGGGCGTGGTATAAGGACATGCACGCAAATAGTCTGTCTAACCACAGCCAGTTAGATGCACACCTCGTAGACAGCTATCTTTACCGGTGTGAAAACGGCTATGATGACATTGATCACACAGTCTGGCAATGTAGACTGTTCCAGAAAGTATAACCACACTTTCAAAATAACAAAAAAGGTCATGTTTTTTTTAGTTTTAATAATTTTATTTGGCAAATCATATTTGTATTTGTGTTTTATATGATATTTTACTCTCGTTTAATCAAAATATTTAATCATAGCCTAGACTACTAACTTTTCCTCGAACATGACACATTAGCTTCTGCACAGTGGTTCTTCCCATCATTTTGGCCAATCTTTTTAAAAATTTTGGATGTCGTCCGCCGGTTTCATGAATTTTCGAAGCTTTGCTTTGGTTAAAGCCCAAAAGTCTAGATTGGCCATGCCTCCGGGTAGTTCGGCGGATCCATGTCTTTCGGCACGAAACATACATTTTGACTTTTGCACCATTCTAAAGTGTCCTTTGCGTAATGACATGACGCCAAATCAGTCCAAAACACTACTTGACCTTCGTGCTGCCTGATCATCGGCAATAATCGCTTCTGGAGACATTCCTTAACGTATTTCTGAGTGTTCATCGTCTCTGTTGTGATGTACGGACTAGATGTTTTACCACACTCGCATATTGCCTGCCAAACCATAACCTTCTTACCGAATTTTTAGGTAAAAATTGCCTTCTCCGTTTCGGGGATGTCTTTGTCTTCGCTTGCAGTATAGATTTTTGTCCGGGAAGCGTTTTGTAATCTAGTTTCACATACTTTTCATCGTCCATTAAGCACTTTTTTGATGCTATGTCATTCAGAAATGTGCAAACAAAAGGATGCAGCCAAAACATGTTGAAATATTTCATTATATTCAAAGTGACCGTTAACATAAGGTGTGATTTTACTTTCTGGAACAGTCGTTATACGGATAATGACGCCGCCAGAACGTTAATTTTGAATACCCTAGAGGCCCAAGGAAGACGACCTTATGTTTCAATAAGAGCCTTGGATAATTCGCTCGTATGCTTCATCGAGTACGAATTGAAGTGAGAATAACGTTCCAGTACATCGAAAGAAGGTTAGAGATCAACAGTTGAAAAAACCTTAATCTGCTTAGATACTTTTTTTGGATCGTGCATTGCACCAGGTGCACATATTAGAGGAGATGCCACTTTTTGAGCCAAAGAAAATTCTTCCAAAATTACGTCGAAACAGAAAGCATCTAAAAACCATCCATATATCAATCACTGCCATCCATCACGACCAGGTGAAGGTCACCGGCTCGTCTGATCAAAACAAACCCAGTCCAGAGTAGAATCGTAACGTATGCATATAAATTCAATCAGTCCCCATCAGAATCACGTACATACCTATACGGACGAATGGACGGCAGTTTGCTAAGAGACTCTTTGGCGCAAATAAATTGATACTTCCACTCCGTAACCAGCAGTATAATGGTATCATACATAGTGTGGTACAGTGTGTGGTCATTGAGAGACACATTCGTTACTACTAAATTTATCTGCGTCTTCGACGAGGTTGACACACTAGTAAAACGTTGCTGGAATAAAGAATTAGCATTCGCATATACCGTACAATGTGAATTTTGAATTTCACTTGCGCATTGGTCTTCTTCTTGAAAACTTCTACAAACGTGTGACTCTTCCCGTTCCGATAGAATTTAGAAACAATCTAGTAGCTCATCTGAATGCGATGTGATTCGCCAATTGAAACCGATATAAGTGCGTCCACTTATCAATCAACGACCGTCCATGTCGTACTTCATAGCAAACATCGATCCAATTGCCAATTTATACGTTGAACAAGTACGTTGGTAGTTGACATGTAGTGTAAATAGTCTCGCTGACCGGTTCGATTATGTTCATGATTGCGTGCTAGATTTATTTTCTGCAGGACTTGTACGAGAGCTACATAAGCAAACACTTCTGTGCGTAATGCTGACAAGTTGCTGGTAGTGACCCACAATACCATTAGTAGACTTCCTTGCTGGTGTGTCATTTATCTCCATGATGTATCAAGTTCAAGTGCAATGTAAATCGGAGATTGCTTTCGAATGGTAAATAATTGCCAAGGGTTTTAGCAAGAGTTGTTGCATGACTTAATTTGCATAACGGTTTTGGTGTTGATCGTCATGCATTTCTTTCACGGTGTCAACTTTCGAGCGTTTACAGATGAAATCAGCCGGAAAAAGTCAAAATCTTGCACGACCCTCTCCGATTTGGATGAAACTTTGCACATGTCTTCGGAATTGGTGACGATGGATTTTCCGCGGGTTAAGGGAATTTTTTGACTCAAGACATTTTTTTTCAAAAGGGCGCATGTGTTTTGTCATGCGTATTTTTCAAAAAATCATAACTCGAAAACCGTTGGTTGTAATAAAATTGCGTCTGAGAAGAAGTTGTAGTTTATTAATTTGACTTTATGAAAAAAATATGTACACTGCAAAAACAAATTTTTTTTCTTCAAAAAATTAAAAAATTATACTTAAAAATCAATTAGCAAATCTGTCCAACGTACGATTTTTATAACTTTTTTTCTAAAAAGACTTTAAGTCATAAAAAGAAGAATAGAAGTTGTTCTACGATGGAGCAACTTAAGATAAAAAAGTTCTTAGAAGTAAGAAAAATGTAAGTTTTTTTCCAATTAGTTGTTTTTGCATAAATAACCATATTTTAATAATATAATACGATTCTTCTAGTGATTTTAAACAAAAATGCTCTTGGTAAGCAACATTCTAAATGTACCCGTTTTCGAGATAATTTGAAAGTAATGTCGAAAAAATGGCTTTTTCCATGAAAATATCCCTTTTTCAAAAGTTAGTCGTGGTTGTCCATCTTCAAAAGTATTTTTTTCAAATTGTACATAAAATTTTCAACAACTATCCTTTTGATACCAAGAAGATTGAACATCAGCTTATTTAACGAAATTAACGAATCTTAATTACCAAATAAAAATTTTGAGTTATTTTTTGTTCATATATGATTTATTTATTTTTTCTACTATTTTAAAAAAAAATTATTTACATTTTTACAAACACTATTTTCTAACATTCCTATAAATATTATGAAAATATTTTCGCAGCGATTTTGTTATCTGCAACTGGAATGAAGGAGTGATATTTCTGTGTACCAGGAACCACTTTTGTTTGCTGATAACTACCACCCCATTCTACAGCTCCCTCTTCATATTCTTCTTGTGAAACATAGCATAATGATATTTTTGTGAAATTTTCTTGATTTCTCTTAATAGTCCAATCATACAAAGTTTTCGCACTTGTTATTGGATGTTCATGTTGTTTGGCCAAGCTTGCTCTTGTTGCCATTCGTTTTAATGTGCCGACAATTGCATCATATGGTCCCTTACCATGTGAAGTTGCGAAAAAATGTCACTCAGAATCAATGTTGTATTTCTGTTTAAACTTGCAGAGGCTTGCAATTTTTTTCTATTTTTGTATTGGGAAGCAGCCCCATCAGACATAAAAATGGCCTTTTCTATATTCATTAGTTGATTTAAATACGTTAGTAATTTAGAAATAAATACTTGTACGGCAATTGTATCATGTCTTAGAACTTCTGATATTACAACAAAACTTAGATTTTTAAGCATTCCTGACTCCATATAATAAATAACAAACGGATGAATTGTAGCCTGATAATTGTTCCAATGATGACTTTGAACAGCATCCTGAAGTACAAATGAATAATTCTCTGCAAAATCGCAAATAATAACTACTTCTCCTTCTTTTTATGAAGACTTTGTATATTCTAAAAATTTAGATTGCTTTGTTTTTATATAATCATGAGTTAATAGTTTTTCTAATTTCTCGCTAAAATATTCAACAAATTCATCGACAGGTTTTAATAGCGTTTCTAAATTACATCTATCAGTTGTAATCTATTGTTCGAACGATATCTCAGACAAGTTATGTTTCTCAAGTTCTTTTAAAAATCTTTTCTCAAATTCTGACAGCGTGGAATAATTTTCGCATTCACGGAGGTAACAATATTTTGATCTTGATGATGAATTACACAATAACTTCTCAAAATGTTGATTGCAATCAGTGTTAAATGAATATTTTTTTAAACTATGAAGCATTAAATCAATATTTTCGTGAATTGCGCAAACACAAACGTTGTGAGAACCTGAAGCATTTAGCAATTTACAATGTTTTGGTCGTAATGCTGCAAAAGTACTAAATCCAATTTTATGTTCACTGACTTCTTTAAATCGAGTGAAAGTTTCTCTAATCTAATCTAATCTAATCTCACACTAACGCAGCTAATTCTTGAAGGCATCCTGGAAAATGATGGTTTCTTGAATACATCATTTTTCTTGTCATCGGCCAGGCCAACTGCGTAGTATGTGCCACAGAGAGGATTCCAAGAAATAGAGCGATTCCAGAAAGATCTAAAATCGCTCTACTACTTTGAATCAAGGGAAGGAAGAAAGCGTGGACCTCCCGTACCAAACGCTTCCATGTAGAGTTGAACAGTGTGATAATTTGTACTTTATTGTTGGGAGCATAGATGCTAGAAAGATTAGTTTATGCTCCTTTTGCCTGTGGATGAACTTTTGGCATTTGAACCAAAAGCTTGGCAACAATTGCCAAGGTTATAGCGCCTTATCTCGCTCAATGGGGGGTAAGTGAACCAAAACTTACGACGATGGCTAAATGCGAAGCTGAAAATAGCATAAAAATATTGTGAAGGGATGTTAAAATATAAAATGAGAATAACATGTGTACTGTCTGCATGTTTTTCGATTGTAGTCCTGCTGCAATTGTGGATGGACTAGCATTATCATTGCCATGAAGGAAAAAAAATTATACAATAGTCGGGAATTCCATGGATGGTCCAAAATTATATACCGTATAATGAATACTTACATTTTTCGTGATAGGATAAGATTTCAGCATGCTACCTTACCGTGGTCACACTGCCTACATTGCCTTGGTGCGATTGCCACCTAATGTATAGTTGACGCGAAACAGCGTTTCTCACTCAGCCGCTGGATGCCAGGACAGACGCTGTTTGAGCCGCACCTCCTCAATCTAGCTGAAGTCAGAAGGACAACAGTGCCCAGGCTGTACTACCAGCTAAGTACGCAACCCTTAGCTGGCGGTCTTTGTCATCTCTTGACCCGTGGAAGCATGAGGTAGGAACTTGTGAGGACCAGAGCTATGTTGCGGGGACGCACGCTCCATCACAGTTGTCGACTCACCATTTTGCAGCCCAAAATCGAGTGAAAGTTTCTCTAAGTGATGAAAGTAATAACCGTTTTTGAATTTGTTGACGCTTATATAATCTCTCGCGAGATATAATCTCTTTGTCCCGGCATGGCTCTGCTGATGTCGTCCTCATCAAAAAATTGGTACGGTATTTCCTCCAAATCGTTCCGTGATGTGGTTGGTGCTTCGTCATGTCCACCGTTTTCTGGTTGCTCCACTCTTTCGACAGGATTACGACGATACGAATATAACCGACATGAATCACACATTCTTAATGACGTGTCCAAATGGACCGTACACTGCATGGATAAAAGTTTTTCAATTAACTTGTCAGTTAAATTTCTAAGTTTAGGCGAACACCGTCTCCCAATTTCACGAAAAGGTTTACAACAATGCTTTGTTTCGAGTTCAAATCGTTTTACACTTTACGCTACTTATGAAAGACACTGTTAAACTGATGTCATGACTTTGTAATGTAATCCTTTTTATACGTACTAGGTACGCACTTTAGGTACTTTTTTGAAATATTGGTATGTGCAGGGGTATGCATGTAAATTATATCTTCTGTCAACACCAAAGGGAATGCATGAATAGGTATAAATGGGCGTAACAATTGTATTCTTACTGGTATAAACAGTTTAACTAATTAAATACAGTATGTTTCTACCTGAACAAAATACGCTTGTACACTAACATGAATACTAATTATTTTTGTTTCGGGTTAGGTTTTCATAATATACTGCAAGTAAAAGCAGCAAATTTTGTCGTGTTACCTACAGTTAATATCAGGAATCAGTTTGTCTAGTATTCTCGGTAATCAAAGGTATATTGTAGAAAATTTTATGTACAATTTGAAAAGAATACTTTTGCAGATGGACAATCACGACTAACATTTGAAAAAGGGATATTTTCATGGAAAAAGCCATTTTTTCGATATTAATTTCAAATTATCTCGAAAACAGATACATTGAGAATGTTGCTCACCAAGAGCATTTTTGTTTAAAATCACTAGAAGAATCGTATTATATTATTAAAATATGGTTATTTATGCAAAAACAACAAATTGGAAAAAACTTAAATTTTTCTTACTTCTAAGAACTTTTTTATCTTAAGTTGCTCCATCGTAGAACAACTTCTATTCTTCTTTTTATGACTTAAAGTCTTTTTAGAAAAAAAAATTATAAAAATCGTACGTTGGACAGATTTGATAATTGATTTTTAAAGTTTAATTTTTGATTTTTTGAAGAAAAAATTTTTTTTTGCAGTGTACATATTTTTTTCATAAAGTCAAATTAATAAACTACAACTTCTTCTCAGACGCAATTTTACTACAACTAACGGTTTTCGAGTTATGATTTTTTGAAAAATAAGCATGACAGAACACATATGCTCTTTTGAAAAATTTGTCTTGAGTCAAAAAATTCCCTTAACCGGCGGAAAATCCATCGTCACCAATTCCGAAGACATGTGCAAAGTTTCATCCATGTGCGTGTTTCTATAGTATGCCGTGGACAGGTGGTGGCACATCAAAGTAGCCGCGATTTCCTCATGAACAATCCCCAGCATGCGATACTACTTCAACTAATAAATCACGTCCCAAGCTCAGCTTAACTGTTTTAGTGATATGTTCCGAGTATCCGCAGTCATTGTTAAATTATGTGTCCGAATGAATCACATTAGAGTAACTCTTCCAGCGAACCAAAACCCACAGAATGTCCAGATTGTCGTCTATGATATAGTAACATAGCTGGCTGATTTATTTTGCCTACCGTCGATAATTCCTTAACCCCCAATTTCTATCGTCCAAATGTCTAATGTATAAATTAAGAATAAGCTATACCCGTGCAATCGTTGATTAGCAACATTACAGTCTATCACGTATTCACTATGTCGTAGCACGTTTAGCGTTATCAGCGGTATTGGTCGATCCTTCTCTACCTTCATTGTAGATTAGTTGGATAATACGCAAAATTCGCCCTGTCAGTGCAATGTATGTGTAGTAATCAGCGCCAATTTAGAGATGAAAACGTTATCATGAACCGCAAGAACAATGAAATGCTTGATTAGATAATGGAACCGTCATCGGTAACCTAGCAGAACCGAAAGCTAGTTATCAGTGTCAACGACGAGTGGAAATAGGTGATAACTATCGATTAGGGGGGTATGGCCGTAAATTACGTTGAAGCTGCCGGCGTATCCTAAAGTAAACCTTTTGTGTACATATGGGCCACTTGAGAATGGAAAACGTGTACAACTTTTTTTTTGCCATACGCGAATTGTTTATATAATATGCGTGGTACATACCTACCATACGTTTACGTTATCGCTATCGATACATGAATAAAAAAAGAGTTGTAAGTCTGAGGGTTTTTTTTTTAGTTCCGTTAGTGCCTATTGCCCTCAACATAGTTTGTTTTCCTTTATTATCGAGATTTTCAGCCCTGGGCTGGTTCATTTCCCGTCGTAGTCACTCAAATACCTTTAGGGTATTTTCGTAACTTGCCCGGGGGTGAGATTCGAACTCGTGGCATTGGCGTGAGAGGTATGGATGTTAACCACTACGCCGGGGTCGCCCCCGCCTCAACATATTGTTATAGGTGTACTGAGATTTTTTTAATCGCAAACGTATTTTGTAAGTCGACAAATTTTACAACCTTAAAAATGCTGCACTGAAAATTTATTTTCGTAAAGAAGCTTTCACGCGATTCGAAAACATAGATTTCGTACATAGAACAAATGTATCGTGTATTATATGAAACATTCATATTGATTTTTATCTGGTGAAATACTATCATTAAACCTTTTCGTAAAATGCATGAAATAAATTTCTTGATGATCAGCCCATTGCTGTTTCTCTTTTATCATCAGGGTGGCCACAGACTCGGGAAAATCGGGAAATGCGGGAAAAAGCCGAGAATTTCAAAAGTCATCGGGAATTTTTGTCATATGAAAGGAACCATACTCACATCTTTTTCAAATGATTTGAGTAGCGTTTTTGTCATTTACTCGATCCACCGATCTCATTGTTCAGCCTGTTCAAAGAGCATCTTCAGCGGTGGTCTATTTTATCATCTTTATAGTTGATTTGCATCAGCAAAACTAAAAAGAACCAGCTAAAACAGACCAACTTTGCGTTCCCCGCACCGGTGTAGTATTGTTAAACCCACCAACACCTATCATCTTGTCAATCATACAATATCCAGAGATCAGAAGTTTTGTTTTTTTCAGAGACCGAGGATTTTTCGCAAACTTTTTACCATGGATTGGTTTGAGTGGTGGTGAGTGTGTGAATGCATGCATGTCATTTAAACGATATTAGATAGTACTGATAGTGATAGATAGCGCCACGCCAACGTATGACAAGAAGCACTTTTTGCGACGTTTCAACATGCCAAGGGATATGGTCCTAGACATTATGCGACAACTAGAGTCAACTGATGACTTTTTCCAGCAGTTGCGATGCAGCTGGATATGTTGGCCTTAGTGTTACATAGATGCACTGCAGCCTAACGGATGTTGGCGTATGTCCTCAGCTAGTTCTCTCGACGAAAACTTGGGTGTTGGTGACCCTGAGTAACTTTTGCAAATCTGTCCTTAAGACTTACGGCCCGCAGTATTTACGCCCCCAATATCGGAAAAGGTTAAGAAACTGATGGACAAAAATTATCTCAAAAAAGTTCGAAAAAAATCTTGTAAATTCAATGCACTTAGAAACTCAGGGAACTTATGAGAAGCTCGGTATACATTTTAGATTTAACTTAGACTTTCCTGAGGTTCAGCTATTCTCCCTGATGTCAACGGAACATACCATAAAATCAGGGAACTTTCCAGAAATTAAGGGTTCTTCCTAGAAGTTCAGACAACTTTCCTGAAATTCAGATTTCAGGGAATTGTCCAAAAATTCAAGGAGCTTACCACGAGTTCAGGGAAGTTTCCAAAAGTAAAGGGTTCTTCACAGGTAACTATCTACTAATTCAGGGGGCTTCCAGGAGTTTAGAAAACTTATCAGATTATTTTGGGTATTTTTCAGAAGTTCATAGAACTACTCAAGATGTTCAGGGAACTTTCCAAAAATTCAGAAAATTAGAGAACTTTCAATAGAGAACAGTCAAGAAATTCATGAAGCTTTTCAACAGTTTGCGGATCTTCCTAGAGGTTTAGTGAACTTCTTAGAATTTCATGTAACTTGCTAAACATATACAGAACTTCTTAGAAGTTCAGCGAACATGTAGGAGTTCAAGAAACTTCCTTGAAGTTCACGGTTTCTCATGAATTCAAAAAACTTCTTAAAACTTCAGGAAATGCTCACAAAGATCATGGAACTCCCCCAAAGATCAGGAAACTTTCCAAAAGGTCAGCAAACATCTCAGACGTTCAGAGAACGTCCCAGAAATTCAGAGAATTTCCCAGAAATTCAGGGAACTTTCCAAAAGCTCGAAAAAACTACCAGATGCTCAGGGGATTCAGCAATTTAGGAAATTTCTCAGTAGTCCTGCGATCTTCCAAGAATTTCAGCTAACTTCCCCAACATCGGGGAACTTTCTAGAATTTCAGAAAACGTCCCAAATAAACAGGAAACTGGATTTTTTTAAGCATTCGAAAAGTTTAGGAAACATTCAAAGGATTTTTCCATAAGTTTGGGGAGCTTCCCAGAACTTCAGGGATCTTTCCAGATGATCGAGAATTTTTCCAATCGCTCCGAAAACATCCCAAAAGTTCTGGGTATTTAAGTTTTAAAAAAAACTTTAACTGCTTCAGTTTTTTTTTCAATTTGTCGTAAGTTATATAAATATGTGTGATATTCTGCTTTTTATTACAGAATATGTACCTGCTGGAAGTTAAAACAACTTCTGGGAAGCGAAATCTTATTTTCTAAGTTCCCGTCGTTTCCAGAAAGTTTTTCCATGGATGATCAGCAAACTTTTAGGAAGTTCATCCAAGTTTCCAGAAACGTTAATAATTTTTCGGCAATTGAATGAACTTCTCTAAAGTTCCTCCATTTCTCTTCTCGAAAGACAGCGAGCAAACTTGATTATCTGGAAACTTCCAATTATTTTATTCAACTGCCGAGAAGTTTAATCAACTTCTGGCATGTTCATTATAGATATTTTCGCCCAATCTTCATAGATATTCCGAAGTTCATTAAATTAAATTTTAAAAAATGCGTTCAGTTAGAATCTTAAAAGCTTATATAAGTTCTGAAATGATGCAAAATAGATCCGGTATAAAACAAAATTTACAAACACCAGCGATACAGCGATGTTTTTGCGTTTGGTCTAAACAAACAAATCCAAACCACGATTTGAACCACCGTTGAAGATGCCCTAAGCATCTCACAGATGCTGTAACAGATGAGGCCAGAAATGAACTTATCTTTCATGTGGTGGCGAATTTGTTTGAAGTTTGGCGAATTGCGTTTGTAAGGGAGTTTAAACATGGTAAAAGAAGAATTTGGGAAGCTGTGCTCAATGCCGTCTGACGTTGTTTGCTGGTTTCCAGAGAAAAGAAAATGGTTTGGACAAATTTTGGCTAAAACCAAGAAGGAGCTACCAAATTTGACAACATTTGTTGAAAATTGGCCCATCCTGTCGCACAAAAAGGCGTATTTTTAATAAATGGAAAGTGTCTGGTGGTAAATCAAACTGGATAAAGTATGGGAGCTCAGAGATTTAGCTACGAGTAATTTATGTTAACTCATCTTAACAGTCGGGAAAACAAGGCAAAAATTCGGGAAAAATTCGGGAAAACTGCGGGAATTTTTATATTAAGATTGTGTGGCCACCCTGCTTTTATCGTACTCATGCAAAATTGTGTTGCTGCTGGGAAAGGCGGGAATAATTTACCTATCCCAAAATAAAAATTAAAACGCTGTCAAGAGTCTAGAAGCTCATGCACATGAATCAAGCATCTTCTCGTCAGTATCAGCACTTTCCATAAATTCAGGTTCGAATCCCATATCAGAAACATTAAAAAACACGTCGTGGTTGCGCTTTTTTGTCAATTCTATTTCGTGTCGATAAAGCAGATCTGTTAGTCCATCATGCAACCAGCTTGAGCCCTAATTTTCTTCGTTTTTTCTTTGGCTTTAAGCTACACATGCAATATTTTTTTTGTTGACGTTATTTTGGTATTAATCATATATTTAGCACAATTTTTTTCACTTTCACTTTTTTTAAACACTATTTAAAAAAAAACTTTTTTGAGCGTATTATTTGAACGATTGTGATTGGGAAACTAGGAGAATTTAAAATTTAACACTTCATTTGATCACTTTTTAAAAAAATAAAAAATTAAACCTTGAAACACTTTTTTAAATTTTCGCTAGTAATCGCGAGCAAATTCCTTTTAATTCCACTATGAGCTTATCTTTTGACAGATAGGCCTGTTTCGTCTGCTACTTACAGACTTCTTCAGTGTCGAGTGCTCGACTTGGGTTAAAAAGTGATCAAATGAAGTGTTAAATTTGAAATTCTCCTAGTTTCCCAATCACAATTTTTTTTACAAATCTCCAACAAAAATCGCAAAAAATATATATACTTATAAATAGCGTCGAAACTATTACTCCTAGAATATTGTAATGTTCAGAAGATCGGTGTTAAATTTAATTCTGCTTCATTTGATGACAAAATATTGGAAATTGGATCACACGCATTGGAGATATTCTATTTTAAGTTAATGTGTTTTTGTTCATTCATTAAAAAATCAACTTTTATTAATTTCTCTCAAACTGTTCTACTCTATTTTTTATGGCATTTTTGAAATCTGCATAAAATTTCACATTAAAAACATTAGTCGAATTCTGAAGTTCATCACTTTTGATTTATTTTGTAATTTTGAGACAGCCGTGATAACATCACTAACGCTAACAAAATATTATTTCGAATTGAATAGAGTTCATCGAAAAGTGGTACTTAAGACAGACGCTGGTAAAGAATTAAAGACTAAGGTTTTATGAAAAGAGTCGGTCCACTTTGGGAGGCGAGTAGCCTTGAGGTCATAGAATAATTCTTCTCTATATCGGTAAATTTTGCTTTAAAGTCCCTCTCGTGGGTCAAATTTTAAACCTTGTCGACGGTGAGAGGGCTTACTCATCTCATCTCATTAAACATGCATGTGATATAAATCTTTTGGCCAGTAGTGAAAGTATCACATATTCTGCACATTTATTGCCACGTCGTAGAAAGTTTATATAAAGGCACTGGCGGTATAGGCCGCAATTCACTCTTAGACTTCTTACTTACAATCTAAGGGAAACGAAAAAAAGAACACTCGTGGCAACTTATGTTGTTGCCTATCCGTTTGTTTTATGGAATGCATGACCAAATACCTGGTTTTCTCATGGTATAATAACTGAATGTAATTGCAACATCTTCGAAGAAGGTTTGATTAGGGTAATTATCTGACTGTGGGTCAGTCGGTAAAGGTGCAGCTACAAAGCAATACCATACTGGAGGTGACTGGGTTCGATTCCCGGTCTGGTCTAGGATTTTTCGTTAATAAAGAAAAGTTCTTAACTCCCTGGGCATAAGGTATGATTGTATATGCCACACAATCATAGTAATGCAAAAATGGAATCAGGCATTGAAAGCTCCCAATTAATTACAGTGGAAGCATATTTAGTACAGTAAGTTGAGAGCAAGCTATAAGCTAATTGCGAGAGTAATAAGCTTGAAACGCCAAGAAAGAAGAAGAATTATCTGACTGTTTGAAGTGAAGCACATAGTCACAGAAAAGGATTACTTAAGACTGACGATAACAGGCAGGTATATTAGAAATAGGAAGTAGGACTTGCTTAGCAGACACCATTTGAAGCAGAAGAAAAGACCTCTTACGGGCTATAGGTATACTTGCTGGTACGCGAAGTACCACTAGTACGCATTGTCCAGTCATTTACCAATCAAATGCATCGTAGACGACGAGATAGACTTAATTCTGGAAGTGAACGTTTGACAAGGAATCGGACATCACGTCTCCGAACATGCCTGTGAGCGTCAAGATGAGTGAAGAGTTCGTTCAAACTTTTTCGTGAAGGCTCTTCTATGGCCAACGATCAGCGGAAAATAGATTGTCAGAAACCACCGTTTCTCTCATTGGCCCCGCGATCAACTCGGTGATCTCGAAGCCACAACGTCTGCCAGTTGTTTAGTAAATGGATGAACAATGCGGGAATCTTGGTCGTATGCTGATAGTGAACTTCGGAGGATGCGAAGGATGTATAATAAAAACCATATAGGTGATTGGAATATGAAGGAACGAAAAAGTAATCAAACAGAGTCTCTCAATCTTAGATTCGCCCAAATGAAAAATTCCCTAAAATTGAAGTAATTCTAAAGGGGTGTACTGTTTAAAAACCACACACACTCAAATTGCAGTAGCTTTTGATCCATCGGATAAAATTAATTGAAATTTTGCGACATAATTAAATGTGTATTCACTTTCACTTTTTTTTTAAAACACTATTTAAAAAAAATTGTAGCGTATTAGTAGAACGGTTGTGTATTGTTTACAAAACCTAAAACGGTTCTGTGTGGGTGCCATATGGCAACTTTGTTGACGACATGTGTAACGCATTATTTGAATATATATCTCGCCCAATTATGTATAGACCTTGACAATATTACCGAATCCTCCATCTGTCATCACCAGGGACCTGGCAACCCTATCCCATTTACTAGAGTTTGACAGTATGCAACATATCACGGGCCTTATTTGAATAAGGCCCGTCTGACGTTTGTTACTACGGGTAGGAACACGAGCATTGTTTACAAACAATGCATCTTTTGACGTGTGTGGTTATTAGAGATGTTGGCTACAGGAAAATTACTGTCTGCCAGGTCCCTGGTCATCACCATGCAACTTGCCCGCCTCGCCTTGCCTTCGCGGGCATGCACGAACCGGACTTTTTACTTTTTTTGCATTCATGCAGCCTTCGAAGGTAAGTCTTGTGCTCCACCAGTCCGGACAAACTATCCACAAAATGGCTGGTCGCAAATGGCCAAGTTAACGAAACCACAGTGCTGCGTAATGGATGACGAAACAACCAGATTCCAGGAAACCTGTATGTGGCTGACAAGGATAAGTGTCATGTTCACGAGAACCTCCGGACACAGAAGACGTCGAAGATCGCCAAGAAGTTCTCAATTTCGCAAGTGATTTGTATTTAGGGAAAGCGGAGTACACCTTTCGTGACCGCAAGCACCATGAATGGATAGGTGTATTTGGAAGAGTGTCTCTAAATGTGGCTTCTCCCTCTCCTGAAGGCTTACGACGGTCCGACGATCTTTTAGCCGGATTTGGCATCATGCCACTACACGAAGGACGTGCTAGAGTGGTATGAGGCGATTGATGTCGATTTTGTGTTGAAAGACCTGAACATCCCAAACACTCCGAAACTGCGTCCGAAAGAAACATACTGAGCCATTATGAAGAAGAAACTTTTAAAACAATCTAAGGTGGTGAAGAATGTAGAAGAAATGAAGAAAGCATGTGTTAATATGCCACAAACAGTCGATGCGAGGTCGTGCAGAACCTTATGACTGGGGTTAAGGCCAAGGTTCGCGCATTCGGATAAGATGGCAAAACTAACTTTAATTGTGTCTTTTAATTCCACAAAAATTTGGTGATTCTCGGATAAAAATTCGAATTTTGATAATTTGGGTCATGCTGCAAAACACCATGAAAATGCTGCGTTCTAATGAGTTTTCACCTTCAAGCTGTTTGCCCAGCATTATTTTTTAGAAGAATTCATTAAATTGATAAATTTCATGAGTGTCTGCATTTTCAAATGCATAAAACGAGGCGTAATCATCATCCCGGATTTCATGTTATCGTATTTTTCAATTTGCGTTTCCCACCAAATAATGGGAATCATGAAGTTTGGATCCGATATGATATTTATGTACGGAATTGAGTAAAACCAGGTCTATGTGTTGTAATCGTCATTTATATACTTCAATTTCAAGAGATATTTACGAAATTAATCCCAAAAAAAAAAACTCGAATCTACACCGCCGTTAACTGCTCTCGGTGTCAATCCCTCTAGAAAGATTGTTTAGCTTTCAAATCCATCATTCATTTTAACAAAGCCACGTAAAACAAACACAAAATTAACCACATATCTGACTCTCCAATTGGCGTGGGTTGTGATAAGATAGGCGAAAAACGTTTTATTTTTTTTAGCGACACAAAGTGCAATTGCATTTGTTGCGTCTTCTCTCCTAATCTGTACCGAATGCGATTAGTGCATTATGAATGTCAACTTTTTTTTGGCTTCTCGTTTTTTGTTTCAACTCTATTGTTTCGTTGTCAGCCGGCCGATGATTGAAGAAACGATTATCGAACGCGCCCGCAAAGGAAACACATGGCGACAGTGGGCAAACCGCTTGCATATTGAACTTTGGGATTTACGTTTGCAGTAGGATCGACGCCACCACAGCCGTCGTCGTCGTCGTCAACGGGGCTGCCCAGTAGAAGCTCTCGGTTGTAGTTGGTTTCTTGAGGAAGGTGCCTCATGTTATCTTCAGTGCATCGTATGACATCGGCTCATTTATTCGATAACGAGAGATTTCCGGTTTGATAGAAAGGAATTTACATTTGTTCTTCAAAATGAGAAAAACTGATCATGATCTCATGAATAGGTTCAGTTTTCGTGTTATGAATATAAATCATGAACAATGTTCATAATATCATGAACTATTTTTCCGCTGCCTTTCCATTACATGAAATCATTAATCAATCGGGTTAATACCATGAGCTGAATTCCTGAAACTGAAAACTTGATTCACGATTCTGGCAAATATAGTTTATCGAAAATAAATGTAAACAAAACAAATCCAGCATCAGGATTCGTGCCTAGTGGATAAACTTACTACACTGCTGCTGTAGTAGCTTGAATAGCTTCTTGATTAATGAGACTGACTACACAACTTTAGATTAGAGGTAAAACAACACTTTCAAAGTTCACGAGTTGCATCACTCATTTCAATCATGAAACAACGAATAAGTGTCATGAGTTCATAAGACAAGATAAGAGTTTTCTTTTTCATGCTGTCTTATTCATGAAAACAGAAATGGATTTGTTTCCGTGTATTTGAGACATTGGTCCAGAAAAGGCCATTTGGTGGCTTAAATAGTTGCCCAAATATCCATCTCAGCAGGAGTTCCGCAAGCAATCTACTTGGCCTTTCGCTATACAACAACAAGATAATGATACCGCAATAGCTGCTAACTTCATAACTATGGAGCAATAGTTTCTACCTTCAAAACTGACAGATGTCGCTACGTCAGGTTTCTAGTATGGAGATTATCGGAAATGTCATTTCTCTTCAAATAATGCTCATTTCACCTTCAACTTCATTCCATTCCTAGCAGTAATACGAGAGGCACGCAATAACCTTTGAGTACAGCACACACTTGTTGAAAGGATTAAAAATACGCTTTTAATACGGCTAATTATACTTTGAATACATCATAATACCTACTAGAGACTTCAAATACACCTAAATTACAATTATATAGCGTGAGCGAAATACAGTTCTATTACAATTTGAATACTTTAATTACAGCTTAATACATATTGAATACAGTACAGTCATTTAAATACTTTTTTATGATGTTGTTTTGAGAAGGAAATAATTTCTCATCACCATGAGGTTCTAGGAGTAGACAGCACTTTTTTTTTGCTAGAACAAAGTTGTTAAGAGGAAGAATTGATTGTTCCGTTAGCGCACGGCAGGCTGTAAAAAATTGAATAGAAGTAGTTTGAAATTGAGCGGAGGGCATTGTGAGGTAGTACTTCGAAACAAGCACACAATATTTTGCCAAACATCCCCATGCGGAGTAGGTCAAGGCAGGAACGAATGCACCACCTTGACTGGCAAAAGAATGTGCGCTTGATCGTGCTCATATACTATCGATAGCTTAAATGGTTCTAACGAACTGTCTTTTCGCACTCTCAAATCCCCTACATGGGAGAGAAACTATCTCCCGCTCATTTGGGTTTATTTTTGGCATACGACTTCTGCTTTACCTAACATTTTTTATACTGATCGATTATTTTGATTAAAATTGCAGATTTTGATACTCAGAATACATTTTTATTACAATGACATGCTTTGAGTACCATAAAATACGTTTTAAATGCTTTTCAATACTTTGAGTACAATCAAATACACAATAAATCCAATTCAATACTTTGAGTACCATATAATACACGTAATATACATAAAATCCTCTGAAATACATTTTGACAACAATTTACTACCTTGAGTACAATTAAACACATTCCAATTTCCTGTATTATCAAAAACACAACACACTACTGTGAGGCCACTCATTTGAACAGAAACCACATAGTTTTCACGTTCCTATTCCCAATTTGTCAAATTTAGCGAGAAAATTTAGTTAAAATTCATAACTTGATCAATGCACTGCATTGACAGAACGCCAGATGATTGGGTCCAATATTAAATTTACCATATCTAATAAGGTTTTGACCCAACAACATTTCAAGTCAATATGAGTAGTTCTAATAACAGCCCGTAGGTACATGCAAAAAAAAGCCGCAGTAAAAACTACCATTTCGAGGGTTAAAATAAGCGCAATCACCAACAATTTCCAGCTGACAATAAATGCGTTTGATTTTACCATGCCTGCGATTAGATCAACCATGGTGCGGTTGATATCTATATGAGGTCTGTCAAATATACCACAAATGTTGAAGGCTTTACCATAAACGTAGTAAATTGGACTTAAATTTCATGGTAGTTTTAAAGATATGCATAGTCGGGTAAAATGGTTGTTTTTACTACAAGATTTTTTTCTGTGTAGAATTCTTTAAACATTCCTTTAAGTACACGCCCAAAACACACTCTCTTTCATTTGTATTGCTGTTTTTTTTTCACGAAAAATTAGATCCAATATTAAGGAATATTAGGTAACATTTCCGTGTGAGTAAAAGAGAAAGAAATAAAATTCTACTCAGTCACTGAGTAGAATGGAACGAGAGTGTAGAACTGTCAAAACACTCTCAAGTATTTTAAGTATATTTGAGTCTTTTTTAATCTCATTAAATACTTTCAGGTTTACAAAATACTCGTGAAATACTTTTCAGGACTTTAAATACTTTTCAAATACTCTTTGAGTAGCTAAAGTAATTTTCAAATAGTTTTGATTACTTTGAGTCCTCTAAAAATACTTTTGATTGCCTTGAATTCTCTAAAATGTTTGTAAATACTCTGAAAATAGAGTGAAATCCGGATGTATTTTGAATACGACAGAATCAGTGGAATGCTCTGCGTTCCTTTCGCAGTAACAGGAATATCATGTACGAATAATATACTGAGCAAAGTGCACCTCCGTTGAGATTTTCAATTTAAAATGAATTCCGCCATATATTTCCAAGTCGATTTTCCTCCAGCCCATACCATCAGAAGGCACTCGGCATTTGGTGGTGAGTGCCATCAGAAGCAACGTACTCGTAAAATATCTCATTCTGGATATTTATTGAGTGAATGTAATGAATGGAACAGGATCATCTCAAATCGCATTCCGTCTTTCGAAGTTATCGCAGAAATAGGAAGAATCGGTATAATGAACGTCATTTGTTTATTGACGCCATAGCCATTAATTTGTGCGTTCAGATATCTCGGAACCAGACGATCGAAATACACACAACATTTAATTAGATCGCATTCCCGTACAGCGTAAGTACGTGACTAAGAGTTAATAATGTACATTGTCGGAACCGTTTTATGTTTACATTGTACGCGCATACTATGTTTACGTTTACTTTTTGCAGTACTTAACATCCACAAATATTGACGAACCGAAATGTGTTAACCACTGGTATGTACTGTGATCCAAAACGGCACGAAAGTGGAACTTTTCCGGTTTTCATTTCAGCCGTATAGTGTTTTGGAAAGAATTGTTTGTAGGACTTTCCCTCATATTTTGGAGGTGTCAAAACTTCGTCATGGCTCACTGTGATGAAAAGTAAGAAAAGTAACTCTTTTCTTCAAGGATAAAGAGCAAAACTGTAGAAAATGTGAAAACCAGTAACATTTATTAAGAATTTTCATTTCTATGTACAGTATTTTCTGAGATCTGCAGCGTTTTCTTTTGTATATTAGTTTGTTTTGCATTGTTTTATCCGAATAGAAATATACAATTCAATCCATGGTGGATATTAAAAAAATAAAACAAGTTTTAATTTTGATTTTAATTGAATTTATTGAATTACCCTAGTGAAGGTTCCAGCTATGCCTAAATTTTAGGTCGCAATACAATCAATGGGAAAATTCTATTTGACGGTAGTTTTACCGATTTTGATTGTAGATTAAATGTTGCAGGGGCATTAAGTTAATTTCAATTGGAAAAATATCATGAACTAAATTGTTTCTACTATCAAGTAAGCTCAAGTTATACGGATAATTTATACGGGTAGACATATACTAGCATTGAATAGCATGCTCCAGAAAGATGAGGATTACGAATGTGCAGTATGGAACAAATCTCATTAGAAGGGACGGGTCCAAAGCAAAATTATAGCACTATTTTAACCAACCATATGTGTAATGATAGATATAAATTAGATGATACCATTTTTAATATAAATCGATTCGGTCCTACGTGAACCTTGCGGTTATATCCCTGATATAACTCACCACTAACCTTTTTTAGGTCTATTGAAAACCCGGATTAGTGAAATATTTTTGTGTCAAAGAGCTGGCTTAAAAAATGTCATGTCGACATGGCCTTCTGAGTATAGTTTCGTTCTAAATATGTTGCAATAAACGAATGGTCACTGTACATCATATCATAAATTATGTCGAAGTGACTAGCATTTGCCATGAAAATGGATACTGATAGTTAAATAAGTTGAATCTTTGAAACATTATATGTTTCAATGATGTTCAATAATGTTATAATATTTCAAAGATTCAACTTATTTGACTATCAGTGACTATTTTCATGGCAAATGCTAGTCACTTCGACATAATTTATGATATGGTGACCATTCGTTTATTGCAACAATTTTACATTGCAATGAGCGAATGGCATTCGCTCATTGCTACATTTGGCAACGTCAAATCGACTGTAAATGACAGATTACTGCTTGACATTTGCAAATGACAGTTAATTGATTTTTAATTTCAAAACGTTGCAATTAGTGAACTTGCAATTAAAGACGTTGCAATTAACGAAATTACAATAAGCGAATGGTCACTGTATACCTCCTTATCGGAGTCGTCCCAATTTACCCTATATTAATGGTGCACTCTCTTTATTCACTTGCAGATGGGCAGGAACGCTCTGTCGACCAATATCAACGGTTCTTGGCTTGAAGTGGGAACTAAGAGGTGCGGACATTCTATCACGAGATGAGGCATACATTATCGTTTGTAACCATCAAAGTTCGCTGGATATTCTTGGTAAGCAAATATATAAACGTAGAACAATGTATTTCAAAACCATTAGCAACCTTGTGTTCTTTTATTTTGAAAAATTCGCAAATTATTACTCAAAACACACACTTCAATTTTACTTGCATCAGTAAAAAATGGGGTTAATTGCACTGGTTAGTGAAACATTCTAAAATTTCTAAGCAAAACATTTCAGCGCTAAGTATTTAAATGATTTTTTTACGTGTTCAAGACGCTGAAAAGTTGGTTGTAAAGTTGGTTCAGGACGATAGAAATGAGTTTTAGTATCGGAGACTGGAGGAAGATCGCGTGTTAAAACTTATCAACTCGGGCTTGTGTGGATCCATGGCAGTCGTTATGTTCTTACCTTCATTGACCTCACAAGCCGAAAGGCCGGTGTTATTTTTGAAGTTGAAGCGGAAGTGCTTTTGCTAAAAACCAAACGAATATTTTTGCCGAAAAAAAATAAACAGAGAAAGGATTATTCGAACGTTGGTTCAAGGAGCGAGAAGCATGATGTCTCATGTCGGTGTTTTCACCGCTTGGATCCTTCCAAAGCGCCCGTGTCATCATGCTTGCTTTCACTTGTAAAACGTGATAGTCAATATTAACAACACGGACGTTAAAAGTTCTACAACTCGTCTGAACAATGGAATTTTCAAATATAAATTTTTTTGTAGCTTGAAAATTGACCGATTTAGAGCAATTTTTCCCTCGTCAACTTAGGGTGTACCATAAAAAAAAGTTTTCTGTCCTAACTTTTTTGTTTCAATTTCCATTGTATAATTTTGTTCAGACGAGTTGTACAACTTTGATATTGACATTGCCGCTATTTGGATATTGACATTGCAGTATTTTGATATACTAACATTGCCGCTAGCTCTAACCAATCAATAGTTATTGATGTTTTTATTCTAAATCCATCCCAGATTCTAATGTAATTTTCTCAAGATACAGAAATAACATATCTCTAGTTTTCACATATGCTAAACAGTATAAATTGTCCTATTAAAATACGTCTTTTATTTTTTTTTGTGTTTGCCTCAATCATAGAAATCAACATTTGAAAAGGGCGTATTTTTTTAAAGAA
This sequence comes from Aedes japonicus, assembly GCA_034211315.2. Lineage (NCBI taxonomy): Eukaryota > Metazoa > Arthropoda > Insecta > Diptera > Culicidae > Aedes > Aedes japonicus. The sequence goes on from JASCZW010002182.1 coordinate 573,701, forward strand.
AAAAACGTCTTTAAAAGTTCTAGAACGAACGTAGAAAGAACGTCTTTAAAAGTTCTAAAACTCGTCGTAACACAACTTTACTGTGGGAATTGAAATAAAAAAGTCAGGGCAAAAAAACTTTTTTTCATGGTACACCCTAAGTTGATGAGGGAAAATTGCTCTAAATCGGTCAATTTTTAAGCTACAAAAAATTTATATATGAAAATTCCATGAAGTTTTCAGCGCTACAACTTTGCACTCTCGCGTAATCGTCTATTTCTGTAAATAAAAATGTTAGTTTTTGTATTTATGTGAAAATGAGGACCACCCTAATTTTAACCAACATAAAAAAATGGACCTTATGGATACAAACCACGTCGTAGAACATCATTTTGCTGTAAAGTTTCAAGTTTAGGCGCTGGGAGCATGTTTCCTCGTAAATTCGTAATCTGGACCATAGTGCAATGCTATAAATAGAATATTACCAGCAGGGTGTTCAATAAAAAATGAGAATGAATTTAATACCTTTCTCTAATAAAAGTAAAGAGCGTATTTTTTTTCTCCAAGAGAATTGCTCTCTGGACACCCTAGAAATGGGTGGCATGTTTCTTTTCGCTCGGGTGCTGTCAGTTCAATCAATGATGGCGTCGCGAGCCTGTTATACGGTTTTACGAAATGTATGGTCATCGTGGAAAAAAGTTTACGGTAGATCACGTTCGAGACGACAACGTGCACGTGAGTACAGTTTAAAGGGTGATACGGTCAAAATTTGGTCAAGGGAAAACGCGTGTAAATCGGTGAAATCGTTTATTTAAAAAATCAAATTAAATTTATTTTTCAAGTTCAATTAGTATAAAATTCAGGAAAAATATTCAGTTAGGCTTCCGCTTTTCCAAATCCGAATTGCCGGGCCTTACGCTTGACCCCTGCCATCAGATTTTGTACAGCCACCTTGTCCACCTTCTTCGCCGCAGAAAGCCAGTTTGCCTTGAACTGCTGCTCGTCCTTAGCAGTTTTTGGTCTTCTTTAGGTTCCGCTTGACAATAGCCCAGTATTTCTCAATTGGGCGGAGCTCTGGCGTGTTGGGAGGGTTCTTGTCCTTGGGAACCACCTGCACGTTGTTGGCGGCGTACCACTCCATGGCCTTTTTACCGTAATGGCAAGATGCCAAATCCGGCCAAAACAGTACGGAACAACCGTGTTTCTTCAGGAAAGGCAGCAGACGTTTATTCAAACACTCTTTCACGTAAATTTCTTGGTTGACAGTCCCGGAAGCTATGAAAATGCTGCTTTTCAAGCCACAGGTACAGATGGCTTGCCAAACCAGATATTTCTTTGCGAACTTTGACAGTTTCGTGTGCTTGAAAATATCTGCTACCTTTCCCCTTCCTTTTGCCGTATAAAACTCCTGTCCCGGAAGCTGCTTGTAGTCGGCTTTGACGTAGGTTTCGTCGTCCATTACCACGCAGTCAAACTTCGTCAGCATCGTCGTGTACAGCCTCCGGGATCGCGCTTGGCCGTCGTATTTTGTTTATCATCGCGATTTGGAGTCACTACCTTCTTGTAAGTCGATAGTCCGGCTCGTTTTTGGCTCGATGCACGGTTGTAGACGATACACCAGCTTATTTGCGGCATCTCGGAGAGATAGGTTAGGGTTTCGCTTGAAACTACCGGCAACTCTCTTTGTCGTCTCAGCGGCTTCCGGTTTTCGATTTCCCCCGATCCAGACTTCCTGGCTGTCGACAAACGTTCCCCAAACACTTTAATTACATTTGTAACGGTTGATTTGGCAACTTTTAGCGATTTTGCCAACTTTGCGTGCGAGTAGCTCGGATTTTCGCGATGCGCGAGCAAAATTTTGATACGCTGCTCTTCTTGCTTGGACGGCATTTTGACAACTGAAGAGTGAATTCCAAAATCAAAATAGAGCAACATTCTACACACACACCTTCAAAATGAGGGGTGTTCAGGTTTTTAAATGCAAAATTGAAAGAAATACGTCAAGTTGATATTGACCAAATTTTGACCGTATCGCCCTTTATACATGGGACAATTATGATTATAACGGCATTATACCCTATGCCAAAACTTAGCAAAAATGTTTCATTTGATGGTTATAGCTTCATTTGATAACACATCCATCGCATAGTCTCTAAAGAATTAAAGCTCTTGGCGGCTGTAGAAAGGCTTGTCCAGCTTCCTCGTCAAGAAATTGTATCTTAGCAGCACAATCCAACTAACGTTTGCATAAAAAAAAATGGTCAAAAATTGATTTATCATGGAATTACCTTCACTGACGAAACTACCCCCATGCAGCATCAATCATAGTAACCTATGAGTCAGCAGACAAAATTTGACAGCTCTATAAGTCGAACTCTAACCGCGATGGCAAAAACAGTGAAGCAACTTCGTTCAGAAGTGTGCGTGTACAAAGAACGGCACCCCGCCACGTCCAAAACGGACATCGTGCGGCACTTTGTGGACGCCGGATACGCCCGTTTCGGCACTATATCTACAACATCTTGGCACTATTAGACAACAATCAGAGCATCGAAAGAAAGCCTCCTTCCGGACGGCCGATGACCCTGAGTGACAAGCAGCTCCAAAGAATACTGAAGAGGAAGACCGAGGGAAAAGTGACTACATCGCTGCGTGCGCTTGACCGGGAGGTCGGTTCAATGACAAACAGCGAAAAAGAACCTGGCGAACATGAACATTTATTTCAGGAAGCGGAAGTCGCGGCCACTGGTTTCGGAGCTGCAGGCAATAACGCAGCGGCAGCGGCTGTATAAGATGGTTAACTCGATTTTCCCGGAGAATCGCGACGTGGCGGATGGTGATAGACGACGGCACCTATCTCACCCTGGAAGGCAGCGACTGGCAAGGCACTTCGTATTTTACTTCCCCCACGAGAGAAGTGAGCTCCGAGGTGAAGTTCATTTCACACTCCAAGTTCCCCAAGAAGGTGCTGCTGTGGCTGACAATCAGCGAGAAGGGAATGTCAAATCCGCTCGGCTTTCGCTCCGGACTGGTTTTTGTCCGCCATGACGAATGTTCCGGTTAACTGCCGGAAGGCCGCTCGCAAGGGCGTAGAATTTGTGTGCAAGTAAGCTTAAATAATTACCTGCCATGGGAAATTTATCAAAAGCAATTATCTGTCTTAGCTTTTTTTTATCACTATCCGAAAAAAATCCATTCTTTTTTAATGCAAACGTTAGTACGCGTGCTGCTCAACTCAGATAGAGTAGAAAACGATGTCAGCTCCCCGGATTCCCATTCGAAACACGGGTGAACAGATTACTTACAGACGCTCATTTTCGCATCATGATGCATCTATCTGATGAAAACTGAACTTCTTGAGGATTTTGGCAGAATGGAGAATGTCTTGCTTAAAGTCGGAAACATTACTTGCATCTTTGGTTCTAATTGATTATCCGTGTATGGAAATTAAGTGGAAAAAGCTTGGTCTGTCTAGATTTGCTTAAGACTACAGTACAACAGGTTACAATATTCTCTATACAATTCTATAACGTAGTTCTAGATACTAATGCAGTCTGTATAAGGCATTACTCAATTACGACTCGTTGTTTTAGTTGTTAATCATAGTTAATATCTTAAAGTTAGGTTCGATCCAACCTGCTGACTATGCGAGTAAACACCTTTCTGTCAATTTTTACCTTGGAATAGGGTTGCTACCGAATACAGTTTACCACAGTCGCAAATCCTAAAACGCTCGGATATGTTATGGCTCGAATCTGAACAGACAAACAGACGTTAACGCGTACTGAGTTGATGCCCATCTTAATGGCCCTTAAAAAACAAAGATAATTTAGACCTGAAGCAGTTGGCGCCGACTCCACCACTCCTGCGCTCTAACATCGGACGGTAATTATGGCATTTTTCCTGCTAATTGTTTCGCCCAGTAACATCGCTTGCAAGTAGAGTGTGTTCCGGAAATATTATGTTTTTCAGTCAAAACATACTGACTTGCAAAATCGTATGGTACATTCTGCTTCTAATCGGGATGGTAATAAAATGAAAAATCATGGCCCAAGTTTCCCCGTGACGGCCGGAAAGAGATAGAAATTGTTGAGATTAATGTTACTATTACATAGAGGTTTGGTACTACGCATCAAGTTGATGCGCATGGTAGGTGAAATTTTGGCGGTGGATGATGGAAGTGGACATAAGGCGGTCGGAAATCAGGCTGGACTGAAACTCATGTGCACCGAATCGGTTGAACCACATATGTCTGAGGTCAAAGCTGTTTTGAACAACAAGATTGCGGCACTGGATGCGACGCATCAAAATGCCGCCGCCACATCAGAATCAGTGGATTGATGATGCATCGCTTCCGTGAATAGAATGCCAGCTTGGTCTCTCTGAGCTACTGTCTCCTTTTTTCCGCCGATATGTTTTCAAACTGCACCCAGACTTTAACGGTTTTTACTAACTGCCACTGTTTTCACTTTTCTGCGAACCTTCGCTTCGGCAAACCAGACGTTGAAAGCGAGTGCAAGCGAGACCACATGTGCGAAATGGTGTGCGATGTCGTTTCATGGTGCGCTCACTCGGCAGCTGCTGGCGTTGGCAAAGACAATCACCCATGGTTGACACTAGCAGTCGTGGCTTGAAACGGCCGTCGATGGCGCTGAGTGTTTAGGCGTCTCAATTTGAGTTTGAAGCGATGTATTACCGGAGGCAATTTGTGGCAGAGTTACGTCTGTTCATCTGGCGTCGGATCAACATGACTGCCTTTGTTTGCGCTGACTGATGGGAGATAATTTGTTGATGCCTCGTGGTCGATAAATGTTGTACGCGATTTGTTGCATTTTGGTTGCCGTGAACTATGCAACCGTTCGTGCTGAGATTGCACCTCCTGGAAGCGGCCATAAGGGTGTGCCAGTCGTCGTTATTGTTTGCCTGGAGTTTTTGATTTGTTGAGATAATCGATGAGCTTATCACTGTTCATTTGGATTCCTGTTCTTTGTGCGGAGTTCGCGTCTCACCTTATCAATCACAAGGAAGGTATCAACTACGAATTGCATGTAATCGTATCCATTTTTTGATAACAACTGTAAACGCGAAAACGTTGCAATAAAACTATTTTTCTTTAACATTTTCCCCAGGCATGCTACGGACTTTTTGGCACATCAATGAACAAATTGCTGCCGTCTGTAAAGCAGGAGCTACTCTCTTTACCGGACCCGTTTGAGCATACGCCGGCGTGGCTTTTTGTGGTACCGAGTCTTCATCGATCAGGAGGAACGCGGCAAAAGCACCTCGCCATGAGACGATTCCACCGGCATGCCTGGAAGGAAAAGCGCGTCGAGGTGTGGGTCTTCCGGAAGGTACCCGACGGAGCACCAACGAAATCCATCCAGTTCGAAAGGCGCCTTCCGTGATGGCGGAAGCCGAGTCTGCAACTGCTTAGTCATGCCGGTGGTCTACGATTTCGTGCGGTTCCTTCTGAGCGACCGAGGCCAGATTACAGAACAGCGGACGCGTAGTCATGCGACCACAATGGAACCAGCGATTGAAACCAAAGGATCTAACCAATGATGACGTCCCGGAGCTGATGGAACGGGTGCAGGTGCCATGCTGGATACTTTCAAGGCCACCACAAAGGAGGTGGAGAATAAGTACAGCGTCCCAACGAACAGTTCTAACGGTGCTCTCAGTGGATCCAAGTTGAGTCTACGTTGCATTGATGATCTCATTAAGCCAAAGCTCTCAAAACGCATGCTGGCCACCGGCGATGGTTCGCCAACTAAGGAGACTGGCGTGCATCGACGGAAGGACTAAGCGGCATTTACTCGATATTGACTGTGTGATAAGATAAATAAGCGAACTTTAATTTCGTCAGTGGAAACATTCCCTCTAAAAGTGGAAATTCCGAAATTTCAGTTCAATGGCAACATTTTACCGAAAGTGGTTATGATAAGTGGAAAAACTAATCTTTTATTATCTATTGTGAATGGAAAGTTAAGGACAAACCGCTATTGATGAAGATAGTTTTAACATTCAATATTTATTGCTGTATTTTTGTACATTTTGTTATGTTATTTTAATTAATGCTATTAAACGTGATGTGGAAGTAAGACAGTGCTGTTTTACCGTTCTGAAGTGTTGAGCAGTATCGAAGAGAAATAAAAATAAGTAAAACTTGATTTTATTTCTGGTATCTCTTCATGAAATTTGTTCTGAAGATTTTATTTGATTCCTGCCATCATCTGTTTTGAGTAGTCCCCCAGAAAAAAAAAACAAGTGACATTTATAACAACGATAAACAATG